>VZTI01002658.1:124804-151050 GCA_013397865.1 Struthidea cinerea
AGCACCCGGCCCCGGCCCGCCATGGTCATGCCCGGCTCCGCTCGGCGCGGCGCTTCCCGGAGCGCCCGGCACATGACAGCGCCCGGCACATGACAGCGCCCGGCACATGACAGCGCCCCGCCCGCCGGGGGCGGGAGCGGAGCACGGCCCTCCGCCACCGCCCCGCCCCGCCCGGCCAGTCCTGGTAAAGCGCAGGTCAGTCTGAGTCGCGCTTCCAGGAAAGGCGGCTTCCGCACAGCGGAGCCTGAA
This sequence comes from Struthidea cinerea, assembly GCA_013397865.1. NCBI lineage: Eukaryota > Metazoa > Chordata > Aves > Passeriformes > Corcoracidae > Struthidea > Struthidea cinerea. The sequence goes on from VZTI01002658.1 coordinate 125,054, forward strand.
ATAAAACCGCCTCCCCTTGGCAACGCTAAGGGAAAACCCGTGGCACCAGTTTTCAGTTTGGCAGTACTGGGATTTTTAATTACTCTGTGTCCTGCGGAGGTTTTAGGCAGGCTGTGTGGTAATGAAAGATGCTAGGCAGGCGCGTTCTTAACGAAGGATTTTTCTCCTTACTGCGGTTTAGGAGTGCAGGAAACGGGCAACTGGGGAGACAGACTAATGAGAAACACGGGGCATGAGATGCATCCATCTATAAGCGCCCTGCCTTCTAATTACTACTTAAATGGTATCTCTTTCATAGAATTGCAGAATGGTTTGAGTAGTAAGGGACCTTAAACATCATCTAGTTCCAAGCCCCCTGCTATGGGAAGGGCCACCTTCCACTAGACCAGGATGTTGTAATAATCAAGTACAAACCAGCAGCCAACTTAGGTGCACACTGTCATGTTGGTATGACCATTATCGTTTCAGTGGGAGCAAATGAATGTTTCATGAGTGTGTACATCAACAACAGTTGGTGGAAGCACCATGAAAAAGTACTCAAAACCTTCCGGAAGGCTTGCGTTTTAGCTTGTCTCATGTGCTCTGTGCAGTGCCTAAGACTTGTCACGTGTTTTTAGGCACACGAAAAAGAAGTGCTGCAGTCTTTAACATCATGACTTAATTGCCTGTGCAATTAACTCTCTTACAAAACAAAGTGGGGGTGGCAAGAAAAAGAAGGGAAGTCCTTGGCAGAAGGTTGATTGGAATGCTGCATCGAACTGCAAAAATTAAGAAACAGGAAAGGATTAAAAATGTACTGTAGTGTGGGAAAGCCTTGGGAGGAGGGCATGCAACAGTGTGGGAAGGAGCCAGCTCAGAGCAGAAGCTGGGAATTGCATGGACCTTTAGAGACCAAGGCAGAAAAATATTAAGCACTGGTGAAAGAAGATACAGAACCAATCTGTGGATTTAGAAATTGAGCAAAATTACAGTGTAACAGGATAAACCTTGAGATTTTCATGGGAGTGTTCTTTAAAAACAGGAGATCAGGCAGTTTCTCTAGGGTCTGGAAAATATTTTCGGTTGAAAACAAATACATGTAAAACAATAATCCTGTGTTTAGTTCCAGATATCTGAATATACTATTATGGGCTATGGTAAGAAAGAGTCTGATTAAGTTGGTCCTGTTATTTTCTGAACACCTGCAACCCCTTTTGCTCATCTTTTTATCTCGGGCAGACAGCTTTTTAGGGACTTTACTATCTTTGTCTAGACGCTTCATCATCTTTAGTACATTTTTAACAGGAGAAAATAAACAAAGACTTTGGAAAATTAAAAACTCTTTCCAAATGCTCTGAAGACGTAATGACGCCATTGTGATATTACGCAGTGTACTTTTTTTGAAGCCTCTTTGTACTTCTGGTTTAGTTCTTTCACTGGTGAAGAAATTCTCAGTTTAAGAAAGTTATCTTCCAGCACCAGTCACCTCCTGTGACTATGGCTATTCTGCTGTGTTCCTCTCACAACGCCTTGCCCCCAGGGCCCACACCAGTACCTTAGGCCCTCCACTTAGTTATCTAGGTTTCTTCTGTCAAGTTTTCAAAAACCTAAGAAGGAAGAAGCTTCTTAAGATGTTCAATTAACTTGCTAATTGTACTGACAGCTGGTGTCACTGATATTTAGCACTTAGGTCCACCCTTCTGCTCTCCCATACTCATCTATCCAGTACTGTATTACCACTCTCCAGATCTGTTCCTTCCCCCGTAAGTAGAGGCTGCCCAAATTACTTCCCCCTTTTCCTCTCTGTTTCAGTTTAATTAAAGCTCCTTGTGCTAGCACTACGGTCAGGATGCAGTATCTTCATGACTCCATGAATACCTCCATTGGGAAAATATCCAAATAGACTCCTTATAGCAACAGTTAGACACACACTGATCTTCACTGTTTTGTTATACCTTTGATTTCATTTTCTTGGGACCAGATTTCCAGTGAATTCCCCAGATCCCTGTTTCTGTGCTATCTCAGAACACCTTTTCTCAAGACTCTAGTGCATCATTAGTTCCAACACACAGGGCAACCCCACTGCTAGTAAAATACCCTCATTCTCTGCAAGGCTGCCAGTCCCTTGCCAGTTCTAGTACTTCCTCTCCTACTTGGGACAGTCTCATTTCATTTGCTCTGCCACTGCTTTTTACTTTGCTTATTCATGGCCTTGTGACAAACATGCCTCAGTTCAATTTTTTCCTTACTATCACTTATAGCTACTTGCAACACACTGCGTTCTCCTACTTACACTAACATGGAATGAAAAATTCCCTTTCAGGGGTAATTCTCGGGCTCTTATTCTGCTGTGAGCAGTCCTTTCAGCACCCTTCCCCACCACAGCACAGTTTTCTGCTTCTAGGTGTATCTGTGTTTGAGTAATCATTTTTGTGGGTTCTACCAGACAAGTTTTTATTCAAACACTATATTCTTGAAGGAAAAACAGATGCTGTAACATCAGTCTACTTCCACCATCAGCATTCACTTCAAATGTATTTAAGATTCACAGTGATTGTGGATCAATGACATGTGCAATGAACTTCCAGTAAATAGTTACTCTGGCCCACAGCCTGCTCCTTGCACCGCTGTCTTTTTCTCAGTGTTTCTGGGAGTAGTTTTGGCAGCAGGCCACTTCCAGGACTGCGATATTCCAATGGTTTTTGTACATCAGTCACTTACATTTCTGGGGAGGGACATGTAGCGAGATGATCCTACAACAACAACTAGTTAATGAGCCCTAATCCCCAGGCCTAGAGCTTTGGAGAAAAATTAATAAGGTTTTTTCTCCCTCTCTACCATAGCAAAACTCACAGCTATGCTGTTTTTTTATCCAAGAATTCCTGACTCTGGCCAGGAACATCTGCGAACAATCATCTGTTTATTTCTAGAATTTGTCCTAAAGGCAACTAAAAGCCAGGGAGCTTTCTCTCTGGACTAAATCAGTGTACAGTCTGTCTCCCAGGGCTTCAGTTATATGGCAGATGGCTTACCATTGTTAATGGATATACCTTTAATTTTTCTTGGAGCCATTCTCTTAATACAAGCCAAATATTCACAAGTGATACAGTTAATAAGATTTTATAACTGGGTTATTAATATTTCAGAAAATTTTAATATAATCCTGAAGATACTTAAAAATACCTTAAATAAAAAAACAGTTATAAAATATTTTAGTCATTTTCCATTTGATGCTGCCATCAAAGTTGCAGAAGAAAATGGGACCAGCTGGACGTCACTTGCAGTATCTATCTGCTTTCACTTTAGCTCTCCTGTATGGGAAGAGTGAATGAAACAACATTTAGATTAAGACCAAATACAATTACACCTGGGTGTTTTATCTGCCTCAAAGTGTTAAGAATGCATTGAAAGCAGTTTTTCTTAAACTTTACTTCAAAGCACATAAAAAGGCCTAAAAACACTTTAGATTTGTTAAACAACTTTGTTTTCCCAAGGCGATAGAACTGCAGGGTCTAAAGTTAACCTTGACTTTCTCTCCAAATCATAATGATTGCGCTTTGTCTCCTCTGAGAAATGGAATTCAGATTCAGTGTCATCTGGAGCTGACCACCTGTGAGAGCCCAGGAGTGTTCTCACATCCCTTGCAATTATCAGGAATAGATTTCTGCATTCCACCGACTGAATTAATGCAAATATTTATACTATATACTGATGTAAAAGGCTTTAAAAATCCAAGACAATTTCTTTAGTCTCAGCTCAGGGGGAAAAAAAAGTATTCCCACTGGATAAGATGAAGACTGTCCTTAATAAACGCTATTTCTCTTTAAAATGCAACTTCTGCCTGTCTCAAATGTTCTGGTACCATAGGTACCGAAAAATGTTAAAAATTAGCTCAATTTTTGTGGTTAAAAAGATCAATCCCTCAACAACTCTGTACTAAACAAACTGAACAACCTAGCTAAAGATTTCCAAAAGAACTAATTTACAGGTAAATTCAAACTTGCAAACTTCAGCTTAAGAAGTGAAAATCTAAGAAAAAAAATAAAAAAGAAAGGTAGCAACCCCCAGGACTCAGGCACAACACTCACCAGCGGAAAAATGCTTAGGAACCCACCTCCCCCTGAAATCCAGCCCTCTTTTGTACCTCAGGTTTACTGTAATTCCATCTCCCAGTAGGTTTTTAATCACTACATTATTTCTAAGTACCTGTCAAGTAGCATTTCATGAAAAGTGCCTTCTTTCCTGGCTTTTTTAAGGGCTTTTGTATCTTCTTTACTTATTTTAAGCTTTTTGTCCTGAAAACTTTGGAATTTCTTCCTGTAAGGGAGAAGAAAAATAGTAAAGGACGGAAACTTCTTTAAAATTTTGCTATTCAACACAACAACAGCTGTGGTAAGAATCTTAGCTCCTGTTAAAGCAGCAGGTAACTGACCTAATAAAATCCAGCAAACTGTCCCAGTACTAAGGTAGCAAGCAGTAAGGCTTCTGTAGGTGAAAACTATTCAGGTTTTATTTTTTTAGCAGTTTAAGTAGGAATGAGCCCCTATGTGACTAGCATGAAGTGGTTACGAATTCTAAAGAGCCCCTTCTTCAACTACTAGCATAAGAAATCAGGGAGCAAAAGTGTACTGGATGTAGTTGCAAGGTGCTGACAGTAGGGAAGCTGCAGGGGTTTTCTCTATGAGAAAAGGCCAGGGGCTGCCCTGTGCTGGACAGAGCTGGCTCTCAAGACATCCACCACAGGCCACATGCAAATCCATCAGCAAAGCTAGTGGCACCTCTATGAAAACATATTGAGGAAAAGGCAAAATGCCACACAGGCAGAGAAGGTAAAAAAACCTTAGAAGCGCAAAATGGGAGTGTGAACATCAAGCACAGAGAAGGAGAGGAAGGAGATGCTTTAGGCACTGGATCAGATACTAACTTCCAGCTCATGAATAAGACCATACCAGAGCAGGGGAAAAGTGGGAAAGAAAAGGAGTGGCTGAAAGAAACTACTGTGTATTGACCCATAGCTCATCCGGCTCAGAGGAGCAGGTGGAGGAGTCTGGAGTGAAGCTGAGCTTGGGAGATGGGAGAAGGAAAGGTGGTGTTTTTAAATTTTGTCTCTCAGCTTTAAACCATTTGAAAGGAAATACATTTAATTAATTTTTCAGTTCACCCTGGAACAGTATCTGGTACAGAATCTCTCCTTTATATCAACGGATGAGCTTTCTCATCCTGTTTTCTTCCCTCGTCCTGCTGAAGAAAAGCGAGTGAAAGGCTGGATGGGAATTTGGCCCTTCCACCAAAGATGGCCCTAGTTAGAAGTGAAAAAAGGTACTTGAGTCTGTTATCAGCTCAAAAGTACATACACATAATTGATTTCACATTGTTTAACATTTCCTTTGTCTTCTTGTGGAACTTCATCTTTCTTCTTAGCCTCTCTTTCAGCACAAGTACGAATCTAATAATTGAAAGAAAAAAGAAGAAACAATCAAAACCCAATAGAAAACATCTGTATTTTAAGAAACACAAGTTACATGTTAAAGATGACTACATATCCTTCATAACAGAATGAGAGTCACAGTGACTTTTCAAGTTCACAGTTTTCAAACTGGTTAACCAGAGACAACTGCAATGAAAGTAAGAGCTGCCCAAAATATGGGAAACGTTAAGTGTAATCCTTGATACTACGGTAAGACGTACTCATCTCAAAGCACTATTACAGTTCTTAATTCTGGCAGGTACAATTCAGAGATTTGTAATTAAAAATATTATTGTTCTGACTCGTTAGACACCTATCTCTATTTGGAGAGACACGTATATTTTCCATGTTCAGATAAAGTTCAGATAGTCTTTTTGGATTCTCTTAAAAGATCTCCCCTTCTGCATCATTCTGGTAAACCCTTCTCTGTCCCTGATTCAGTCGTAATTCCTCTCTTCTGTCCCAAGCTGTTTAGAACTACCTGGAAGATCACACAGACTCTTTTGTCCTCCTGAGTGGTAAAGTATCTTCTTATCTCTACAGGAAGTACTGAGAATTTAGGCAGCCCTTTCTTGTGGCCACATCACTTGACAGCTTATAGGAAGCAATTACAACTGTATTAACAGGAAATCACAGCACACAGACACCTGCTTGTTTGAGTAGTCCTGCCAATCCTGTATTAATTGTAGAAGTTATAGATTACCTTTATCATTTCTTCTTCCCCTGCAGTTTTGCTTCTGGCTTCTATGTCCCCCTCTTCATTACATCTAATAAAACGGCTGTTTGCTGCTAGTAATGCCATTTTCCTCTGCAGAAATAGTATCGCAATATATTTTAAGTATAATGAGGTTATATATAATCCTTGATTTATAACATTTATCCTCTACAACACACCAAAAGTCTCTGTAAATGTATGGATACTTCAATAGCTGGCCAGCAGACTTGCTGGCTCCTTCATTTTTAAGATGCTTATAGCTGCCAAAATGCAGCTATTGAAGTATTTTAAAAACTTTCAATTACAGTAAATGCATTGCAGTTGGAAAATCACAACTTATGATACGAAAGAGATTGCAAAAGGCTTTTACTTCATTGATAAAAACCATCTACATACATCAACTCAAAATACAGTCAAACACTGGCAACATCAAAATGAACTATTCCAAACAGCTTACATCTTGGAAGACAGGTTCCCATTGCTCTCTTGATCCTATTGCATCGGAACGTCCAACAACAAGTCCATCTGAATTTATACCAAGATATTTGCCGTAACCAGACTTGAGAGCAATCCTCAAAGAGAAAACGCAGGAAAACTAAATAAAGTGTTTTAATTCATGCAATTCACAATATCCAACACATCACAAACACTTTTAGTAGTAGACAATGTATTTCAAAAGAGTATTAAAATATGCTCTCACGAAATCCAAAGATAACAAGTTTCAAAACTTAAAACATTACAGTAATTACCTTGTATCAGACAACTTTACTGCTGTAAACTGTTCAGGAGGACTAGGGCCTTCATCATCTGAGGAATGAATCTTCCATTAGTTAAGTACGAAGTATAAATGTAAAATATTTTAGCCTAGTAATACTGCAGTATCAAAGAGAATTAAACATTGACCATTCCTAAATACTATGGAAAGCATTTAATTCTTTAAAAATTCCTTTTTGAGCATTCACTTTTAAAAAAGCAATGCAGGTGCTCATTTGTGTTCATACATTTAGAGTGCTTAAAGCAAGACACAAAATGAAGATTATCCTTATGTAAAGAAATTTATAGTTGAGAACGTTTCGTAATTCTCCTGGTGGCTTTGAAAACGTTAATCTCCTTGTAATGTTTCTTCTTTCATAACAAAATGCATTATGGTTCAGCTATGGTAACTCAACTCAGTATTCTAAAAGCTACTAGCTTCTCCATCCCTCAAAACCAAAACAAGAGAATATGGCCAGTGTTGCTTTGATCTCACCCTGGAGATGAAACACACACACAGTCAGGGTTCTGGAACAGTCAGTGTCAGAGTCACGCTCTCAAACTCAAGGAACAAGCTCATTATCCCAGCACATTAGTAGTCCTCTTGTGCAGTGTCAAAACAAGTACATTAAGACAAGGATGCAGCAATAAGCGTTAAAACTCATCTACCTTGAATTTCACTCTTCAAGTGACACCATAAACATTTTATAGGTTTTAATAATAATTATACTGCTTTTTATCCAGCAAGTGGTATGGCCTTTAACAGGTAATCATCTCCAGTGCAGTTCAATTTATTACACACGTAAACCAGCATGAAACTAGATGAGTGAAACTGATTGGTAGTCATTAGGTTTAAGTCATCTGCATGCTTCAGCTACAATTATTGCATTTTTTGTACTAAACTGGTTTTAGCTGTAACACTGCTTGCCTTGAAGTGATGCTAATTCTATGCTTTCAGGCATTTCATTATTGAAACTTTATTACTTTCAAATTTCCTGGAACAAACCTTTATGTGGTGCTCCAAGTGTAAACAAGCCATTATCGAGGGCGTGGATGTAAGCTCCTTTATCCATTTCTATAGCTATAGTTCCTGTAATTTCACCGAAATTGCTGACAGCCCACCAGTTTCCTGTAATACAAAACCACGACAGTTTATTAACAGAGTAATCACAACTTCTGATTACAGTAGCACAAGAGATTATACTTCCATGTCTTCTCTGGAATTTTAATTTCTAAAGATAAAACTGCTATCTTGCAATCTTTGTGCGTTATTTTATAGTCCAGAGCCAATTTAATGGTTTTGCTGCTGCTGCTTCAGGAGGTCCTGCTCTTCTACCTGCTGTCATCCCTAGTTACAAGCTTCTGTGCTGTATCCCTTCTCTGTGTTAGTCTGCAGACCCCAAGCTGTTTCATTCAGCTGATGCACCAAAGAGACACCTTGCAAGGAAAGTATTTTTTCCCTCTGGATCAGTCTCCTGCAGTTTTGGGGTCATATCCATTTATTAGATTCTTCAGCATAACAGAAACACAGATACTATTTCACCTTACTGTTAAGTATGTGAGCTGTAATCCTTAGACCTGTTTTTCCAACCAATCTGGGTTTGAACACTCGACTCTTACAGAATTCTACCAAAGCTAAAGGTAGCCCTTCCCATGTGCACAACTTAGAATTATGACTTTTACATTTTTTGAACAGTAAATTTTTCTCCTTGTATACTGTCTTACAGATATTTCCTACCTGATTAAGATAATAATACTTTTATTTTATTACTTATAAAAATTTGGATCCATCCCATTGGTGTCACAAGTTCCATTTGAAATCTAGGAAGAACCCAATATACAAAGAGGATGTTGTGAGAAATAGTTATACACGTAACAGTGGTTACGCTTGCCTTGCAAAGTCCTACAACCACCTCTTTAGTGTCTGCCGCATCCCCTACAGTTTCCACACTGTCACATAACTCCTGGAAAGCAGCTCACCGACAATATCGAGCTGCTCTGCTGCATCCTCTTCCCTTTTCCTTTTCTTTTCCTTGTGCTTTTTCTTGCTGCAAGGGGAGATGCAAAGAAGTGAGAACGAGCCGCCGACCCGGCCCCTGCCCCGCGCTCTCTCCCTCTGGCACGGCCTCACGCCCAGGGCCTGCGGGAGCGGGTCACTGACCCCGGCCGGGAGCCAGGGGCTGCCAGCCCGACCCCCTGCCCTGCCCTGCCCTGCCCTGCCGGAGGGAAAGGCCGGCCCGGCCCGGCCTCACCCCTGCCCAGCCTCCTACACCAGCCCCGCCGGGGGTCCCGGTCCCGGCCCCTGCAGCTGCCGCAGCGCGGGGCAGGGGTGGCGCGGCGGGCAGCGCGCTCCTCACCTCTTCTCTTTCGACCCTTTGAGGACGAGCTTGGTGGATTTGACGCAGGAATACTCCGCCATGTCGGGGTACGGGCGAGGCGGGCGCAGGGAGCCGGCTCCGCCCCGCGGCCGGGCGGACGCGCTGCAGCCGCGGCCCTTCCTCCGCCCTGCTGTGGGCGGGGAGCGGCGGCCCCGTGCTGCCGTCGTCTCACGTGGAGGGTGCCGGACGCGGAATTTGAGGGGGAAAATAGAACAAGAACAGTTTAAAATTACATTTAAACAGTCTGTCCCTGGGCACCTTGCCCTTCTAAATTTGGCTCGGCTCCGTGAGCGCAGTGCCTGCGCTTTGCCGGACTGCTGGCAAAGAGCGCTAAGGAATGAAGAACGCCCAGCATCTTCTACAGCCCGTGCGTGCGTGTGTGTTGTAAAACACGTGTCGTGGACATCCGTAGAGCCCTCGGACGTGAGGGCAGTAAGGCCAAGGGCAGCAGACCTTGCCTCTGGCAGGGTTACACGCGAGCTGGGTCCCTGAATGTGAACGAGTAAAGCTTCAAGGGACGCCTGCGAAGACCAGAAGGAGAGGGAAAATGCAGCTCATAAGTCAGCCAGGTGTACCATGCTAGGGGTGAAATGAGGTATGACAATTTTTTCCCCATACTGTTAGCCACTAGGTATTCCACAGAATGAAATCTACCTCAGTCTTCCCCCTTGGCGCATAACAACCCTTTTCTCCTATTAACTTAGCACCTTCTTAACAGGTACCAATACTCTTCCCTTGGGGAATAGCCTTACTAGCACATGTGTGATTAGAATCCCAATTACAGTCGTAATTAGTATTTAGTCTTCAAAAGCGTTGTTCCTACTTCACACTCATGGGAGGGGATTCGTGCCCAAAAAGTTACCTGTTAATTATATTATCTGGTTAAATGAAAATTACTATCCCTATCAAGGCTTATTGTACATGTTTTATGTATATGTAGAGAGATGCTTGCATTGCATTGCTTCTTTTTGATTTCCAAGTTAATTTCCTATCTATGCTTGCAAGTTTTCAGCACCTCAGAGGTATCTTCTACAAGTAAGAAATGAGTCTCATACATAGTTATGTCAAGGCTTTTAAAATCACTGAAAGCACAGCCAGTTGATAAAGCTTGACCCTGGAGTTGATGGATGACTGCAGGTGACTTCCACAGATACTTTGATTGGTTCCAGAACCCTGCCTCTTCTCACCAAAATGGTTTGAATTTCTTTCAGCGTGCCTAAGATGACACTGCCTCGGATTGTTATTTGTGAAGCTGGAGTAGTTACACTTGCCATGTAAAATGAAAGCAACAGTAATGAACTTTAAGGATGTTTTGGCAAGTCCCCCATTTTGGAGCTTTGGGGGTGTTGAGTTTGTCAGCAAAAGCAATACCTGAATCAAGCTGCTGGTCCATGTAAATTCAAAATACTTTTTGTGTGTGGCTGTGTGTTGGATATGCTACTTTCCTGCTAGTAAGTAGGAAAGTACCTATGCTCTGTAGGGTTCTCTTTTATGTTTCCATTTGTCCAGGAGCTGCTTATCCATGCAGGCATCCTGACATTTTTGCCTGACTTTCTCTTTGTTGGGATGCATTACTCCTAAGCTTAGAGGAGGTGATCCTTGAATATTAACCGTCTTTCTTGGGTGCCTCTTCCCTCCAGGGCTTTATCAAAAGCAGATCCATGAAGAGATGCAAATCTTCTTGCCTGAAGTCCAGGGAAGCCAGCTTGCTGTGCACCCTCCTGGCTGCCCTAAGGCTCTTAAACTCCACCATTTTGTGGTCCCTGCAGCCAAAGCTGCCCTTGTGAGTCACATTCCCCACCAGCCCCTCCTGGCTGGTGAGAGCAAGATCCAGCATAGCACCTCTCCTTGTTGGCTCCTCTTTCGCTTGGAGGAGGAAGTTGCCATTTTAGCCAATATATTCATATGTCTCCGGCCTTTTGGAATTCACTTCAAGCCAATCTCAGCAGTGAGCAATTTTAGCAAATACAGTTACAGCTGTATTTGACTCTTATCATTAAATACTTTTTTGCTGGTTCTAAGCAGATATTCCTATAAGGCAAATATTTTAGTAACAGGAATATGAAAAAGGAGAGAGCAATTACATTCAAGTCAGAAAAAAGCATAGAGGAGATGAGTGAAGCAGGAAAGAATGTCTGTCAGCCACCCTAGCATGCTAACTTGCCCTTTTCAGTGGTTATTTTGGGGATCTGAGTTCTTTTTAGGCTTTGATTCTGTGGAGAGAAAACCTGCAGGAGTTCTTTTTGTTCTCTTAAGTATAACATTACAACTTTATTTATGATAGGTTCTAAGTTTTTGGCTGCTTAACTGTGCAACGTTAGTATTTATGGGGTATTTGTACATTTTTGTCAAAAGTGGGCCTGTGTTCACTGAGACCATGACCAGCATTTCATAGTACACAAGGACTTGCCTGAGAAGTCACATGAGAGAGGAAGAGGTAAGAATAAAAAGCCTTTATAAGAGATGTAATAACTGTAAAGTTAAGAATTATCTAATTTAATGTTTTTTTCTTTTTAACTTTAAAAAAGCAAGAGCAAATAAAGCAGTTTATATTTTAAAATACATACATTTTTATCATATGATAGATGTTCATTTTGCTCTTTGTCCACCAGGTGTTGCTATAGCCACAAGAATAAACGTAGATTAAGCAGTTCGGGGGGAAAAGAAAGGAGGTAGTTTTATGTTCATTACAGATGACCCTTACATAATTGCGATCCTGAAAAGAATTGTGCACGTGCTTACATTTTGTGTGGGGAATAGTCCTGGTGAGTCCTATTAAGCAGCTCATTTAGTGTAAAGTTGATCGTGGTTGCAAGCTTTCTTAGGATGGGCTATATCAATTGTGTTTGCTATTTTCTTAATTTGCTGTTTCTCTTCTTCTGTTGTACGAAGAGAAATTTGGAAAGACAGAATGTCAGAGATAATAAATATCTTATTTTAATAGAAATGTAGATTTTTTTTTTTAGGCTCCCATAATGTAAGATATATATTCTTGTTAATGAGTATAATTTTATTTAAAATTCACATCTCTTAGGTTCCTTCTTAAATTTAGTGACACCAGCAACAAATAGGCCCCATTACAGTATATGCAGAGGATGATAAAAGCTTTTCCTGCAGGGAAAAGTGATGAAATCAATGTGAAAACTGTATCTAAAATGGTACCACTTTAGAAAAGCTATTAAGACTCTAATTTGCCAGTTAGTATTTTTGAAATTAAAACATCTCCAATATGTCCGGGCTGTGGTTGTTTAAAAAATATATAACAGTTCATTTTCTTTATAGCATTGAAAATAAATGGAGCCTTTGTGTTTGCAATTGTAGAAAACAAATCACTTTTTTAATGACTGGATTTTCCTGCCAGCTTGGAATTTGCCGCATGTGCATTTTATTTTGAATGTCTAAAGAGTGAAATCATTTGCTGTCTTTCATGCAGATGGGGCAGATTGGCTGAGGTGTCATTTACAAAATGTGCACTTTCATCATTCAAGTTTGAAGGGGATCATTGCAAACAATGTTTCCCATAGAAACTTAGGACTGATGGAAGGGAAGGGCTGAGACTGAGAATCCATGGATATAGTCTAGTGTCATAAGAGCCTGGACCCAAACTTGGGTGCTTTGGGGTTTTCTTCCATTATGTTTAGTTATGCTAGGAAATATTAAAATACCTCCCCAAGCCAGAGAAACTAGAATTAGCTCTCTTGATAGCCAAGTTGACAGATTATGTGCTTTTTTATCTCTTTTGTTTAGAAGTGTGGGCCCCTTGTGAAATATCAAAGCTCCTGACGGATGTAGCAGCCAAGATCAATATAGTTTTGTTTACTCATTTACAGAAGGAGGGAAATCTGATGTGAGTTAGAACCAGAGCAACTATATTTTAATTTTTACCCAGTGGGACAAAGTACATACTCTGGGATGTTGTGGTGGTTTGTCATAATGTTCAGCAGCAGTTGTGTCAGTGTTGAAGCATCCCCAGGACATGATGGTGCATACCACAGTGGCATGACAGATGTAAATAGAAAGCTAATTTGATTCTTAGCATTTTTAATACTGCATGCTGAAAATGGTTTTATTATAACTTCCAAATTTTAAATGCAACCAGAAATTACCTTTTTTTTTTTTTAAAACCGAAAATGTTAGTGTTAGATTTTTAGCACAGGTAAATAGATATTCTCAAAATTGCATTTCTCCTACTCAGCTTATGGTTCAGTACTTAGAGTATTCAGGAAATAGGAAGGGTTTTTCAGCCTGTCAGGGCAGGATGGAGCCCCAGTTCAGATCCCCCAGTCCTCAGCATCACTCATACAGAAACCCTGTGTTGGTTCTGGCTTCGCAGCTTCTTCTGCTTTCCGTGATCACTCCCTCTCTTTCCTCTGCTGTCACTCTGTAAAGTTTTGTAGTGAAGTTTTTCTAGCTGGCCAGACCTCCTCAATATCTGCTTCTCCAGACATTGAGATCCTGCTCTACAGTTTGTCAGTGACCTCTCACCAAAATCCCTTTCTGCTGGCCACTGAGGGAATGCAAAAGAGAAATGAAAAAGTAACTGCAAATGTACAGTAGTTTAATGTAGATGCCAGCTCTCTATGGTGTTTACTCAGACCTTCTGGTTTCTGGTTGTCATCCCAAATGATGCATATGTACTTCTTCAAATTCTGTTATTATTTTCTACTAATTGCTCTGGGTTTTATCCTGATGTACTAAGGAAAATTTTTATATGTGTATAAACGCTTTTGTTTCTCTGTCTATTAGTCTGTGTTTCTTTATTTTTTTTTTTTTAACTGGCCAGATTTGTTCATTCTTAACAGGCACAATCACAACCATGATTGAAATCTGATGAGTTCTGAAACTGTTGTTAGGTAAGTAGGAAAAAGACCTGTAACTTCCCTGACGAAGGGAAGGGTTGCAATATAAATTCCCATCTCACTAGAGATGGGAGAGAACACTCATGCAGAAATGAGTCTATGAGAAAAAACTCCTAGTAAATCTAGGGCAGTAATGAGTGAAAAATCAAACTGCATTACTTCCAGTTCTTAAAAAAGCAACCTATTCCTCTCTACTGTAATTTCATTTTTTTATGGGATGGAAATTCGATTCTGTAAGTTGAGCGTATGATTTTTTGACGTTTCCTGACAAATAGCTGGCATGTTTGATGCAAATGTAGCTGAAAACTCCTTTCCTTATTCACTGTATGGTACTGTATGGAAAATATGGACTCAAATACAGACTATAAATTAAACATGACAGAATTTTTGTGGGAAGTTAACTCCTTTGTGCTATGTGTTCATATGCAGACTTTTCCCTCTCTGGGACACACTTTTTTCTTGTCTCCAGTGAGCCTTACTTCCCTTGTTAAATGTGGCTGAGTTTGTATCTCATTAGGAAAGCCACAGGATCCATGGGGAAAGATTTTCTATTTCATGTATATGTAGTGCTGTTGTGGTTGTTCTTTGTTAACCTATAATCAAGTTTAATTTAAATACAGTTTCTAACCAGTGTTTGTTTGGGTTTTTAAAATTTATTTAATTCAGTATTTCAAAAATGTTTTCTTCCTTTTTGTACTTCGTCTGTGATTTAGTAGGAAATGAACAGGTGGTTGTGACTAGTTGGGAAGGTTGTACTCACCTTCACAGCATTTCTTCTGGGAAGGGACTTACCAAGGATAACCCCCCCCAACCTCACAAAAAGATGTGGTTTCCTTATGGGCTATATATTTTTCTTACTCTATTTCTTCTGAGACTCCATGGGTGTCCTTTAAAATTTCAATGGAGATATGGATTGGCAGGACTTAAAAGAAGAATGAAGCTATGGCAGGGCGTTCATTTTCAGTGCTGCTGTCCTCCTGGCCATAAAACTGTGCCCTTTCTCTTTGTAAATTATGTTTCCTCTCCCCCAGGACTGCCATATAATTTCTTTCTGCATTTTGTTTTTTTTTCCTAACAGAACTGGAGCGTATACTTGCTATGATTGTTTGCATTGCCCATTTGAATTTGAAGAGCTATTATAAGTGATTTTCCTCTCTTATCCTCCATAGCTTCCAATTCTGTGTAATTTGTCCTGAATGCAGATGCTCTTCCATAAAAAGGGAGTTTTTTACTAATGCAGTGGCAGTGAATATCTTGTAAAAAAGCTTTTGTGTGGACTTAGCAATTTTGGAGGTGGAAGGGAGACCTGTAGACCACTGAGTATAGAATAGGTATAGTGTAGGTAAAGATAGAAAAAGCTTTTTGCTCTGGAGGAGATTCTGAACTATTCATTAGCCTTGTCCACTCACTTCCTTGTAAGTGTGTAAAATCTAAGTTACAATGTTAAATGTTAATGTTAAATCTAAGTTACAAATCTAAGTTACCCCCCACTTGTGGGGGTTTTTCCCCTTCCTGGGCCAAATATAAAAGAGAAATAAATACACTTAACTTTTGTTCATTTTTGATGGTCTGACTCAGACTGTCCTACTTGTTTATTCATCCAGAGAGCCTCCAAATGTTGACAATATTTATTAGATTATGAGGCAGTTAGAGATGAAAGGAAAATGTGGAACTTCCTAATCCTTGCCCTCATCAGGACTATCATCAATATGTTGTAATTTTTTTAAAAAAATTTTTCCCGTCACATATCTAGTAAGTCTGGTTTGCCCAGCTTTTTGTCTTATACTTTCTAAAAGCAGCACAAGCAGGACAAAACAGTTTTACAATCATTGCCTCCTTTCTGACAATAAGGTAAATAAGGTTTCTAACCCATAACACAGCATGGAAACTGTTTTGAAATACAGCAGCCAGAGATGGCAGCATTCACCATCCTAATGCTGCTTGACTTTTTTTTTAAAGCTTCAGTAACTTGAAAGAATGAATGATGTAAAATTTTTAGCTTCCACTGAAAAAATACAATGCAAACTAGAATTCCTGTCCCTCATGGATATGAAGAAGAGACATAAAACCTGATTGTAAAGGTTTAAAAATTTGAAATGCAGAACAAAAGAAGAGCACACCTATATTTCTTTTAAATTCTGCTTTTAAAGCCATTGTTGTGAGTTTTGGAGCCTGAATAATGATTTTTGAGTGCTTTGCATTGGCAACATCTGTTGCCTTTTGTCCTGTCACAGTAGGTAAGTGAGTAAGAGTTGAACGTGCTGATCTTTCCATGTTCTGATCCTGAGAGAAAAGGAGAGGGAACATTTCAGTATGCATCACCTGTTTTCAGGCTGTTTTCCCCACAGCACACTGTTGGTGTACGTCAGTGCTTTTCTTATAGTCTAGATGCAGCACAAAATATTTTTTCCCAATTAAACTTTATTTTGTTGAAGGGGTGGCTCCTGCTCCTGGAAATCCCAACTCTAATTTGGCAAAAATAAAAATAGCTTCGTGAAACTATGTTGTGACAAGGCGTGATGTGGTTTAGATCTCAAAAGGTGAAATCTGTGAGAGTGGCTAAGGTGTTTCAGTGCATCCCAGAGTACTGGCTGGCTGGAGGAGAGTCCTAGGGAATAATCCGGGAAGGATTCCTGACGTGTACAGTAGATGGGGTGTAATTTATACAGTTAACTTCTTAATGGAGTATTGAGCCGTATCCTTACTGTTCGTTGGCCTTTTTGGAGAGTGGAATCCCTAAGGAGGGTGTGTGTGTGAGAGGATTTGCTGTAACTGGTCCAGAGCCCTAGACCTGAACTTCTCTCTGACCTGCTTCAGGTGTTTAGTCCTGTGATGGATAGAAGCTGGTCTCAGTTCTGGTTACCTTGGGGTCCAGGGGACAAATTCAGCATTGGTAATGTCCACTGATGCTGTTGCCTTTGTTGCAGATGGCCAAGATCTAGCTCGGGTTTCGACACTGCCTGAGGTGCCCAGAACTGCCTTTTCTAGGAGGGACAAAATGTCTAGCTCTGCCAGACCCATGAATGGGACATGCATTTTTTTCCCAATATCTAGTGGAAAGCCAGAAGTAGTCTAGTTAAAAAAAAATACCATACTGCCCTGCAATAGCAACAGGCAATCTGTGTATTTATGGTCAGAGATGTAGGTTACGCACAACACAGCATTGCAGCTCATTTTCCCCTGGAAACAGGGAGAAAGATTCCCTCTGTTCTGAGCAAGGCAAACAGTCCTCCCCAGCAAGTGAGCATGTCCCCTCACCCGGGGACAGGATGCAAGAGGACAACAATTGCATGTGGTTGAAGTTAGAGTGAAAACAGAGAAGGGCAATGGTTCATTCCCCTGCCCCCTCCCCACCCCTCCCAGTGTCATGGAATTTAGGGAACATAGTCATGTTGTTAAAGTAGAGCAAGTTTTTAGTGAAAAAATAACATTTGTAGTCCTGTGGTATGAGACAAGGAGTGAGTCCTTCAAGCCAGGCCACTTAATAACCCTTCAGTGCTCTTCTGCTGTGCTGGGGCATTAAAAAGAAGAGAGGTCAGTCTTCTTCTCAGGGACTAGCACAGTGTGTAAAGGACTGTCCTTCTTGCTAGAAGTGTGTAATAGTCAAGATTCACAACCACATAATATTTTCAAATATTGTTTGAAACACTGTTAATGCAGTTTACTGCAACAGTCTGGGAAGCTTCAACATCAGTTCAGACTCCTGTGTCATGCTTGGGTTATGGCCTGAGACAGATTACACACAGGAAGACAACAAACATAAACACTGATCACATTGTGACCTGACATGGTAAAGGCAGTGAGAAAGAAAAGCACCCTGGGGAATCAAAATGAGTCCAAGGCATGACATCTATTAAAAAGCAAGGGTTTGTAGCAGTGTAAGACCCAGTTTATCCCTACCCATTCCTGCAAGTAGAGCCTTTGTCCACCAAAGGATAAAATGGATCCTTTATCTAAAAGGATAAAAATGAAAAGAGTATTTTGCTGTGTGAAACCTCCTTCCTTGCTTTACCTAGCAACTATCCCACCTTTCTCACCTGAAGGTGCTAGGTCTTTTCTCCCTCTGCTTCTCAGGGTGTGGGTGCTGATAAGAGATGCTAAGAATACTTGCAGGTGACACCTCTTGTTTCCTCTCCTGCATGTGGAAGCAGGTGACAGAACTCCCCTGGCTTGGTACAAGGATGTGTATTTTTAAAAGAGCATCCAAAAACTAGTTATGGCTTCACATGTGATGCTGGATTGAGCAGCAGTCAACCATTTTATTAGTTCTGCTCTCCCCAGCAGGTAGATATATAGTAAGACTGGCTATCGAATTTACACTGTCTGTGTTAATTCTGAATTTGTCTGTATCAGACTTACTGCCGTGACTACAACTTCTAACAGGTTGACGCCTGCTTTTGTGCCTTACTCTGCTCTTCCCTGAAGTTGATGAACTTGAGAGTAAATTACGTTTAAGCCTTGGTAGCAGTGATACGTTCATGGAAGGACATGTCAGTGTGGGAGTGCAATTCAGGTGAGAGTAACCTGGAGGGGACGGGATTTCTTGAAGATTACCTCTGAGTCCCTTGCTAATGGAAGAAGGAGGTGCAGCTGGAGGTGGCTTTGATGTTTTTGACATAAAAAAAAAATTTGGTGTTGTTGACAGAGCACTCATTTCATCTGGATGCATAGTGCTGTTGTATGCCTTCACAAGGCTTCTCTCTACAGATAGGCTGGGGAATAGTCCTGGTTGGATTGATGACGTGGTTTTGGCTACTGCTGGGATTGTGGTCTGTTCTTGGCATGAGAAAGGCAATGTAGTCATCCTCTTGGCTGATGTTTGAAGGGGCAGATCCTTGGTGTTTCCATTCTCTTCCTCTTCCTGAAGTGCAGTAAGATTCTCTACACAGGTTGCATGCTCTATGGTGCCTTCATTCATCCCTGAAACTCACAAATATTTTGCTTTCTGTGTCTTCCCATCTCCCATAAAGCTATAGACATCTCTCTTTTTTTTAAATTTCATTTTTTTTAAAAATTTTTTTTTAGTTGTTTAATTGTTTAATTAGTTTGGCACAGATTTTAAATCTGTTGCGAACTTGAGAATGGAATCAGGCATTTCCTCAATTGTGTGCTGGTTTCTGGAGACTGTGATGTGTCCATCTGACTCAGAGACAGATCCCTGGTGCTGGGATCATACAACAGATCAGGCTATTATCTCAAAATGGTTAGATGGTATTGTGAGCTTTTGAGTTTTTGAGAGGTTGTGTGTAGCATAGGATGTGGCGGACAAGTGGGAATGGAATCAGTGTCAAAGTGAATCAGCAGCCAGCTCCAGCTTGAGGGGAAGATACTGGCAGACTTTAAATGCTAAAGTCGGTAAGCAGGTGGAGGACAGAGTCATGAGAATACTAATGAAGGGATGTTTATAGGGCTGTTTAGGTTCCAGTGAAATACCAGTAATTTTAACTGGAACATTACATGGAGAGGATTCAGCCCTTTAGTCATGCCAGTAAAAATGACATGGATCTTGAGGCAAAAGCTTTCAACCTAAAACAGAAACAAGGGAAAAGACAGTATGTGACTGTGTTAGTATTGCTCATATTTATGAGTTTCAGTTAGCAGCAGAGAAATCCTCCTGTAGATGTATTTTCTCTTAAAGAGAAGTTGTAAAGGCAAAGGAGTATTTCCTGAAATGTTTTGAAACTTCATTTGGAAGACTCATTTGCCTATTGTGTAGGTAACTTTCTAGTTTCTAATTCTGTGTATCGCATTATGACTAAACAGGATAATGCAGACCTGTGGATCAGCCCTATTTGTCTTTTCCCGTATTTCATTGACTGCACAGGAGGGGTATGTATGCTGGGAAGTTCAGATCGAAAACTATTCTATAGCCTGGTTGGAACACGGCCCTCTAGTAAGCACTTAGTATTTCACCACAGGTGGTGCATGCAGCTGATAGTTGGCTGATTGGTTTGTAGTTCTATCATCTTCCATTACCTCCCTTAGAAGACCAATAAGAGTATTATTCTGGTTTTTTCCAGTGTTGTGCAAAGCAAAACAATGAATGCTGAATCAATAAAATAATCCACAGTTTAACTGCTCTAAGGCAAAGAAAAAGCATTTTAAACATATAGTTTATTTTTTTTTATTAAAACATTTTAGTGGCACCATCTTTTTTGTGTTTTACTTGAAATATCATTTGGATCCCATTTATGTGAAAGGCTTTATTTGAAACTTTTTTTTCGGACTTAATAGATTAGTTTTAGTAGTGAGCCAGTTGGAGTTAATCAATGGAGAGCAAGTGTACAGAGGTTCTCTAAGCTAGGATGGATTTGCAGGCCTTAATTTTAATCATAGTCTGAGAGCTACAGCTGCTTCGTGTTTGTTTAGTAATAGAGTTGATGAGCAGCTAATTTGAAAGGAAAGCTCAAGCACAGGTGTGAAATTCCTCATGGGTATAAGAGAACTGGCCTTGAATGTAAGAAGATGGTGCAGAGCATTGCTCTACAGTAAGGCAAAGAGATTCTTGTTTAAATAATTCTAAACTAGCACATGTGACATAAATCCCTTAACTCAAACATCCTTCACCTTTTTATCATGCCACTTAAGGGTTCATCCAGTATGTCAGAGACCAGGATTTGATACCTTACTCTGTCTGGTTTTGAGTATGTATCTTCAGTTTCCAGGATTTGAGTCCTAGTGAGAATAGTGCTCTGAGTAGGTCTTTCATTTTTTCCATATGATGCTATTCAGATTGCTTGTAAAAACGAATAGCAATTTGATTTGAGGAACACCAGTTACTACTGTCCATTCTATATACAGATAGAGGATACAGAGATGTGAATCCTTATCTGGTCTAGATGTCTTCCTGTACCTTGTGGGGAGGGAGGGTGTAACTTCTGAAGAAAGGCAGAATTGAAAACACCTTCTTTGGCGTTTCTTACTCATCAGGTTACAAGCTCTGTGGGATGTGTGTTCAGTCCTAGGAAATGCTACTCTTTGTAAAGGTTCTGATTTGTGATCTGTGTCCTACTTGCTGTGATTACTGTAGCGCTCCTGTAGTAGTTGCTGCGAGTGATGGCTCACAGGTGACAATATTGACTTTGACAACCGTCTCCTTAACATCCTGCAAGTGTACAGGCTACTGAGTTAGGAAAGCTAAGGAGATAACATGATTTGCTCCATTCCCTAAGCCACAAAATTGGTAAGCCATGTAGCAGGTGAAGGGGCTGCCACTCACAGATTTGCTGTCAGCGTTGAACACTTCTGCAGTTAGTGTATGGGTGATTTCCATGGAGCAGGATTCCCTAGGAAGGCGGGATGTGTGAGACAGGTGTTGTAACACAATTGCTATTTTATTGTTGGAGTTCCTATGTGCAGGCAGTCCCAAAGCTCCAGTTTACAGCAGGCTAAAATGGAGGAAAGAGCTGGATGAGATTCAAGAAAATTTCAGGAGAAGTTTAAAACCATCCTAGAAGATTTTGACCAGAGTATATGTATAAAAACCAGAGCTGGTTCTCTTGTTTTGCAACGTAGGGACAAACTCATGCTGGTAAAAGTGTTCTCCAAATTCATGTGAAAAGCAGGAAAATACTTAACACCTTAGTTATATTAATGACCTTTGCATTTTCTTGATAAGATCATAAGCAAAAATGCTGTGCATTGCTATTGTAGTGAAAATTTTCCATGTGCCCCAAAATTATGGGCCCAGTCTTGGAGGTTCAATGCAATCACCAGACTGGGAGGATAAAAAATCAGTTCTTTGGCTTCTTTGAATTAATTAAAAAATTAGGATCTTAAAATAGTTTATTATTAGTGAGGAATGTTAGCGGCATTTCTGTTAGGTAAATAGATGTTTGTGTACATCTTATTGCAGACAGTATGTGAAATTAAGGCATACAGAGATGTACAGATATTTTGGGACTATGAAAGTTAGTGACGAGGTGAGGCAGTGATGCAAAAGGTCTTGAATTTAGTCTTCTGTGAAATAATCAGATTCACTGTATTTCCCAGTGCAAAGTAATGCAAATCCTTTTGGGGTTCATTGAACATTGTTATTATTAACGGTATTTGAGATGAAAATCAATGAGGAGAGACATACTTTTTCAATTATAGGAACCTGAGTTGCTGCTGCTAATTGATTCAGTTAAAAATACTTTCCTGCTCTGTAAGAGGAGCTTCTATGATTTGAAACATGTTTAGGTACTTTTATAGCTGTGGATTACTAAGGTGAATCATGGATTCCACACTGCTTTAATATTGTCCAATTCTGATGGGAGACGGAAATTTTTTTTCCAGCTCTCTTGATATTTCTGGTTGTCATGGTTATTGTGCTGTGACAAAATCGATTTCATTTCACAGAATTTTCTTCATTTTACAAAAATGGAGAAACTGATTTTGCTGATATTTTAGTTTTGTAACGCCTGTCTCTCTTAGAGAAAACCACTGTGTTGTGAAAGCTTTGGATGCAGTAGTATGAATAACATCCTGTGCCTGGAAGGCATTGTGAGCCACCAGAATCAATCCAAGGACCTTATCAAGTACAAGTAAACAATAAAATGAAACCCATTTATCTGGACCGGCAGTACAAATGGACACTCACTTTAACCCTGTCAGTGCCAGCACAGCAGCAAGAGAAAGTTTTAGGCTTCTTCTCTTCTAGTTTCTCTTGTATTCTGTGTGATGCTGGGCTTTCAGGGAGGGAATGTGTGTGCATGTGTGTATCTCTGTGCACAGACATGCACATAGATGAACTTACAAGCCATCTTCTGTTTCAAATAGAAAAATCAAAACTTTGTTTTTAACTAAGGTTTAGAGAACTAATACACCAACATGAAAAGAAGGTTGTTTTTCACACGATTTCTGACTTCTAATATAAAAATCAAAATCCAGTCTCTGACACGGTCTTAAATAAATCTGCCTGTATGACTTGCTTTACAATAAGAAAGACTAGATGGAGTTTGTGTATTTTGAAGGAATATCTGAAAAGCAGTTATGGCTTCAATGTGATGTTAGATTGAGTCATCCGTTTGATCAGTTGTGCTCTTTGCAGCAGGCAGATACATACTAAGACAATATTGAATTTACATTGTCTGTGTTTGGTGCTGAGTTTGTCCGTAGCATGCTTACTGCCATGACTGCAGCTTCTAACAGGTTGACTGTCTGAGTATTTGCCTGCTTTTGTGTTTTACTCTCCTCATCTCTGAAGTTGATAAAATTGAGAGTAAATTAAGTGTAAGTTAGTTTGGATATGACTTGCAGTGACTGTGCTTTTATAAAGCCCCAAACATACAGATAGGTTTTTAGACACAGCACAGGTGCTTTTCACTATGCTGTTGGTAGAGTAATTGTTTGGCTAGAGACTCCAGGACCTGGGAATTTTTTTAGCTATGACTAATACAAAATTAATAAAAGTTTTTTATGTTATCTTTTATTTGTACTTGCATTCTAGGATCATTTTTCTGTCTGATAGTGCTGCAAGAAGAAGAGATTGTTTTATTTTAACTTGTTTTCATTGAGTAAGAGTCCACTGTGGTCCTGGCAACCTTCTCTAGCTTACCCTTCTTGAGCGTGCAGGTTGGACTCAGGGGACTGGATCTCAGGAGATCCCTTCAGACCTTAAGGATTCTTGGATAAATCTTGGATAATGATTCTACAAAACAAGAGGCCAGAGAAAGTAACTATGGATTATGTTATCATCAGTAAATTTAGTTTAAATTCAATCATAAAATAATAGTGGTTTTATCAATTACAGGAGAGAATACATAGTACATTCAGCTGTAGAATTTTAGAATCATTGAGGCTGGAAAAGACCCTTAAGCTCATCAAGAGAAACCATAAATCTAACTCTGTCAAGTTCCCTACAAAACCCCAAATGCCACATCTTCACCTGTTTTAAATACCTCTGGGGATCATGACACAACCACTTCTCTGGACAGCCTGTTTCAATTATTGGTAATAATTTCAGTGAATTTTTTTCCAAATATCCAATCTAAATCTCCCCTGGCACAATTTTCTATTGTCCTCTCACCTGATACTTCCTTTCAAGTAGTTGTGGAGAACAATAGGGTTCTGCTAAGCCTCCTTTTATTCAGGCTAAACAACCCCAACGCTCAGGAACTTGAATGAGAACATCCGTCAATTGCTGAATGTATTAGGAGAATGTATAGGTATTTAGCTGGATGAAACACCCTGGAGAGAATTTAGAAATTAAGGAGGAAATAAAGGCTTATATGTGTGAAGATAAGGGATACTGTAGGTATCCTGTAGCACTCCAGAACTGTCTGCATGTTTTCTCAATAAAAATAGTATCATTGAGATGAGAGAGGTGACAGAAGGTGGGCATGTAAATGGCAGTGCCTGTAAATGTGCATGAAATGTAATTAACATAAGTGGAAATCAGAAGAAAAACTAACTTCTTTTAGGATGGAGTTTGACAAGTTTGTAAAAGGCATTCCTGGGGGGGACACCCATGGTATCAAGGGAATGAACTTAATTACCCTGGGTAAGTCTTTACCCATTTGTGTTCACATATATGATTCTGATGAGAATATTAACAGAGAAATATCTCATTTTGTTTTCCAAATCAGTACCAGTAGACAAGTAGGCTGTTGGGCATTACAGGTTTGTTCTATGATTTTCACAGTTTAATCAAAAATATCATTTTGATCTGGTAACATCTACATGTATGATTTTAAATAAAACATGTGACTTCTTCAGAAAGCAAAATGGCTATAGCAAGAATTTAGTTGTCCCAGCTCTAGTAGTTAGTATTTAAAGTGAGATATCGTACTGTGTAATAGATTTTGAATAGACAATGGGAAGATGAGTTTTTTCCAATTTTGTTTCTTGGTTATAACCAAGTCATAAACACTTGGAATGGGGATTTGGTACAAATAAAACACCTTCTAAAATTTTTGATGCAGATGAGAAAAATGCTATGTATCCACAGATTGCCTGTATCCAATTACAAAAATTACTCAAAGATCTGCATGCAATTTCAGATGTTTACTATTTTATCCCCTCAAAGTAAGCAGTAAATGTAAGAAACCCGTTTGATGGTGCAGCCCTGTGTAGCATGTGTGTAATTATAGGTAAACCTACATGGGAAAAAATGTTTGTAAAATGATGTAAATCAAGGTAAATGTTATGTTCCAAATGAAAGTATTTAGTAAAGGAAATAACATGGTGTGTCTAAGGAATATGCAGTAGGTGCCATTTTTGGGGTTGTTCTCTGTTGCTAATATGAAAAGAGAGATCCATGATGGTGAAGTGTCCAAAGAAATCTAGCCTGTAAAAGTATTTGAAGACCTGTGACAAAGTGACCTTGGGAGACTTCCAGATGCCCCCCCAGCTGGTCTTGCACTCTACCTTCTCAACAGTACAGAGGAATTAAAAAAAATGGAAAAGCTTGTGGCTGAGATAAAGACAGGGGGACTTAACGCATTATAATCATGGGCAAAACAGCTTGAAAAAAGACAAATATAACACCGCCTTCCCCTGTCCCCTCTCTTTATCAGGCTCAACTTCACTCCATTGTCCTACCCCCTCCCAACCCCAACAGATGCAGGAGGATGGGGAATTGGATGGTTTACAGTCAGTCCAATACAATTTGTCTCTGCTGCTCCTTCCTCCTCACACTTTTCTATATGCTAAAGTTCTTCAGTAAGAGAGTGCTCCAACCTGGAACCTTCATGGGCTTCAGTTCCTGCCAGTAGCTTGCTCCAGCAGGGGTTCTCCATGGGCTGCAGTTTTGTTCAGGGCATGTCCACCCACTGCAGTGTTGCCCTTCATGTGCTGTGGGGGCTACCTGCTTCACTCTGGTGCTTTTCATGGTTTGCAGGGAATTTCTACTTTAACATGGTCTT
>VZTI01002658.1:151149-700925 GCA_013397865.1 Struthidea cinerea
GACTTCCTTCCTTCCTTCCTTCCTTCCTTCCTTCCTTCCTTCCTTCCTTCCTTCCTTCCTTCTCCACAGTCCTTGTTTGTGGGATTTTTTTTCTCTCACTTCTCTGTCTCATAACTACTGTGCAATGTTTTTTTTATCCTTTCTTAAATAAGTTATCACAGAGGTGCCCCCAACTTGCCCGATATCCTCAGCTGTGTCCTGCAGTGGGTTTGGAGCTGGCACTGGTTTCTCCTCACGTCCGTTGCCATGTGAAACCAATACTGAACACGTCCTCAGGCCTGTGACATCTGCAATAAAACCAAAGCAACTTGGAATAATAGCCTGAAAAAAAATGTTGAAAGGGCAATACACTGAACTACTGAACTTTATTAGAAAAATAAGGAAATTAAATGCTTTCTCTGGTCCTTATTACAGTTTTTGGCATTAATCAGTTTCAATTAGTTTCTTGACTGGCAAAAGTAATAGGTGATTTTATTTTCTTTTCATGTGCAGAAGTAGTTTTGATGACTTGTTTTATGTAACACTCTGAGAAATTCCTTTACAATTTATAGTCTCTTGAAGTCTGGGTTATTCTCTCTCTCTCTGGTGCTATTAGAGTTTGTAGCACTTGAACATACAGCAGTAGTAATAAGATGAAGGACTTGAGTTTTCTTCATTTGAAAGCTATTACTTTGCAAATGAAGTTCCATTCCCATCCTGGTAACTTGTTTTGTAGATGGGAAACAGCTGAGACCACTGCAGGTATGGCCACAAACACCACATATAGTATGTATTTTCCTGAACATACTGCATATTGAAAAAAAATATTTTCATCCTTTTGGTAATATGTGTTTTGATGACAGTTGATTTTTAGAAGGCACTTAAAACTAATACAGGCAAACAGTGAGGATTTCACTCTGTCGTTTGGATAAGCTCTGTTTGGCAAGGCAGTTATCATACTTACATGTCCTAACACTTTGAAACATGGCTTTGGTCTCTTATCTACTTAAAGTAAACTCTAGTTTAAAAATTGCTTTTCATGCAGTCGTACTAAGTATACAAATTCTCAGCTAAAGGGAATAGTTGGTATTCTCAGAAAGATTACCCCCAAAAGTTCTTTAAGCTCTCTCCTATGTTATGACACATTTGTTTTTTCAGTCATGGGAATAAACTGAAATGCTTGGGCAACAGTTTATTTTTCAGAATGATTTGTGAACCTGAATGATAAAAAGAAAAAAAAAATCATTGGTTACTTTTCTCTCTGACCTTCAGGTAAAAATACTGAAGACATACATAAATATATTAAGAGGCTTTTAACAGATATTTTTAAGCATTATTTTTCAGGTTTTCTCTTACCAACAAGTCAGTTTTTCCAAACGGAGTGATTGAGACAGAGATATTTCCTTTTCTCTTTTATCAAGGTAGGTGGAAGTGATTAGAGCACATTCTGTCATCAGTTCCTAGTATTGTGCTTTTATCTTGAGTCTCTAATAGGTTGGTTGTGTCAGCACACACTCTAGGTCAGCCCTTGATCTCTTCAGGCAGCTGTAGGCCACCCATGTGCTCAGAGAGACGAGGTGAGGTAGGAAGGTTTTTTGAGGCTGACACAGCATTGCTAGCTGTTACCATGTCCGGTATTTCTCCTAAATTTCTATCTTTAGGAGTCATTGCAATCAGAGCTTTAATTTTAAGTGAAGCTTCAAGACTTCTAGTCCCTGGTTCCAAGTTAGTTCCATGCATTGATATTGCTGCTGACCATATCAGAGGACCACAGTCCACTTCCTTTGAGTGTTGGGTCGCACCTTTTCAAAGGTAGACAATTTGCCACGTCTTCTGTTTAAAACTGTTGATCTCTAGAGAAGAAAGGGTTTCTGCAGCACTCCAGAAGATTCCTGGAAAGGGAAAAGGTGCTTTGGTCCCATGCAAGATGCATATGTGCCTTACAGCTGTATGTACTGCCACATGATGACTGCTGAGCTGGAGTCCAGGACTGGAGGAGGTGCATTATCTGCCTTTCTTGTGAATGTTTTTCTTTGGTGGGTATTAAATCTTGACTATAAGTTGAAAAAAACTCATTATGTTGGAATATTGCTGAAAGCAATTCAAGACAAGTAAATGTTAGAAAAGAATGAAAAGGGAGCTTGTGCAAGACTTGTCTTTGAAATTGCATTTACAGTAAAATTCCTGCAGCTCAGTATTCTGCAGCTGACTACTCCAGCTTTACCTTTCTATTAACCTACAGGTAACTTGTCAGAAAATCAAATGGGGAAGAATGAGTGTTTAGAAATAAATCAATTTAAAAGATTGAATGTTTGTACTCATCACAAGTTAAGTAAATAGGCCATCCATTTCCAAGTCAGCCTTTTGAGTACTTGCATTTAGATAAACATTAGTTACAGGTTATTGATATTAGTTGAAATCCAACACTGTACGAAGTGCTTTATCAACAAGGACAAAAAAGTTTCTTGAAATGTTTACTGTGTGGTTAGACAGTTTAGATGAGAGGATAAATGAGTTATATTGAGAAGCATTGTAAATTAAATTGACCGTATACTGCTTTAGAATTTTATGATTTACTTTAGATTTTTATGTCTTTTTTAGTGTTGATGGCTGGTTCAGTCATAACTTTTTTCTGGTCTAGAGCATTGTAAGGTACAGAAAGAAGGGCATGTATTTATGAGCTTGTGAAAGATAAATGATAAATATAATTTTGTTAATAACTTTCATCTAGTTGCAGCCCACTTGTATTTGCTACAGTTCAGCATTCCTGGACCACTTTCAGCCAATCTGTGATAGGAGGCAATTTAAACAAATGGAGACAAGCAAGCCACAGTAAACGTGTTTTAGATGCAGCTTCTCTTCTGAGTTTGTGATTTACAGCCAGTACCAGAAGATACCTAAGGTGATAAAGTGAGGAAGGTTCAGTCTTCAATAAAAGTAATCCAGGACTCTAGATGGAAAGCGATTTCCTTTAAAGACTAAAAATTTCAGATCAGAGCTAATTCTTGCAAGGAATGTGAGAAATTCTCTTGTTGATTTTTATTTCATAAGACTTTTTCTTTTGGCAATGGATTATTTTCAGAACAGCCTTCTTCTAGTGCTGTAGCTATCCTTGGGAGTACAGTTAGAGCTTCTAAAATAAACAAATACGGATTTTTCAAATATTTGGTTACTTAAACACTGGCACTTTATTTTCTGCCAGGGATTTGGACAGTCCCATAGCATATGTAGCAGAGCATCCCTGTTAGAGTTAAACACTGCCAACATTTGCTTATGCTGGCAATCCCAGCTGTGTGCTTTCAAAATGGAGCACACGATGGGCCAAATCCTGCTTGCTTTGTTAGATAGTCAGCTCTGGGCCAACAGATAGGAATTGATAAAAGGGTTTTCAGAGTTAAATGCATGAACTCCTGCAACTTGATCACCAAGTCACAATTCTGCTACTGGGGCCTGTGTCAATTTGTCTTTGGATGTGATTGATGTTAATCAGGCATAAAAGAACCTGGCAAATACACTCTCATCATTTATTCAGTAACAAGTATTCTAAACTGTTTTAGTAATACAAGCAGGATTTTGTAAACAGTTAACAATTTGAGTTAATAGATGTTAAAATCTCCCAAGGGTAGATAATTAAGCCATTTGAGGAAACTGCATAGGCGATGCAATAGGCCACAGGAGGGCTGTGGACTCTGTGCTTCCACAGCTGACTGTCTCTGAAAACAAACAAGAAAAGAGGTAATATTTTGTAAGTGTAGGCACACAGACAAGCTCTTAATTGTACCTTGAATCTTGTGTAAGACAACTTTATTTGGTCACTAGGTGAACACCTGTGTAACATAGATCTTGGGTTACAGCTGTGTTAATGAACAGGTAGTGCATAGCTGCTGTTGCCCACTCTAAGTCTGCACACAAATTTATCCTGTGGTAATTAGAGAATGAACAGTACCTATATAAAGGATAGTGGTATGGATCACAGTCTGATAACAGCTAGCTCTGTGAAGGCCTTCTCTTTATCCCAAGTCTTCCACACCTCCTTTTGCTACATCGAAGATGTTCTGCTACTTAAACTTTGTGCAAAATAGATTTAGCTTCATCCCCTGTGATCAAAGAAAGGCTATTCAGCCTATCCAAGTCTTTCAAAGATCACTTAAAAATCAGTACTTGACAAACTGAGCTAAAGCAGTGGTTGCTTCTGATTTATTAGTTTTCACAGCAGCCTGCTGCTGCGCGCTTTTATTCTTCTCTTAGGCATAATTTGTTTCTTGACTCTGGGGGATGGACGGATCATGAACAGCCCTGTTAAGGAGGACTTGGGGGTGCTGGTGGCTGAGAGGCTGGACATGAGCCGGCAATGTGCACTTGCAGCCCAGAAAGCCAAATGTGTCCTGGGCTGCATCCAAAGCAGCGTGGGCAGCAGGGCGAGGGAGGGGATTCTGCCCCTCTGCTCTACATGTGTGAGATGCCACTTGGAGTACTGAGTCCAGCTGTGAAGTTCTCAGCAAGGGAAGGGTGTGGACCTGTTGGACTGGGTTAAGAGGAAGGCTATGAAGATGAGTAGAGTTATGGAGCGCCTCTCCTATGAACATAGTCTGAAAGAGCTGGGCTTGTTCAGCCTGCAGAAGAAAGGGCTTTGGAGGGATCTAATTGCAGCCTCCCAGTGTTTGAAGGGGCCTTATAAGAAAAGTAAGACAAACTTTCTAGCAGGGCTTCTTGCAATAGGAAAAAAGGTTATAGTTTTAAACAGAAGAAGGGTTGATTTAGATTAGATGTAAGGAAGAAGGCTTTTACAATGAGGGTGGTGAAACACTGTAACAGGTTGCCCAGAGAGGTGGTGGATGCCCCCCCATCCCTGGAAACATTCAAGGTCAGATTAGGCGTGGCTCTGAGCAATCTGGTCTACTGGAAGATGTCCCTACTCAGTCCAGGAGGGTTGGAGTACATGACTTTTAGAAGTGTTTTCCAACCCAAACCCATTGTATAATTGTATGTCTCAGAAAGCAAAAGGTAAATTCTCCAATTTAGCTTGAGGCACTGCTTTTAGATGTATAGTACAGCAATGTGCCTGTCCCTGTTAGTGCATGCATGCATCCACATCCTGTAAATATGTGCAGGGCACGACTTGATGCGAACTCTTTACCAATTTAAGGTTACACATGAGAAACATGGAGAGGGAGGCAGTTTTCTGTATTTACTTATTTATTTAACTGGAGCAAAAGGGTTGTTTTCTTTGCCTAGAGTAACTGTGCTTGAATTACAGAACAAAAAGTTGCAGAGGGTGAAGCTAGAAAAGGGAAAAAGTATGATGTAGTCTGCTCCTTGAAATATGAATAGATCAGAATGGAGTAGTTCAATTGGAAGGGACAACAGTCATGCAGTCTAACTGCCTGACCACCTCAGGGATGAACAAAAGTTAAAGCATATTATTAAGTGTGTTTTCCAAATGCATCTTAAACACTGACATATTTGGGGCATCAACCACCTCTCTAGGAAGCCTGTTCCAGTGTTTGACTATCCTTGGGAAAGAAGTGTTTCCTAGCATATGCAGATTTTCCTTCCTAACATATGAAGATGTGTTTCCTAAATGAAGATAAAGGGAAATAATGACTGGATACTCAGTGGTTTCAGCAGGTGTTTTTACACAATTGAGAAATCTGATGGTAACAAGTGATGTAGTAGATAAAAATATGACACTGGATCTACTTTCACTTAGAGGGTAATGGGCTGTTGCAGAAGAAGAAATCCGAGAAGAACTTCTATTTCCCTGTAGTATTCCTAGTTTTCAAAGCAATTTTTACCATTGGTTTCTTAGCTGCTCCCGGACTTGTATTCTGTCCCATGGTTTTTTACTTTTCTCACCTGTTTCTCAATACTTTATGAGTGCATAAGGATTGGCAACATATGGGAAGGTGAAAAACAGAGGACCAGCAGGACGCAGGAAAAAAATCAGGTATGAATTACGAGAAATCTCAGCTTTTTATTGTTCACTTCCCCGTTCTCAGTCTTCAGTCTAGTATTCCTGTAACACTCAACAAATCAGTGTTCATCTTTATTTTTGCTTAATAGTCAGTTGTCATATGTAGTGAATATGCCAACAACCACTCAGCTTCACAAGCTCCTCTGATCTTTAAAAGTGGCAGGGTGATGCCATGAGGAATCAAAGCAATCTGTCTTTAAACCGCAGAGTTTAGTTTTATATGTCAGGGGTGCTTAAACAGTTCTCTTACCGCTTTTTCTTCCTCAGAACAATGCAAACATCCAAATTTCTCATCTGTGGTACTTTAAACAAGTCCTAAGCTGTTATCTGAGAACCCTTGTTGACAAGACCAATTGTTCCCACAGTTATAATCTCTCCTTTTTTTTTTTTTTCCTTTGGTAAAAGATGATTCTGGAGGGTGAAGGCTTTTTTTTACTTTCTCCTCTCCGCTCCCCTCCTCTCCTTCCTCCCTTCCCCCAGGTAGATCTGGGAATAGAAAAGAAGGCTTTCATTTCTGTTGAAGATAAAGGCTTAGGTTTGCATGGCGGATGATAGAAATGGGTGCAGTGCAGTTTTTGGTAATGAGTTCAGTACTTGATGTGCGGACATTATCCTACACCTTAACCCTAACCCATCATCTGTGGTGGACAGATGAGCTATAGTTTTCTTTACAACAGTGCTAATTTTTTGGCACTGGTGACAAATTTCTTTATTTAATCATCTATATGGATTAAATACAAATGACAGAATAGATCCTAAGACTGAAATAGAGATAGCGACGAAAATTTCAGATCTAGTTTAATCTTCCATTCTGTGTATTGATGTGCAGGCTTATACATACAAGATTCTTGTCATTGTACTGTAGAATAACTATGGTTAGTACTATTTCCCTAGATGTAATTTAAAGTAGTTACCTGCAGCTTTAATATCTGCTTGCTCTCTTCCCTGACAACTATCAGAGCAATATAAACCAGAAAGCAGTAGCTACTTTTGGCATTAGATCTGTACTGTAGGCAGCTCATGCAGTAGTGCCAGGAAATGATTTAAGAAGGATGTCCAGGAACTCAGTATCTAATTTCGGTCTGAGTGCTCCCATATCAACACTCTACCAGTGTAGATCATAAGCAGAGGCAGAGATGATGAACAGATGTTTGGTGAAGAAAATAACAGCTCAACCAGATGAAATAAAACCACAGGACCGTAAGTAGCATAGTGTCACTGTGAAGCTACTGCACCATCTTTTTCCCTTTGCACTGGATCAGTCCAAGCTTTGTTTGACACAGCCTGTTGCTTGGCATGGTTGGGTGTTTTGTCTCAGTGCTCGATGGCAAGGCTATCAAAGCTCTGGCGGTCTTCACCTGCTGTGTCAGCAGCATTCTTCTGTAGTTAGCCCAGCATCCGTTGTCTGCACTATCCAACTGCAGGTGCTCCTGCTTCTTCCTCCTCCTATAAATAAATATTGATGCCTGGTTTTGTAATTTATTTGGGGAGACAAAAAAGCCTTTCTCAAACAGAGGTAAGTTGGCTCCACTAGCATTTCTTTGCTGTCTTACAGTCTAATTGCAGTTGCAATAAGACATCATGTGTTATCTTGGAGCTCAGAATCTCTAAACCTCTTGCAATCAATGTAGTCTTCAAGACAGAGGAATTTGAAATGAGAGAATACGTCTGCCTTTTCATTTATGATGCAAATAACATTACAATATTAATTGAACCATCAAATATTTACAGGATGCAGAAAATAGTAATAAAATATACACAGAAAGTTGCAGGTTTAATTCTTCTGGGTTATCCATTACAATGTCTGCACTCTAAACTGATCTCTAGGATGGGTTTTGAAATCCACTGGTTTTTCTCTAAGGCAGATGACAATGTTCTGTGACAATGTTCTTTCCCCGGGGAGAAGTTGCTTCATTGTGCTTGTTTTTTCTTCTGTGGTGATGGACACACACAAATTGGCCTTTTAGCTTCTGCATAATGAAAGATAGATTCTGTATATATAGAGGATAATGTAACAAATGAAAGATTTATTAGATAACTTTCTAAAGCAATGTCTTTTAAATTTCCAAACAAAGGAAATGGTAGAATGACATAGAAACACTCAATTCCCTTTACCTACAAGGAGCTTTTTCCTCTTCAGGATGCTAGGAGAAGCTTTGAAGTTCTGGGAAAGATTATCCTGCCTACAGCAGAAATAGAATGGTATTAATCTCCTTCAGAGATGTAATTCTTTAGGTACTAATGAACTGCTTTTGTATTATAGTGCAAGTAACACGAAGATGGCCTTTCCTTTTGTAAGAGCTATTTTAAGATTTTAAACCAGTACAGTCAGATAAGACCTATTAGAAACAGTCTTAGGTATGAATTGAAAAATAAGCCTCTCCCTACAGAAACTGTTAATAAATGCATGGTTTTTTCCATATTTTGTGAAATTTTGAAGCACTAGAGGCTGATGGAGTAGAGTGGACGATGTGGTGCCACACCGGAAACAAGAAATGGAAGAACTTGTGTTTTGAGCAAGAGGCAAATGGAGATCTGTGTACATTCATTTTTGACTTAGCCTGACAAGCTATGCTGTAGCTGCTGAGGGATGTCTCAGTGAAAGACTACTTGCTAATTCACTGACCTATATCCTGTTCATCAGACATGATGCTTAAATGATTGTCTAGATGAAGATTGTTAATGAGCTCCAGGAAGCTTGGCATTATTAACAAAAGAAGAGTAAGTACTGCTGGTTGTCCACACAGCATTGAGTAGTTGTAATATCCAATTAATATTTAGAAAATAATATGGTCCTGGATATTTGCCTCATGCCAGAAAATAGTTAGCCAGGGAAGGTATTGTTTATGTCTGATATTGAGCACAAAAAGGCATAAAGGCCAGAGTGACGCTGTCTGAATATTTCAGTAATTTAATATGCAATTTAATAGCTGCTCATACAGTAACATTTAACTACAACAAGATCTAAAAATAGATGGAATTGTGTATCAAAAGGCTGTTAATACACATTATACTTTCCAGGAAAATATGCATGGGGAGTTGTTAATACAAGGACAGGGACATGATTCAAGGGTCTTAGTACAAACTTAGGTGAAAGGATAGTCTGAGAATTAATGTCTATTTTGAAACTGAGTCCCTTTGAGCCCTGGGGCAGAAGTAATGGGTTTTCTATCCTAAAACTCTCCACAATACAGACCTTACTGATCAGATGCATGAAAGTGGATTCAGCACTTTACAAATGTCTTGAACAGGATTTTTTTAATGGGAATTGTAAGAATGGATACTTACTCGATGCTTCTTTGCCCTTTCTCCTTTTATGTATTTTCTCCTGCCCCCCTGTATGAGTATCCCCCATACGTTTTTTCTTCATTCCTTTGCAGTTTCATCTTTCTTTTTGGTTATGATTTTTGAGGGGAGGGTCTGTTTCCATCCTTTCCTCTGCCTTTTACTATTCTTAAAAATAATATTAATACAGAGGGTTTTGGCAGGTATAAATTGGAACCAGCAGTGTACAAGGTACTAAACTCACACCTTGCTCTCTTTACTCCCTTAGGTAAGTAATATGTCTAGAGAGAATACAATGGCAGATAATTGGGAGTTATTCTTAACAACTACTCACTCTTTTTCTACGTATGTCTTTAAAAATACTGGGTAGTAGAAACTGAGAGAAATTTTTTCTCTCCTCAATATTGAGAGACAACGACTAGGAGAGAATTAATTAAACCTGGCTAAGGCTACATTAATTACCATTGATTCTTCTAAAAAGAATAGCTAAAACCTTTGTGCTCATATGGCTAGGAATTGGACTCTATGTTCCATTCTTGTCAATACTAATTATTATTATGATTATGGTCTGTTGTGTTGCTGTGAGTGTTGTCTCAGACACCCCCAAGCTATGGTAAGTAAAGAAATAAACTAATTCAGGAACTGTGAATTTGGAAGCTTCAGGAGCATTTTGAATGCTCCATAAAGCTTATGCAGTATATTTGCAATCCTGTACATTTATACACAATTTTGGGGTGAATAGGATCTGGGAGATATTTTCCTGCTTTTGAGGAACATGTTCAGATACCACAGCACTGATGTGCATTAGTATATAAAGTAGAGAAAAATCTCCAAACTTTAATTTAATTTTAAAAGATGTTGTACTTTTAAAGACAACAAAGATCTGTTGCACTCATCCACTAGAAATAAATGGTCTCCATCATTGATACTGAAAGAATGAAGTGTTTGTGGTTATGGTTTCATTTTCTCCCGTGGTAGTTTGCAGTGGGTCTGTTAAAGTGCTTCTCTCTCCAAAAAGAGTGATTAAGGTTGTAAACTAACCTGTGAGGGAAGCTAAACACCATACTTCTTCCGTGTTTTCCATGTTGTGAAAGTTTCTAGCCTCAACTTTCATGGACACTTCTCATTTTACATCTGGACCTGCACAGCTGTATAAATTAGTCTAACTTGATTTAATTGAGGTATGTGTGCTAACAGGGCTTTCCACCAGCATCATATGTACCTCTGTACAGTGTGTTATTGTCACAGGTGTGCTAAAAATGACAGGAACCTGATGGAGTCACATCAATCAAATCTGACATTAGTGTGCTCTATTTTTAGAAGTACATAAGCATGTGATCTTGCCAGCTAGCATGTTCATTCCTGTGTTAACTCAACCAGTACTGCAGTAGGAATACTGTCATGATTTAATGCCAGTATATGTGACCCTGTGCTAAGCCAGAGGGACATACAACGCCCACTGGTGGTTGCTGTGCTCTGTAATTTAATTCTGTAATTCAGTAACGTTTAAAAAAACAACTAAATAGTTACCACATGGTGGAAAATTAGCAATAGGGGACTCAAATTTTCTTGTGGTATTAAATCTGCACATGGAAAAAGTTAAATATCATCCTCAATGTTATCCATGTGTTTAGTCACATTGAATGAAATGCTTATAAAGCATGACATTATTTAATTTTTTAAGGTTTCCCACAACCCGTAAAATTTATTGCAGTTGCTTTGAAAAGCTTTGTGCAGGTGCCTTTTGAGCTGAGCTCACTCAAGTCAGAATATCACACACACTATGTGCAGTTAGTCATTGGATACATAGTACAGTATTTAAGTAATCCCATAGTAAATTGATTTTTAGTAATCCAATAGTTTGGTGGGATCGTGTCTATATAGCTCACATGCAGAAATATTGAAATATAATCTCCAAAAAAGTGTGACATGAGAATTTGCTATGATGAAGAGTCTTTTGACATTGTGCAAGGGGATCTGTGGTTCTCTGTAAGAGTGCTCCCATTTCCTTATTTCTTTTCTCATCTCATAGTCCAGGGAAATAACTTCAGGAATACAAACATCTGCACAGGAAAGGTACTAGACATTTGCTGACCTGGGTTCAGCTCTACACTGATAAGTGCCTGTATTGATACCTCAGGGATATTCATTTCAAGAGTCAAAAGGGAAACACTTTTTCTCTGTTGGTTTTGAATATGTAGTCGAACTTTCCTTTTCTCTCAATGAAAACTATTTGGTAAATTGAGGTAGCATAGTAATCTGCTGAGTATCCAGGGCTGGGGTGGCATATTAATAGAACCTTGAAATCTGTTTATCATTCCTTTTGTGATGTACATGATTTCCTTGAGTTTGAATAGCAAGATTCCAGATTTTTTCTGTCACTGCTGTGATTCATCATCATAAAGTACAACTATCTCGTGTGGGTATTTTTGGTACATAGGTGATATTTGGGAACCTCTTGATTTTCAGGGATTTGGAGTGGGACAGTATGCCCACAGACTGTAGTTATTTTGTTCACAAGTAAGTTGGGATTTGTTGCCAAACATTAAGCGAGAGGTGCCTCTGGAGCTCCAGTTCCACTGAGATTCATATCTCTCCCTCCCTCTGAACAAAATTGATGGTACCTGGTAAAGGAAGTTCGGAAGCTGTTTTTACCTTTCTGAATCTGTGGCAGAACCCTATAGAAAACTGTCCAAAAGGAGAAAAGTGAGGTTTTTCTCTAGCCCTTGGAAGATCAAGCTTGCCTGCCTGCTGACTAGTGCATACTCAATATTCTAGCTAGGCTTTCCTAGGAAGAGGGAAAATGCACTTTCAGGTGTGCATTTTGCACAAAGGCAAGTGAGAATCAGAACTGACTATTTATCAAACACATGCACGGATGCATCCCTTCTGTGGGTTAGAGGTGGCCCATCCACCCGTCTTAGATGGTATTGATGTGAATGAGCTCCCATGAATGGGACTCCCACCATGTTAAAATCACGTCTGGTAATTAAGTGTCAATTCAGTTA
This sequence comes from Struthidea cinerea, assembly GCA_013397865.1. Lineage (NCBI taxonomy): Eukaryota > Metazoa > Chordata > Aves > Passeriformes > Corcoracidae > Struthidea > Struthidea cinerea. The sequence continues at coordinate 163,396 of VZTI01002658.1, forward strand.
AAGGATTTAGAGTCAAACTGGGTAAGGAAGAGGCTATGGCTGGTCGTTGCCCACATCAGGGTCTGCTATTGGCATATGGGTTTACCTGCTTGATTCCTTCTGGGTTGCAACAAGTGTGGAGCCTTATGGCAGCAGCACACAGCAGCCACCCAGGCTGGCCCCCTGACCGGCAAGGGGTCAGAAGCCCGACCCTTGGGGCTCCCATGCGTAGTGACAGTACTGCCCCCCACGCTGCTGCCAGACTTTACCCGGCCTAACCACCTTCTGGGTCAAGGCTTATGCTACTCTCATTTAATATATTTTGCCCCTAGTACTCTAATGATGGTTACTGTGTGAATGGCTAACCTGGTTATGCTGTAACTCCCACGGCAGCTATTGACCTTTTGTTAGAATTCTCAGCTTTGCTTGTGGTAGTGAGGACGAACAACATGTTGGCAAGAAAAGGTGTGGCTATTTAAATAGGTTAAAGTATGGTAGAATAGGTGTCAATTTGCAGCCTATCCTTTGTATTTGGCAAGTATCTGTACGGCTTTCTTAGACACCTAAGGCTAATGTAAGTATATTGCTTATTATTGGAGCACAGGCAATTTATTTTACATTTTTTATAGGGAGCAAATACTTTCCACTGGGGCGATTACTGCAGAATAGCTGATGAATTTCCAATCTGTGATTTAGCTGACATTTCAGTAATTTATTTCTCCATCCATTCTCTGAAGGCTGACCTGCCCCCAGTCTCATCTTTGTCCATGGAAATTAGAGCTTGATCAATCTTTCCATTGACATTAGTGTGCTTTGGATCAAGATTTTACCCTTTTATCTGTCTTAATTTGAGCCCTTGTTGCTCTGAAAATGAAGTCCAGTGATCATTTTGCATCAAATTTTAGTAACTCTGTATCTTTGTAGATATTCATCTGCTCGTGGTAATCAGTTTGATTTTTTCCTAATGTTTTCTCTAGTATTTACTTGTAATAATAATTTTACTTGTAAAAATAATTCTCTTACTGCACACCCAAAGCTTCGCCAAAGGAAGGCCTTTAAAAAAAAAAAAATCTTAGTTGGCTGAGAGTCATTAAAAAAATAAGGACAGATTCTTACAGTTGTCTGTGTATTGAGGAAGAAAATATGAAGTCTCAGAGGTACAGTTCAATGTACTGCAGTATGATCAATCCCCTTTGCTACTCTTGCAGTGATAGTATCTTCTTCCCAGAAACTGCTTTTGGCTGGAAGTGTTGAACCATATATCACCTTCAGACATGTGGCAGGTGATCAAAGTCTTGAAAAGCTGCTAAATGTAACTACCTGAGTGGCAGTGGTTTGGATATATTTTTTTCCTAACCACAGCACTTTTTTTTTATTCTGAGATTCTTTAGTGTCAAAATAGAGCCAGAGCAGAAATTGTCAGAAAGCTGCACAGTGCAGCCAGTGCACTTTTGAAGCTGGTTCTGTGATTTTTGTAATACTTTTTGAAAGTGAAGCAACCAGAGAGGTCTTCACAAGCTAGTCTATGGCAGTTGTTCTTCACAAGTAGTGATTCTGTAGTGTACTGCCCTTTTCTCTCATGTAGGCACACACTTATGAGGAGGTTACTTCCAGGGGAGTCTGAAAATATAAGTGGAGGTTTAGTAACAGTATCTTTTAGGCATTAGAGCACTCTTTCAGTATTTCTTTTCTGCTTATTGAGAAAAACTTCCCAGCTTAGAATTTCCCATCTGAAAAAATATGAAGGTTAGACTTAAAAACTGAACATATAAAAGAACATGGTAGGATATGCAAACTATTCAGTTCACCCACAACTCTTTACTGAAAATAATAGAAATCACAGATTGTCTTTTTTCTTTTTTTTTTTTTTAATCAAGAGATCTTTTATGTTTTGGCAGAACAGGAAATAGTGTTCTTAGGAAATAGATGTACACAATGCAGGTAGAGAACGGTAACGTTTGTTAACTATAGTTAGTATTATATATTTTATATATATAGTTAGTATTGTTGTTAAACAGTGTTTACTTGTGCTGTGCATCCTCATTATGAAAGTAATTAAATGCAAATAACTTTTCAAGTTCATCTTGAGGGCCAAAGCATTAAAGAAAATTAAAGACCTACAAAGTACACAGTATTTATTTTACAATTACAAGACAAACTTTTTTTAAAGAGTAAGGAATTGCAAAAATTGAAGCATTTGAAATCCCCTAAAAATCTTGTGAAGAAAACAGAGGCAGAGATAATGTTGTTTTGGGATGAGCATTCTGTTGGACTAGTTAGTGCCATACTCACATTATTCATCCTCACTGTTGAATTTTGGATTTACATGCTGAAACCCATGTATTCTTTTAAAGATACAGTCTTGTTGTACTGGTTTTTTTTTTTTGACTGGATTTCCACTAATGCAGCCTTTGATTGAAACAAATGAAAATTAAAACATTTGTATGGCAGACTAAAGTGATTTGCCTATCCAGGACGTTGCGCTGGGAGGTTTCCTGTGAGAGCCCCAGGACCAGCATGGTTTTCAGTCGAACACTCATTTCATACTGGAGTACTGGCTCAGAATAATTCTTCCATTTGAAGTGAAAGGTGGAAGAGGAAAGCCTGTGGTCGGTCCACAGAGAGAGCATTGACTGCTGAGGAGGAGGCAGAGCAAGTCTGCTGATCTTTTCCACACGGCTGTGCTTATTAACATCTCTGAATTGCATACTCTGTGAAGGTTCACTAAGTATCTGTTTCCTTTCTTCCTCTGCTCTCACACCCCCTTGGGTACTTGGCTGAATAATGATTATGGCATTGATGCATGAATTTGTCTGAAAAGCTCCATGGCAAGTGTTAGGAAGAAAGGTGGGTCAGGCTGGAGTTGTATAAATGCCATGTGAAACTTTTCACTGAAACCAGTGGTTAAAATGAACATTTAATGGGATTGGAATTTTAACTCATTCATCTGGGCTCTTTGGATTTTTATTTTTAACCTTTTATATGTGGAAAAAATTGTTCTGTGAACCAGCAGACAGATCTTCCTTTGTGGTTGAGCACATGAGTAAAGCATGACAATCCCACCCTGCACAACTGTTTTCACCTGAGGGGGAAAATACTGAGATTATTTCAAGTGTTTTGTTATTATAATGCCCTATTTCTTTGAGTCATATCTGCTGGAGGGTTATGTTTTGTAGGTGTGGCTCTTCACTGTCATGAAATGTACGCAGATAAAGACACAGGGAAAGAGTCTATACTGCCTAATTCAATTGCCTAATATTCTAAAGTGACGTTGTTGTCTTGTCTCGATGGTTCATCTTCTCTCAGTACCTGTAGGGATGTTTTATAGTGAGACACCTGTTCTGTGTAAAAGTAGTGCAAAATTAATAATATTCCATTGCATTTGTGCCCACTGAATTCTCCATCGAGTTGCAGAAGGATTCCACTCCTTTAAACGGCTGCTAGGAACTATAAAGCCACATGCCTTTAGTATTGCATGACTGGCTTCTTTGAAGGGAATCTGGTTCTATAAAAAATTTAAGTGATCATTTAGACAAGACATAATTAAGTGAATAGAACTAATGAAACACTGGAGGAGTATCATCAAATATGAAATTCCTAATGCCCCCCGACGGGCACTTGTTTGATGAATGACTACCCAAAAGCACTGGCCCCATCTTTTGAGAATGTGTATTCATTTATTTTATGCTTCTTTCAATAACGGGGCATCCATGATACCTTTACATATTTCATTAGCATGCATTTCAAGCTCAGAGTGGCTCACTAAAGAATCCAAACTGGAGTCAATTTATTAGAGACGTGATTTGTTCAGTAACTGAAAATCTGCCCTACTATTACAGGCTCTTGTAAAAGCCTTATTTCTGAGTATGTAGGAAAGCTCCTTTTGTTCATGTCTTTCTACAGGACAAAACTCTTGTCAGGCACTGTTAGTAGCTGACTAAGCCTCATCTTCTGGAAAAGGACCACTTGAAAGTACTCACCTCACCCATACTTCATGTGGAAATTAATGCTTATTGGTGGATTGTGGCTCTCTGAATCTGAGGAAACCTGGGAACAAGTTTATGTAGGTGACTTTTGCTGCACTTATATAAACGATACCATATCACAGTCAAGGTCTGTTAAATTATAGTGGAATAACTATGGCCCAGCATTGGAGTGAAGCTTGGAAATAAATTTTTCAGTATTATTGTGATGGCTGAATTTTCTAGGGAAATTGCTTAGAGTTTTTATTCCAATTTTACACAAAAGTAGAAAATACCAACCCTCAGAAAGGGAACAAAGGCAAATCTTAAGCAAGTTTCCACTCAGATGAGCTCCTTCATAGCAATGGAGTTATTGCGCTCATCCATTCATCCTTGGTAAAGCTGCTGCGGTTCTTATACATCTTTAATTCTACTAGTATAATTTCTAACAGGCAAAGACTTGTTTTAAAAATAAAACCAAAGAAACCCCAAAAAACTTTTGGGAGCCATTTTGAGTCCATGCTCTACCTGTCAATAGAAATATACAAAAGCATGGCAAGGAGTCGGACAAGCTGCTTATGTGAACTGGCACTTGGCATTTTTACCCATGAAGGCAAATGCAAAGGATAAAAATATGAAGATGCCCCAGTTCATGTCCCTCACCCATATCTATGGATACAACTATTCCAAGAGAGGGCAATAGAGTACCTAATGGCTGAGACCTCCTTGGACCTTTTGTTTCCTGAGTGATAGATCAGAATAGAAGGTAAAGGTCAAGTGTTCCCTGTATAAACCTGCAGCAAATTTTAAAATGCTCATCTTAAAGACACCATGTAGGGGTATGTGGGGAAATAACGTTGAACAGGACAACAGGAGTTGCATGAATTTTTCAGCATAGAAAAGAAGCCACCCTCAGTGTTTTGTAGAATACAAAAGTGGCATCAAAAGTGGGGAAATAAAGTATGTTTTAGTAGATGAAGAGCATTCTGTGGAGATGACTGTAGATTCAAGATACATCTCTTGAGTGCTTATTGATGGTACTTTTCACGCTCTCTTGGTACAGTTGGAACTACTCTGCTGTCCTTATTCAAGCAGAACTGATGTTATTCTGGTGCAGAATTCTACTAACCAAAGGGCACAGAATTCAGAAACATGAGTTTAAAAATCTGATCAGTAGAATTTCGCTGAGGGATATCAAAAGCTGTATTTGTATTTAAAACTCGCTTTTTGTTTGTAAGTAAGATTTCAGAGCAGCATGTTTAGGAAGATTAGTGATAAATTTGTGTTCCTAATTTTGTGTCAGTCACAAAACTACAGCTACCAACTAGGAATGTGACATCTCTTGCATATATGCAAATACACATATACATGAAGACTGTATATAAGTATAAAGCTATTACAAGTAGATACTGATAGAGGTGTGCCAATGTCTGCCTGCTTATTTCTTTTTCAGAGTCTTGATTTTAAGGAGTGTTGTTAGGCAGTCTGTTTTCTCTAGGAGATTTCAGGTTCGTTTTGGAAGCCCAGCAGTTTATGGATGATAGTTACCACCAATTAAGAACATAATACAAGAACAGGAACCTCTCATTTTAAGTCCTTCTGGAGTATCAGGGTTTATCCTTCTAGATAGCTGGACTTTCTCTCCTAAATATTAAGGGATGCTTGAGTTTTAATTGTTTGTCCACCAGACTATGTTTGGTCTTGAAAACAGAGGGTTTAAGTACAGTCAGCATATTTTAATCTTCTGAAAGACTGAGGAGCTCTTTTCAGCACCACTTTCATGTAAGTGAATTGTTAGCGACACAGTTGACTCAAGGTTCTTATGTACTAGGACTTTAACTGCAGTGATCAATCTGCATGTCTGGACTCACCTCAAATGTCTATTTTCAAATTCTCCCTCATATGCTCATATAAGCATCATTGTATCTCTCACTGAGATCCCCAAAATATTTCTTACAGTACAGAGATACACAAAACTGTGAAGAGGTGGTGAGTATTCCTAATGGCAACCTAGGAATCTTTAGAAAAATGTTGCATTTGATTCAAGCAAAGAATCTTGCTTTTCTTTTGCTAAGCTTAACCTTTCTGTTCATATAATATCATAAGTACACCTAAATTTGAGAAAGCTGTGAAAATTTTCTTTTTAAACGCTTTTGACTTTTTCAAGGAACAAAGGAAGACCACAGATGTGCTAAGGACTATTAGATCTTTTTTGCCTCCTTTCCTGCTGGTGTTTTAGGAGTCATATCCATGGCTGAAAACTATGTATGAAATCAGTTTTGCAGATACCAATGGGATTTTGCATGTAAGAAAGTAAAAAAATAATATATATGTAAACAAAGTCTCGTCAGCTTTTTAAGGATGCTTGATATTTCTCTCTGCCTGTGTTTACATTGGAATTCTACACATATACACACATTTCAGTGGATTATCCTTTTACTGGGTTTCTAGGCATAAAATGTGTGTAACTGAGAATAGCTCTGTCCCCTGCAAAGCAGGAAGCCAGTGTGCACTGTAGCAAACTCTATTAAGTGCATTTTCAGGCTAGTCAGGTTTCAAGAAATAGATAGTTTTATTCTGAATGAAAGGTAATGGAAGAGCTAGATGGTGGCATTTTATATAAAGACTGATATGATGTCTCTAAAAGTCAGTTAGAGGTACAAATGCTGGTTTTTGCTTGTGCTAAAGGAAGGTAGCTCTTTTCCTGCTTAACACAAATCTTCTGGTTGCTTCATAGAAATAAAGGTAATGTAGTGACATCGTTAATTGATTGCTCATTTTCTAGTTCATTATTACTGACATCCGTTGGCATTGAGAAATCCTTCAGGAAATTCTAGGGAAATTAGGAGAAAGATCTCTTTCTTCCAAAGAACCTTAGGAACAAAATTAGATAGATGTGAAGTTGACTTAGGTAACACTAATGGTTTTCCTTTTATTTAAGTCTGGAGATGCCTGAATACATAAATCTAATGTAGACCATAAGACAAAGATGAACCTCAAGATATGAGTGAGTTGGGAGTATTGTGTATCTTAGCATCTATCCAGACATGATGGAAACTGAGGGTGTGTAAGAGTAAAAACAGAGCCTAAATCATTTTAGCACTCATTTAGCTGAGGAGGAAAGACATTTTTCTTACCGTGTTTTCCCCTGAGCGGCAGAAGGAAGCACTTGGTGTTCTTTTGGGAAAAGGCAGATGGGTTTTACAAGAGATTAATCTAGAACAGTGCTTGCCAGAAATGTCACTTAAAGCAGCAGATGGGATCAGCAACAGGGAATTTGACACCAGCAAGAGAGCAGACATTTCTGTCTTAGGATGCTGGGGTGTTGCAGAATGTCCCGTGTGATATCAAACTGGCAGGTTGAATGATTGGAATAGCCAGCTCAATTAAAATGTGAGCAAGTTAGACTGTATCCTGCCCAATTTTTGCTGTTGGGTCTGAGTACTTTCCTAGATTACATGTGCTGTGTCCCCTGCTTTAGGGGGACACATTTAGAATATATGCTTGCATTTTCAAGAGACTCAAAGTATCTAAGTAAGAGGTAGCAAGAGCAGTAAGCTTTATTCTGTTTCCTGTCTTTTAGAATCTCACGTGTTTAAACATATACCAGTTGAATGTCTCCCGGTATGATGAGTTGGGAAATTTCTCTGCTGAAAACAGTCTTTGACAACAAAAGGATTAGCTTTTCTGTTCTGCAAATGCAAATTATACTGTCAAAAATGTGTGTCTGTCAACGTTTATCTGTATCAGACTCATTTGCCAGCCAGGAGCTAGCTGGACTTAGAGATTTCTGCAAGTCAAATCAGGAAACTAGAATGTGGACAGTGTGAGATTCCAGAGAAAGCTCTGGGAGTTACTGTGTATGAACAGAATAGTTGGTCTTGCTCGTGGAGCTGTAAAGAAAGGTTGCAGAAAGAATCAGGTGGTTAGAGGGACCATTTGATCAAAGAAATACAATATTCCTGAGAAGACTGTCCTTGGAAGGAATGATGACTGATTCTTTCAAAGCACTGGGAAATCAGTAACATTTTAGCCAAGGGCTATTCTTTAAGTCATCAGAAAATAGTGCAGTAAGGCATATCTGGTAAGCAGAGAAAGAAGTTCCCACTGACATTTAGCTTACTTGGAAAAAGCAGCAGTGGAAAGTGAAGAGGTGTGAGGTATTAAGAGAGATTTGTTAATGTGAAAGTATGGAAAATTTTCTTTTTTGTTCTCTCTAAAAGCTGCATTGAAGAAAGAGAAGTGTGAAAAGAAAGGCAGTACAGGAGAGGGGCCTAGGAATGTCAGCAGATTAGAGGAGGCGGTAATGTCTTCAATGTGTTTTCCCATCTTAAGAATGAGGTGTCTACAAGTGTCAAGTTTAACCTTTTGTACAAAACAACTGTTACTAATAAAAATGGTAAAGAATGTGGGCTACAATGGTGATTCTACAATGGTTTGTAGATATTAACAAAGAGTGCTGTCGAAATTAACAATAATAGATATTAGCTGTTTGTGTGGCATACCCAGCTTTACTGACTTTAAATGTTCTGCATAAGGCAAAGGCAAACACTCATCTCTTTTTCTTTCCACGAGGTGTGGCCAATAGTGCAATGATTGCAAGTGAAAAGTTCACCAACAATGTCATTGTTACCAAAGTGGGGAAAATTCTTTCTTTGTCACATTAAGGACAGTGTATTTTTTATTTTGGACTGCACATGAGGTCTCAAAAAAATAAATTACGTAGCTTATAGTTGAATAATTGGAAGTTTTTGACACTAAAGGATACTTGAAAAATATCTGTACGTAGATTTGTTTCTGTTGCATTTGTGATTTCAGTTGTAAATATTGCCATTAGAGTACAACTAAGTTACCAGAAATGACAGAGGCACCAGCAGAGGTGAGCAAACAAAGTGAAAGCAACTACTTGTCCTCAAGATTTAGGATCAACTAAAGAATATAGACTTTGAACACTATCTTGTCAAGTCTGGTAATAAATGCATTTGAAGCTACATCGGGTATCGCTACATATCACTGTGTGGACATGGCCCTAGAAACAGGGAAGTCTTAAAATGTAAAGCTTAGAGCTTTTAACATGTTTATGTCTCTGTCAGCAAGGATTTATGGGCTATTGTCGAAGTATGTCTGTCTGCTTCTGAAAACAATTCCTCTTCTTCATCAAATGTTCTAGTATTAATCATTTAGTGAAGCACTAATGTCAATAACCTTTATAGAGTTATCAACGATAGATTAATGGCTTTGAATTCTGCATCAAACAGTAACAGGAAAGCCACATATGCCACTGCTATTGCAATGCTGAGAACGTGGCAGTCTGTCATGATTTTTTTTATATGGTGCTCCTCAAAATACTAACAATTTTTCACACAGTTTTGAACTGATACATAGCATTTTTAAAATTCTCTCTTCCTGTGTTACTTGCTTAAAAAGTCCCCATAACTTTTCTTTGCGTGTCAGAGATTTTCCTGCTTGAGAAGTTTTCCCTTGTGTTCACTTAGTTTGTTTTATGAAGTGGGATTCCTTCTACTCCTTTCTCAGAGCCAAATTTCCTGATTAGTGTAGCTCCAAGTGCCAGAAAGAAAATCTTTCTGGGACCTCATGTGATTGGACAGGATCTCAGTTGTGTATTGGTGCGGCTCTGCAGTGGCCCTTTGGATTCAGGAGAGATGAGGATGTTACGGCAAGACGCTGCCTGAGCAGGTTGGCCAATACAGAGCCCCTCCATTCTGGCAGTTGTCCTGCACCCCCGTGAATTGCAATTATAGTTTGAAAGTTCGTCTCGATGGAAATTGTGTTCTCAGGAAACATTTGCCTTACCATCCACATGCCAAGCCTGATGTTTGATGGGATAAAAGGATTTGCCTATTAGTTTCCTACTTAGACTTGTAAGTAAACAAAATGCTGTCTCAAAAGAAGGTTCAGCAAAGCCTGAATTTTGATACTAAAGAAATACTTTGTGGCTGCTGCATAATTTCTTTGCCAATTCCCCCTGACTGTTCCTCTTTATTTTGGAAAAAAAATCCAAAGAAAAATGCAAAGTTATGAAAACATATTGTGCAATATTTACATGAATGTCATTACCTTGAAGCAAAGCTAATGACTGTGCAAGCATGTGGTGAAATGGATTAAAAATAAACGACATTTGGCTTTGTAATTGGTATGAACTTCGCTTTGTTTCTTCTTAAACCAAGACTGATTGTGTGAAACAATACCAATGATAAATTGCACAGTATTTATTAGAAAGGGAGTGTTCAGGATCTCATAATCTTAATTATGAAGTCTTTCAGCACATGAGGTCTAGCACTACTCTACAATCAAAGTATCTTATAGTCTTCATAATTTTCTGTGTACATGTTCACATTCCAATTTAATAACATTGCAGAAAAAACAAGCAATACAGTGATTATGATATGGTGTTGCAGTAGATAGTTGCAGTAGATGGTTGCTGTTGCAGTACTCAGTGCCAAAGATGTTAACATCCTGATCTCCACATGCTTCAATTATAGAATATAGTGTTTCTGCATAAGCATGTAGGTTCTCTACTAGAATAAATTACAGACAAACCCAAAATCACTCTCAGTCTGAGTGTCTATTAAACTAATCGTTAGAAAGAAAATAACGATGAACAACAAATGAACTTCAAAGACATGGCAACTGTGGGATCTGGTGAAATAAGGAAATTGGGCCAACTTGATAGAAACAAAAGAGATGGAAGTTGCTTTGATACATTTCAGGTCAACTGTTGGAAAACTCTGGAAAGAAATCAAACTCTCCATTGTAGCCTAATCAAATCAAACACGGTCCTGGTTGTATCTGCTTGTCTGGCACGTTTTAAAAACTGAATTAAAAAAGCAAAAGAGAAATGCAGGAACTATATGGACATGGGGTAATATCTGTTGTGGATGATAAGTGTTTTTCTGTAAGTAGCCACATGATAGCTAGCAAAAATAATAAGGCACTATTATTTTTAAATTTTTAACTAATTCAGCCTTGTCTGCTAATTTTCTTCCTCAGTCCCCCTTATTTGATATACCAAAATGATGAGCATGCTTCAGGAACAAATAAATAATAAAAAGTATCTGTTTTGAGGAGACTGACTGCCTGGCATTATTTGCACAAACTGTATTTGATGGAAATAAAATTGTATTTTAATCCATGTAAGTCGGTCAGAGGGCCATAGGCCTTGGTTCAGTATGAAACCAAAACATGTATTTAATTTTAAGCATGTGATTAAACCTGGTTATATGCGTAAAATTAAATGCTTTGCAGGTTAGTGCCTAAAGTAACCAGGCTGAATAGACACAAATACTGGAAAACCCAAACAAATTAAGGTACTTGTTTGATTTTACCCAAATACCTTTGCTTTCTCTAAATCCCTGCTTTCTGTGACCTCTTAACCATTTCCTCCCCCAAACTGTGTAAGAAAAAAAATCCAACTTCCATAAGAATGTGCCATAATCAAAAAGCCAAAGTCACATGTAATGCAGGTCAAATCCTTGTCACACTTCTGGCCTTGCTACTTATGAACAAACACAACTATTCAGGGTTTATGCTGAGTGCAGTTATATTTATGATTATTAGAAAAGCATCTGTTATTTTGCTGTTTCCATATTATGTACATATTAGAAAACAAAATGGTAATATATGATATCTTTCGTGTGTATTTCATACCTCATACCCACAAAATTCATGGGAGCAAGGCCATTTTATACTGGTCAAATCCTTGCCTTAGCTTACTGACTTCAGAAGCAGTGGACTCAGACTCTACATGTTGAGATTAATCAAGGTAATAAGGACAAATCTTTTTAAAACACAGAGAAGAGCAGTCAAAAGGATGACGACAGAAGGGCAAGGAAGAACAAGAAAAGGGAAAATGTTGGAATACAGATTTAGGTAAAGTGAGGTGGAAAAAAAGTAAATCTTAGAAGAAACTTAACTGTGAGCCCAAAATACTGGTTAAAAGTCAAGAATAAATGTGGGGTGAATTAAGGAAAGATGAACAGAAAAGATGGGAGACGTTGTTGCCTAAAGTATGGAACTTAGTGCCAGAATACTGCGATGATGTGATTAGAGTGTCAGTTAGATCTCAGAAGGTGTGGCTGTGTTAGTTGGGGCTGGATTTTTAATCATGGGCATCTTGAATTTAATGGACAAGTTTCACATGATTTTGCACCAGGCCTTACATACAAAATAGAAACAAAGTCTTTAGGCACAAGATGTAGTTTGCCGTAACATTTTTATATGGCTGATGTTGGGATTCCAAGACCAAATTCTGAAATGCCACAGAAAAGTAAAATTTAAATGCTTTTTAATGAAATGAATAAGAGTAATCCTGGCATTTAAAATATTATAAATATTAAAATACCTATTTTTTAATGAAATTGGGTGACTTGATGGTTCAGAAATTAGTTCAAATTCAAGAGTAGTTTTCCATCTTCATTAACATACTGGTTGAGAGAACAAACAATACTTTAAGAAATATGAAATAAGCCACATTTGGAAAAAGTTAAGAGTATTAATTAGAACTTAAAGAAATAGAGGGACTTAGGCTGTGGAAAAAATAGTGTATGAAAGTTCTTGTTTGTAAAAGGAAATTGTGCAACATGGTTAAAGTTAATATGAAATGTAAAGTTTGTAAGAAGTGAAAAATTATACATTTACTAAAAGCTTGATGCCAGCTTTCTATCCTTTACAAACACTTCTAAATTATGGAACAGCTGTTTGATATGAATGCTACCATGTTTCTGCTGTTCTGAATAATCTTAAGAGCTTGTTTCACTGTGAATTTCTCAATTACTGCAACAACAACAGCTTCATACAGTGTATTTTTAAATGAAGCCACCAGAAGGTTTTTTGATTTTCATGCACCCATAGATTCACTCTCTTTTATCAGCCTAAATCAAACAGATTCCTTTAGGCAAAATTCACAGATTAAACAAAATATTTCAGTGTGGCTCTAAGGACCTGCTGCATTGAGGAGTGCGTTTGTTAAGCATAACAAACCCAAAATTATTACAGCCTGAAGAGGGCAGTAAAGATAAAGCTTTATTTTCCTTAGCTTTTCGCTGTTTTCAGTGTATGCTGTATTCTTAAAGTGCATTACTGAACAGCACGTATTTACAGGTGTTACATATTTCTGGAGCTTTGCTGCATTTGTTTAGTCTGGAGAAGAGAAAGGGGAGACCTTTTCCCTCTACACCTCCCTGAAAGGAGGTTGTAGACAGGTGGGTGTTGGCCTCTTCTTCCAGGTAACAAGTAACAGGACAAGAGGAAATGGTTTCAAGCTGCACCATGGGAGGTTCGTGTTGGACATCAGGAAAAATTTCTTCACTGAAAGGGTGGTTAAACATTGGAACGGGCTGGGCAGGGAGGTGGCGGAGTCGCCATCCCTGGAAATGTTCAAGAAGTGACTGGACATGGCACTCAGTGCCATGGGTTTAGTTAGCATGGTGATGTTCAGTCAAAGGCTGGACTCAGTGATCCTGGAGGTCTCTCCAACCTTGTTTATTCTATGACTCTATGATAAAATTTACCATCAGGTGACTGAAATCCTTTGTTGGGATTTATCTGAGGGTCTCACTCCTTCATGTGACAGTGCAGAACTGGAAGGTGTCCATCACTTATGAAAGTAGCTTGCAGGTAATGAATTCCATGAGCCACCCTTGCTTCAACTGGGACATCCCCTTAGAATGAAACAATATTGAGTTCTGGGTTGAGTTAAAAGAATAATTTTGCAGATTGCCAAAAAAAATGAGATGTTGTTTTCGTATTTTGTCTTAACCATTTCAAAGAGGCCAGGCTCCCTTCAGAAATGGAACAGTGGGATTTTATAAGGGGAAGAAGATTTTATACTTCTTCCATTCATCTGTCTTGGGAGCTTCCTGACAACCAGGTTCATATAGAAACTTAGGTAATTTTCCTTGTGTTAAGGGGCAGTGAATTTTATATGGTAAAAAATTATGTGTGTGTTGGGAGGAAACTGTAACTGCAGAACAGCAGATATCTAAATTGTTCTGAATAGTCAGTATGTTCCTTTCTGAATAGGCATTGTTATTCCTCAGGAGCCTGCTATTTGCTTTAAGCTCAGGAAATAACATACCTTTTTAAAGCTTTGTATGTGCTTACATATTTTATTGGTGTGGATACACACATGGTCAGTATTATGAAGTTTAATTTTAAAGGTATTTTGTACATACAGATGTAGTGGGCCTGTGTGTGTGTATATATTTATATATTGCCATACGGCTAGAGTGTATTATCCATACCCATTAGGAGACATCTTTGGAGAAATTTGGGCAAAAATAGGAAAAGATCTTGATTTCTCTCTTTGAAGAAGATAACTGGCAGAAGATACTGATTTAGTCTATAACTCTTAACCAGGCAAGTAGTGCTGAAATGGATGATGTTCCATTAGTAAAGCAATGTCCAGCCAATACTGCGGTTGACAATGTAGGATTCTTAACACTTGCTGACATTTTCCCAAACAAGTCTTGCAACTCTTCAAAGAAGGAACAGCTCAGATTGTCTTCAGATCCCTTCTCTAAATAGCACTGCAAGGACTGCCAGGTACCCTCCCCATTACTGAGCAGAGCTATGTCAGGGGTGCACAGGTTCTTTAGAATCATGGTAAAGAAGTAAGGTAGGAAGAAAATACAAGGTGAGGGGACAGTACTGAGGGCTGAGAAAGAAATAATTTTCCATCAGAAAATTCAGAAACAGAAGCTTAAAATGTAACATTGAATTCCTTTAATTTATGAGAAATAAAATATTTTCTGTTCATGCCAATCTCTTGAAACTTGTAAATAACTGAATTATTCTAAGTTGAAGAATTCCAATATTATTTTCTGAAATTGCAAGGAAAGAAAAACATTTTGGGGAGAGAAAGCATTTTCACTAGTATGCTCTTTTGACCAAACCTTCCTGTGCTTTAGGGCTATGAAATGTAGTTCAGTCCTGTTCAAAGACCTCAACAGATTTTTTTTCCTAGATTATTTTAAGTAAAAGTCTTCCGAGTCAGATGTTGAGGCAAGTAGTGAGCTGATACAAACTGGAGTGGCTCCACTGAAATACAAGAATCAGCTGGCTGAGGAAAGAGCCCAGTACAGTTAAGCACATTTAATTGTTTGGAATGGCTTCATTTTGCTTGAGATTTAGCATTGGAAAAATCATAAGCAGAAGCTGAAAATAATCTTTTCTCAGACACAGTTCAGTAAAACATTTAAACACATGCTTCAGTTCATCCTTGTTTAGTAATGAACTTAAATAATGTATTTAACTTTAGTCACATGCTGAAGTCCATTTCTTTCCAGGGCTTTTAAACAGAGCTTTCACTTTTACTCATATTAAAATGACAGAGTTGTCCACTTGCCAATATGTAGCTAAATTATAGTTCTATTTTTAAAATGAGGTACAAAGACATACAAACCTCACACTTTCTTCTGAGGAAGCATAAAATAACATCTTCATAACTCAGAGTTTCCACTGACTATTAATAAATCTAAATCTACCTAAAGCATCTCTTCTAATGATAAGAGTGTTAAGATGTGTTTTGGCCACAATTCAAAAAAGATAGCACATGTTAACCCCCTGGAAAATAGATGGATACCTGTGAATAAGTTGACAAGCATATTTTTTCTGAGTATCTTTACCTGTATGTTGCAATTGGCCTACTTGGGTTTCTTTCCTCTTTCCTGAAATCAGAGATAGCACTTTGCAGTGAAGAGGTGCCCAGTGATGATGGCAACACAAATTGTATGTAACAGAGTGTCCTAACCTTTGGCACATTGCCAAATTAACTAAGAGCCAATTAATCAAGACAACAGCTTTTTGTCTTGCATGATATGAGCCTGTTGACAATTTCTGTCTTTCAGTTATACTGTGCATAGCCTGTATCCTTCCTGGATGGCATCTGCTATAACCTGGATTATTGCCAGACTGAAAATAAAACTGGTTACTTTTCTTTTTAGCTGAAGTAATCTGCTGTGGATTATACCTGACCTTGTCAAACTTTCACTGTAGCACTCTTATGCTTACTATATGTCTGGTTACAAGACGTATCCTAGTTCTGTTATTTAGGTAAGAAAAGCAGACATTTGAAGTATAGAAAAAAGTATAGAGTCAGTGATGTACTAGATACACTTTGACTTTTCTCTAAAGCCATGCTTTTTACCATTTTGATTTGGAGTAATCTCTATTCAAATTTATACAGAAAATTATTTTGAATTTTTAAAAAATACTTATTTTTTGTTTTTGTATAGAAATTCAACTTTTATACACATTTTGTTAGAGTATCTGTTCTTACACTACCTTTCAAGAGAATAATAACAGTATTTCTTTTCTTTCGTAGAAGTACAGTCTACACTGCTACAAAACAAAACCCTCTGTGGTGCAGTTTTCTGTCCCTTGTTGCATTGCTTCCTGTGAGACTCGACGTAGACAGGGCTCAGCTGCTGAGTGTATACTATGTTAGAAAGTGTGGACTTCAGCAGCCCAGTAACATGTTTTAAAACAGGACATTAGGCATATGGCAATACGGCAAAACCCTACCAGACTTCAGAGAAGATTTTTTTTAAGATTAAAAAATTAGGAATTTTTTAAGCTCTCCTATTAGGAGTGGGAGATATGTATTTATAGTACCCTCAGGTTCTGCACAATAAAAATGGTTAAACCTTTAGTCCTTTTAGTAGCTCACAGTTTTATTACTGAAGTTATTTTGTAGATTTTATGCTTGGAGCAAGGTCAGTGTATTGCACTGTATAAATTATTCTAAGTAATTGCTCAGTTATTTTATAGCTTAGTCACAGGATTTTTTTATTATTAAACATAGTCTTTTCTTTAAGGCTGGGAAGAGAAGGTCACTATAAATCACGTGGCAGCTTGCCATTTGGGGTTTCAGCTTTACCTGTGATAAGGATTTAATAACAATCTGGCCCAGACACCAGTTCCCTCTCAATTACCTTTCCACATGGGCATTAGTTCACACTGTTTATTAAAAACTCCCCTTGTAGTTGTTTTAATGGAGTGTTTCAGATTAATGGCTCCTGTGGAGTTTAACTTCATTGCACTTCATTAAAGCTAGATTGTACAAAAGGTTACTTCAATTAAATCCAGAACTCGACCTTAAATCTGTATGGATTTTTTTAGAAAATGTGGTAAAATTTCTATGCCAATCCTTTGAGATTAACAAGCCAAAATCTTTCTTGGTGACTGTAGTTCAAAATATATTTTATCTGTTTCAAATTCACATTCAGATTAACATTCAAATTTCAGGAGATTAGAAGATGAAAGCAACTGAGCAGTGTATGATCTGCAAATTAATTGGCTAAGCAGTTTTCTTAGAAATAGGACAGGCTAGGGAAACTTGAGCACTTTTTCTTACCTGTCAAAACTTTTCCTGGATGTTTCATGAAACTTCTGTAAGGAAAGAACTGTTTATCCACAGTGCAGGTGAAAGTGCTTGTATAAACAAAACTTTCATATTTTCTAAGTGCAGGCCCCACAGATGACTGCCAAATACCCTGCTTTTTTTGCATGGATAAGCCTTTCAGTGCAAAAATCTTCGGTGTTCTCAATCTCCCATTTCCGTTTCAAATGGCGTTGCAATAGCAGGTGTTGGGAGAGGTATCCCATAGTAAGGTGGAAAAAAAGGGTGATGCAGAACTTTGCTGGGAGTGAGGTCAGTTGGTTTAGCAGGGAGAAAAGGAACAGTGGAGTGATGATGAGGTTTTCTTAAAGAAACAGATTAAATCGCTAGTCTTTCTGAAAAAGACATGGTTTTGATGTCCTAGAAAACAGGGCAGAGGTTGAATTTGGTGGGGTAGAGAAATACAGCAATCTAGGTTAGGACATTTCAAGAAATATTATCATAGCTGGGTTTTTTTTTTCCCTTTTACCTCAAATCTAGGTAAGATTTTAAAACAGGGTCTATGTGCAGCAGAGAGTAAAATTATATTTGTATGTGTTCATATATTTTATCAATTTTAGCACTTATTATTTTGTTACTATGGTGGACTCCCGATGCTTCAGTATAGATCTGATTCCTATTTTGCTAAGGATTCTTCAAACTGTGAAACGATGTGAGTTTATAGAGTAGTTGAAGACAGTGTGCAACACATGTAAGTAGCAGAGAAGGTGTGTGTACAATATTTCTAAATTGTACTATTGGGAAGAAATGGCCTAGCTCTTGTAAACAATTGGTTATGTTGGGTAATGGATATGGCCTCCTGGTAAAGTGTGATAGACTTGATTCCAGGATCTACTTGGAGGTAAATTAATTTATAAAGTTTGAGACAGTCTCTTGGATAAAGGTGCTTGTTAGACATTTCTTTTCCGAACAGTGACTTGGCTTAACTAGCTAGCTAGTGTATATTAAGGAAAAAATTCTGTCCTCTAATGATATAGAGGACATTATATAATGTCCTCTAATCTGGAAGTCCAGTCTGTAATATTCCTATGTATAAAATGAGAATTATTTTATATCATCTAATGCATCTATGATTAGTCTGGGTTTTCTTGAGTATCAGAGTATTCAGTGTTGCTTTTATTACCAGTTTTCCCTCTGAAATTCTTGTCACTAAGTTCCCTCAGTTCTTGTCAATAGCTACAGTAATCTCTAGTTTAGCAGAATAGATGATTTTTGTACTAAGAAAGTTTGTAGCAATCTCTTGTTAACAGAATTAAAAAACTGTAGAGGGAAAAAGCAACAATTCATACTTCTATCATTATCTAAATGAAAAATTTAGAACCTTGATATTTGTTCCTGTGTATATACAGAAACAAAGAGCGAATGCCTACAGCATTCCATAGATTCCCACATACATCCTGAAATTACTGAGATTAAACAAAGTTCTAAATATTTAGCATTAGTCGTTTTGAAGTTATTTTTAGATGACTCCACCACATCGTAGCAGTTATTAAATGTTATACTTAAAGATACTTGTTTAGGAAAAGTTTATACAGATTTATATAAAGCAACATCTGTCATGATCTTTGAGAGCTAGAATCCTGTATTCTTTGCTAAGGGGAAGTGTATTTCAGATACAAATTAGTATTAGACGTGGATGTTATATGTTTCACAGTTTCAAGACAGATTATTGTGCAGCCTGCATCTGGAGTGGGCAGAAGAGATTAAAACACATATTCCAGGCTTTCTATTTCAAGATCATTAGTATTTAAGATGTTCTTTCCAAATAGTCAAACACGTTTTCTCCTAACACTTTTGGGTAAATTTGTGGAACTAAATAGAACAGACTTTTGTCTTTACATCTTTCTAAAGTACTGGGAGATCTCTTAGTCATGACCCACAATCCAGGGTCAGACCATCCTGGTTAATATTGTGAATTTTCCCCTGTGATTTTAAAAGAAAGAAATCTATAAAATGAACCAATTGGCTTCTACTCCCCTGCTCCACAAAGTCCTCTTTAAGCCATTAAACACTGTGTCCTTAAAATAGCTTGTTGAATAAGCACATGCGATTTTTAATCAGATACTATAAAGAGCTGTTTGGAAAACCCCAAGTATTTACCTATATTCTGAAGCACTTGCCTTTTAAATGAGCCAGCTGGACTAAAGGGTGAGTTGGCAATACAATATGTTAATACAGAATCATAAATAAGATAGATACAGAAAGTCAATAAAGGGGAAAAAAACCCCGTTTCTCTCAATATAGGAAGTAAGGACAGTCTGTTGACAATATCAAAGAGAAGACTTGGTGCCTATGAAATTAAGATTTTTTTGCACAGGATCCATAGTTAGGTTTTGCAATGCACTAAGATAGGACATCATGAAGAATAAATGCATTTAAAAGGAGATTGTGCAAGTTCAGGGAAGAAAATGTGAAGCAATGTTTTGATGAAACGTTCAACTAATAAAATCTTTAAAATGTAATTGCTGGAAGCTGGAATGGCAAAATGAGGCAAATTTCTTCTGTACTTTCAATGCTCTTTCCTGCAGCTTTTGCTTTTGCTTCTGGCCTCTATGCAAGACAAGCTGCTGCACTAGTTATGCTTGTGGCTCTCAAACTCACTTTGAAGTCAGGCCTTGGCTGTGGTTTTGCAGTGGCATTAAGTGACATCACTACTACGATGGAATTCACAGAAAAGGGAGCAGTTGTATCTGTGTGTTTGGGGACTTTTTAGTTGTTTAGTTGTTTTTTGTTTTTAATGCTTGAGCTTTCTGTGTGCTTATTACCTTTCCTATGGTGTGGCTTCTTTCCTTATACTTTGTTGTCATTACACAAAATGCTGAGGCTGGAGCTGTCATCACATGTAGGTGGTGAAATGACTGGTGTAGCAGCTGTCTTTTCAGCAGGACTACAGTTTTGCTTGTGGCTTGCTTCTGCCAACTGTCTGGCTTCCTGCTGATTTTTGTCTCTGCATGGAAGTCATCTGCCTGGAGCTTAATGCAGGCATGTCAAAGAGAGTGCTGGTAAAACAAGGTCCAATACGTCCTCTGCAAAATGAATCTATTATTGTTTGTCAAACTGCTCTGCAAACTGGGAAATTAATCTTTTCGTTTCAAACCACTACACACAGAGCTCATGACAGAATGAGAAACACATTTGTTTCACCTATAACTGATCAAATAGGAAATCTCTCCTCACTCCCACTGCCTGTTTGAATCTGCAAAAATGAAGGATGCTCTGCCAATCCAGCAATGCTTTTAAGTGTATGCTTTTCTTCAAGCACAACTTAGGCCTTTGGTGGTAATACTATTGTTCACATGAAAGAGTGAGTAAATTCTTTGTGACTCTCTGACCTGGAGTACCTTGGTATTATGTCAGCTTTTGCCTGTGAGTGTGTATCTCCAGTGAAGACTGAGGCAGTTTTCAAGTATTTCAGAATGTAACATCCTGCTTCTTTCAACGTGCCAGCCCATTAGGGCACATCATATTGATACTTGCCTCACGATTCTGACTCCTCACAGGATGCTATGTT
Source organism: Struthidea cinerea (assembly GCA_013397865.1). Taxonomy (NCBI): domain Eukaryota; kingdom Metazoa; phylum Chordata; class Aves; order Passeriformes; family Corcoracidae; genus Struthidea; species Struthidea cinerea. The sequence goes on from VZTI01002658.1 coordinate 184,268, forward strand.
AAATTCAAGGTCATGGGGTTAATCTTCAAAGTCCTTAGCAGAATTGGTACATGTTACCTCAGAGAAACTCTCTTTGTGAACACAACCTCTCCTGACAGGTGTGTTCCTCAGGAATTATGAAGCTGTCAACCTCAAGGGTGAAGCCTGAGAGGGCAGAAGACAAGGCCTCCTCAGCAACACAGCCAAAGCTTTGGAAATTATTATCTGAGTAGATAAGAATGACCACAAATCTCTCTGTCTCCTAGGCAAAGTATAAAACTCACTACAACTTAGCTCCCATGGGCACAACTAAAGACAATAAAGATAGAGGATAAAAAGGTTAGCAGTAAGAAAAGGAAGAGCAAGAGAGGAGGAACAAGGAGAGAGGAGAAAAATTTTTCTCACATTGCTTTCTCAAAATAAAAGCTTTGGTTCTGATTTGGGACAAATAGTGGGAAATACTTCAGATATTACAGAGAAGGCATTTCGATTTATTCATTAGTCTTTAGTGTATAGGCATCCATTTTTGTGCTCCTAAGCTGATCACAGTTTCTTTTTAATGTAATACTTATACGTGATTGTATTAATAATGGAGTACATGGCAGAACAGTTATATAAGGCCAATAAAATGATGGGTAGTTCCTTTTAGTTATTAAAGAAATGTTTTGCCGCTAATCATATAAGAATATATCAGATTCCACTAGCTGTTTTACAATGCAGAAAGATCACAAACTGATTCATCAGGATGAGAATGCTTTATGTGCTTAAAGGTAAGAAAAATATCAAAGCCACTAACATGTTGTGATCTGCAACCTTTATGATATAGGACTGGCCCTTTGTCTTTCTCTGTTTTCTTGGGATTGTCTGCCTTTGACTTCAATCAGTATGCATAGCTCTTGCAACTATTAATTAAATGCTCATAAATCTGTAGTGCAACTGTATGTCCCAGAAACAGAAAAGAGAAGGAAGCTTTGGCTATTAATGCTGTGAAAAGGAGACTTATAGGAAGAAATACCCCTAAGTGTTGCTTTCATGCAAGGGGGATCAAGTGGCACTTATCTGCTCTAAATGGCAAAGTCTTAACATTATAAATGCTATTTACTTTGCAATCAGACACCTATTGATTAAAATCGACAACCTCTGTCCTCCCCATTGGAAAACTGGTACTTGAAACTAGATATTTAGCCATAAAAATATAAGTACTTGTAAGATATATTGTTGCTAGGCTGCAGCTTATATCAAACCTATGTTTCTGGTGACTATGCCCTGTCCTTAAGCAATATTTTACTAAAATAAAGATGTATAGAGTGTTTCCTGATGCTTTAGTTCAGCTTTTTCCAGACATCATTGCTGCTTTGAACCTGCGGGTCATACTTCTGGTTGGTAGCAGTGACAGTGCTATCTGTTGAGGTTCAAGGACATTTGTGCCCATTTGGCATCCCCTCAAAGGCTGTGATGTAGCCTACTGAGTTGAATAAGAATTCTGCTGCTGACAGTACTTAGCTTTTAGTTAATGCTGAATTTGATCCACTGCTAAGGAATAACAGGGATGCACATAAATTTAAATACCTCTTTATGAGCATGGAGTAATGCAAGTTCCTTTTCTCTTATGATAAAACATAACAGATTCTATAAAATTCATATATCTTTTCCCTAAAATAGATCTACTGTTGACATTATAGCTTCTTGAGAAATTAGCTGCTATCTTCTTTCATCTGCAGGCAAAACACCTGCTACTTGTAAGTGATTGTTAGTTAAATCACTTAAAAGATTGGCACTTGTTTTAAATGGCAATTAAACTACTGCATTAAGTCACATTTGTTTCTACTGTACTAAAAGTTCAATAACCTAGTGTACCTTGATGTGTACCACATTTCATAGTTGCAAGCTACAGGTCAAATGTAAAGACACTGTAATAACAGGTAGTAAAATACAGAAATAGCCTGGCTTGTCAAGGCCTAGACATGCAAAGCAGTGCAGAACTGCCGGGCTTGTGGCTCTTGAACTTCTGACAGCATGTTTCTGCTGTTAGTTGTAGGTATTAGAGGCAGAGATAGCTGAATAGAGAAACATGCCTGTCACCTGTTCTCCATTTGGCAAAAAGTAAAACGTTTCTGAGTAGTTAGTATAATGACTATTTTTGACTTCTTTCAAAGCTGATTAACAGAAGAAACAAATATATAATTAATCATTAATATATAGCTTAGCAAGACCTAGGAAAAATTATTAATTTATTCACAAATATCCTTCAACCATCGCAAATTTAGGTTGCTAAAACCACTCTGTTTCTTTAGCTTGGAAGAGAAAGTTGCCTTTATTAGGATCACAGCTCTGTGTATACCCTCTCATTTTCTATACCTTTTAAAAAGGAACACATCTTGTCCTGTAAAAATGCAAGCCACCAGCTTACCTGAAATGTATTGAACAACTCCAATTCAATTGGAGTTGTGATGTGAATTCCTTAATGTCAAGCACAGTGACTGGTACAGAAATAGTTAAGTATTGAAGAGGAAAATACAATTTACTGTGCTATAGGCATCTATCATGGCACTGGGTGAAATAAAATAAGTTCAAGAAATAGATATTGCTTCCATCAGAAAACCAATCAATTTTGGATCTATGTATAACACAGCGTATCTATTATTGCACTAAAAGGCATCTGTCTTCTAGTCAATGCTTCTTTCAAAATATGCCATGGAAGGATTTTTGTAAAAGGAGGTAGTTTGTGAATTGTGCTGTTGCAACTGGTCAGGGGTCTAAGGTATTTGTAAAATGCAGTTAGTGCTTAAGATGTATTAATTTTGATCAAAGAGGTTTTTTGGACTGACTCACCATGTGGACACACATCTGTTATATGTCAGACATTAGGTAGTAGTACCAAATGACTCCCGAAAGAATGACTTTACATTCCCCACAAGTCACAACTTGCATTATAGTCAGCTTTCTGTTGCATAAGGATTTGTTCCTGGCAGGTTGTATATATGTGTGAGACAGCAGGGGCAAGAGTGATTATGATGAGTGTTGCTGTCAAGTCATCATTATGCTTACTACCATAAACAGAGGCACACAGCTCTAGCACCAGCCTGCTCCTTTCCTGTAAACAGCTAGGATCAGCTGAAATATATCCTGACAACAAGACCAAGATTAATAATTACTTTTGTTTTACATGCAGAGTTGTGCCTTGCTTATCTTTAATGAAAGTGGTGCAATAGTGCAAAACTGTGTTGGCTGGCAGATTTCCTGTAAAAAAAAGCCTATCAGATCAAAATTGTACTCTTTTCTCAATTTGAAGCAACATTGAATGAACATTCTAGCAGCTGAGGCTTTCAAGGGGGAGACACCATTGCTTAATTTGCCATTATTTCTCTGTAATGAAGTTAAAGTTTAAATCAAATAAAAATAACTAGGTATCTCATTCCAAATTCCTGTCTGTGGGTGAGATTCAGGTCTTGTGGCTTTTTTCCCATGTGTTTACAGGTGAAACTCTCCAGATTTGTTGTAAATGCTTGTGTTTTGTGACCGCACTGAACCATATTAGTGGCAAAGATATATCCTTTCTTTTGATACTGGATCTGTTAAATTACCAACAAAACAGTGGTGAGATGTTTGTCCCTGGGCTTTTTTAAAGTTGAAGTTCTTTACATTTCATTGTGTGATCTCAGAACAAAGGCTCTTATAAACTTAATTACAAAAAGGAAAGAACAAAAAGGTTTAGGGAAAAGGGACACTGACAGTCTGTAATTGATCATTTTTCTTCTGCTGAGTTTAACAGAGGCAGTTCCTTGTCATTATTCTGTTTATCAGTCTGTGTTTTCCTGCTCTGATCCATCTGCTTTCTCTTAAAATTTTGTAAGATAATTTTATTTCCATTTAAATACTATGATGAATTAGTAATTCTCAATGTCCTGTTTTTATGAATATATGGTGAGTAGAAAAACTTGGCAGTTTTTGAGATAAAAAGTGATGCCCATGCACTTTAGTTGCTGTTAAATATGCAAGCACTGCAGTGGCAAACAGAATGTTCACTATAGGGTAGCCTTTGTACGCTGTGGTTAAGTAGAACTCTTGATTTCCACAAATTATCATTTTTTGTAACATTTTAAATCTATCCTTTAACATAAATACTGCTTGTGTAATTTTCTTTTTGAGAACTACTAAGTTTGTTACATGAAAGACACTTGTGACAGTCTTTCATAAATATTTACTTTGATTTTTTTCTTGTTAATAAAATAATTGACCAAAAATTATGTTTACTGTTTTGTCCAGAGGAAATCAGATGAATGTACTGGGGCAAACATTTCTGCAGGAAGTAAAGATTTTCTGGTACCCTTCAGGATTAGAACTCTGGATTTGTTCTTTCATGTCGTGAATGTTTTCTGTGCCACCTATGATGACTGATGTCAGACTCTATCAGGGTCACAGTTTCACTGGGTTTTGTGTCCGGAGAACTCGTGGAGTCCATATGTTAGTCCAATCAAGAAGCATAGTGTTTTTATAGAGTCAGATAATTACCTCCTACGGTTCTGTTTTTACTGGCAGAAAGTAATTTTTAAGCATTACCTGACCTCCCAGTTCTGGTAGATTTTAGGTTTTCCATCAAAACCAGTCTGCTCCAAATCCCTTCTGCATGTAGTTAATTCCTCAGTTCTAATGACCCACATCTGTCATGATGAATGTGACAGTAATTCGGAAGTGTTATAAGAGGCAGCAGTCACATTACAACTCACTGAAGATAAAGGGACTGTTTCTAAAGTTAGATCTATTACTTTGGTATTTAACTGTAGCTTTATGTGGGAAATCTTGTTTTTTCAAACTTTAAAATCAAAATTTATTTTCTTAATTTTGCAGGATCTCTTTTACTACTAGGAGCTTAACTGACAGTATGTAGGGGATACAGTGAAGGTTTAGACAGAAAGAAATCTTACTAAATGCAAAGAGTGCATGAGAGATGATTAAGGAGAGCTAGTCCTATTCCTTCAATCAGAGATTAAAGGGAGACAGACACAGCAGTTTTGGTAACTGCTGAGAGATAATTTTAAAAAACATTTAAAATTGCATGTGTGAAAATTTTCCTTTTGAATGGAAGGAATGTTTCCTCTTCTAGAAACAGGAAGTGTTGGTGATAGAAAAAAACCTGAAAAAGATTCACTCGCTCACTAACTTTTCCCTTTTAAATTGTACTACCTTTACATGGAGTACATGCTGTCACTTTATACAACCTTATGAAGTACAAAAGTTAGGAAACCATTGAACTGCTTGATGGCAGAAAGAGAGGCTTGAGCAATACAGAAAAGATGGATTGAATCTCTGCCTAAAGATATTAAGCATCATAGTCCTTAGTGAGAGATTTTCAGCTATAGATCCATACTGATATGGGTAACAAATACCACTTAGAGAGCCTATATGTCCTTCTTTTGTCTCCCAAGACATAACCTCAGCATGTAGATGTGGATTTTTGGCAACATGAGACACTAAAGTCTGAAATGTCTAATTCTCCTCTTGCACTGATGCTACTATATCATTCTGGTAGATACCACTTCTGATTCAAACCTGTTTAAGGTATAAGTGAGAAGCGAATAAGGCTTGGTGACTTCCGGAAAAGTCCATGAGCAAGAGTACTGTGGTATTCAGTTCAGGCTCAGGATTTCTGCATAGGTCAGTGAAAACTGTCATTGCCTATGTTGCTTCAGGCAAGGCAAGTTAAAGTGCATATATGGTAATGTTAATTATCATTCAGTAGGAATTTACTAGATTGTACAGATTTTTAACTTTCCTCGCCAGAGAGCACTGCCATCCCTTCCTCTTGTTCTAGGGAAAAAGGAAGGCTGATGCCTGCTGTAATTTCTTCCCAGCTTATAAAACATGTCTTTAAGATATTTTAACAGAAAGTGATTGTCAAGGGGTGAGATGGGGTTGATGGGGAAAAAAGCGTAGTATGGAGTGTATGCCTTCTTCATTATAACACCATAGTCTTGGTGTTCATTTAGGCAAAAGATTTCTCTTCCACAGCAATTTACTTTAGTCTCTGTAAAACTTACCTTAATATTCAGAATGAAAGATAAAAACCAACAATCCCTCACCATTTAGCAGATCTTAGGTTTACTTCGTACCAGGGTTTTCTTTTTCATGCTATGTTCTATCTTACCAAACTTATCTTTTATGGTAGAACCTGACATGCTGTAAATGGACAGTATTAATAGAGCTCTGTCATTCTACATAGAGGATCCATAGGATCCAGCTTTGGCTCACTCTTCTCCCAAGTACATCAGTAATTTTTATATGTACTACTAGAAAATTCACTCATACGTTTGCTGAAGGTTTAAATTCTTGTTGATACTGATACTATTTTATCCATTCTCTCAATGAATGGATAAGGCTATATAAAACAGGGATGATGTAGTGTCATTTTGAAAAACATGGCAGTTTTGCAGACCTGGGCTCATAATGTCAAAGTGCGTTAGGCTGTTTAAAGAGCTTGGGCTATATGTTTACAGAAGATATCAAACTCCTAAGTCCCACCTGGTAGTGGTTTACTGGCTAATACAATGTTGCATTACAAAACCTCTGCTCGTTTTTCTTACCTAATCATGGACAAAAGTGCACTAAGTTTTTATGTTGAAATTTCTTATGAGTCTGAAGTTTTGCTCATTAGCCTGCTTCAATAGACTGTACTCCTTTTCTCCCTGGAAGAAGCTTTCCTTTTCTTTGGTACGTGCTCTGAATGTGCTCTGGTACTTGAGATCACTAGAGCAGACAGTGAAGAAGGTTTGCAACATCCTCTTTCTGCAAAGAGTAGCTCAGTGTTTAGAGCTCTTATTGATTAGATCCTGTCATGTCAGACTGGATCAATTCCTTCCCTTGCCTTGAAAGGTGTGAAGACAATTTAGATATGGCTCTTATCACAAAATTTTTTCTTAGAATCTGAGTTTAATCTTTTTTCAAATGGAAATATCTTCTCTTTATGAGTCAGCATAGAGAAGAGTTGACTGCCATTTATTTTACAACCACTTTCTAAGTATTGACAATTAATTTTCCTTTTTTTCCTAGATGAAACAAAAGACGGTAAATATCTTTCAAGCTCTGATCCCAAATAACAGTTTTTTCCAAACTTGTTTGTATTTTTGTTGGTTTTCTTTTGGACTCTTTCTAGTTGCTATGTGTTCTTGTTAAAGTCATTATCTAAGACAAGGCACATTCTTTTCATCTTAGGGCTCAAAGCAGTAAGTAAAGTGAAAAAATTACTCCTATATTACAGATAAAATTCCATTTAGTATATTTGAAGACAAATTTCAATATTTTGCACTGCATTTTCCATTGTTATCTCCTTACTCAGTTTATGGTTCATTTGCATCTTCTTCATAGTACCTAACTTGGGCAGATATTCTGAATATCATAATTGGGCATTGGATTTCTTCCCCCTTAGAACAGTGTTACCCCTGTCATCATGAATTTCAGCTTCTGATTTTGAGTAATTTCTGCAAATGTTCATAATCATCCTGAAAACGGAGGTGAATTGAAAGTGTTTACAACATTGTTAAGCTTTGTTGTCTGCAAGTTTTTAATTTTCTGTTTTCCTGGTTCTTCACAGTCCATGTTGCCAGTCACTCAGATCATCAATGAAAATATTGACTAGAAGTTTTTGGGTTGCTGTTGTCTGTTTGAAGTGCTTTCTCACTTTGATACGGAACTGCTGAGGCCTGAACTTGGGAGATTTTTAAAGCGTTGTTCTGCCATGTTACAGGGAATTAATGCAGACCAGGTTTTCTTGGCGTACTTATGAGAATGCCTTAGAGAAGATAAAAAAAAAAAAGTAATGCTTATGTTTATCACATCTATTGCTTCCCTGTTATCCATTAGCTTGCAACTCTGTCAAAGAAATAAATTATGCCAATTTGATACAACCTTTTTTCTTGACAAATCCATGTCATATGTTTTTTATCATCTTATTATTCTTGAGGTGCTTATAAATTGCTCAATAATATGTTCCAGAATCTTTTCAGGAATCAGTTAGGCTGTCTCCAATTCCCCAGTCCCTTCTTTCTCTCCTTCTTAAAGATGGTACCAAGATTATCCTTTTCCAGTCCCCTGAGAGTATCCAGTGAATTTTAGAAAAATCCATTAAAGTTTGAGAGACTGTTTTGCTGGGTCCTAAAGACAGAATTTAATCAAGCCTTGGAAACCTGTGTACGTACAATTTATCTAAATATTCCTTAACCTATGTTTCCTAACTTGGCCAATTCTTCTGTCCCGTTTAAAAAATATCTGGTTACAATTAATCTTATTTGTAAAAAAAAAAAGTTATTTGATAAATTAACCTTTTTATTATCATCAACTCACCTGGTTTTCCTTTAAAACAGTCAACCTGTATTTTCTTCTGTTTTTGTCTTTTAGTCTATTTATAGGATCTTTTTCTGCTTCTTTGTAAGTTGATTGGTGTCTCAGCCTTTTTATTTCAGCTCTGTATGTTTGTGCTTTATACTCATAGTACAATTTCTATAGCTCTTTTTGATATTCAGAGTTCCTGAAAAGGTCTTGAAGTAATAATTAAGGTTGTAATATTTTTTCTTCTTATTGAATTAGTTGGAAAATATGATTTTAATGTTGCATCTTTCAGAGATTTCGGTTGCTCTCACTCTAGTTGATGCAGTCCTTGTGAAGGACTGAACACAACTTTTGCTTTAAATTTTGCTGTGGAAAAATGTTATTTAGGAGCTTTTGAAAGCTTAAAGCTATGAACTCTCTTATTAACTTATAGATTCAAACTATCTTCCACTTTCTCCCATCAAAAACCTCAAATTAAGTTTTGATTAGATATCGGCTATTTTTTCCTCCTCTACATTCTGTATTTAATTTCTATATAAAAATCTTAGATTTAACTAATGACTTCTGTGGCTTTGTCAGCATTCAGGAATACAAAAACATATTTTTTCGCAGTATATGTTAAATAAATCAATGAATTTACTTGGCCTTTACATAGTATCCAGGATTCACCTAATTTCCCAGCTTTTGCTGGATCAGCAAGTTTTACTGGGTTGGTGGGTTTGTTTCTATTGGGTTTTTGGTGGTGTTTTGTTATGTTTTGGTGTTCGGTTTTTTTTTGTTTGGTTGGTTTGGTTTGGTTTGTTTTTGGTTTTTTTGGGGGGTGGTGTGTGTGGTTTGGGTTGTCTGTAATTAATTCTAGATGTATTGCAGAACTCATTCAAGGCTTCTTGACAAGGTAACCAGTTTGAAGTGTGTTGTCTCCAAAGATGAAGGTTTTGGCTGGGGCAGTTCCTACTTGGGAAGTGAAAAAAGTGAAAAATGGAGGTAAAATCTTAAAATAATAGAATGGTTTGGGTTGGAAGGGGCCCTGAAGAAAGATAATCTAATTCCATCTCCCCTGCCTTGGGCCGGTAGGTGGAATTCTTTTGAAGAGCCCTGAAAGTTATGCCCTTGCCTTTCCTGCTGCCAGGAAATGAATTTTTTTATAGGGAATACAGAGGATGGAGAAGGTTCCTCATTGGTTACAGACACAAAAAATTCTCTAAAATTCATTCTTGCAATTGGTATCTACTCTGCAATGTCCTGAGTCAGAAAGGGCTCTGTAAGTAGAATGGTATCATTTTACTTCCTTTTGGCAATCAGTTCTTTTAGATGGCTTTCTGCTTGGCATATGCCTGGTAAGGGTTTAGCTTAGTGGGAAATATGTAAGTTATTTTCTTGTTACTTTAGATGTACTGCAGTAGATTTCTCTGCAGAAATAACTGTAGCCCAGAGTCAGCCAAGCATATGGGCATGAGTGTGAAAGTTGTTTACTATAAATAGGTGGTTTTCGGAGCCTAAATTTGTGTGCTCACCTTTGTGCAAACTGAGTCCGTACAAATGACCACTCTAAATTGAGTGAATAATGAATTTTCTTTATGCTTGCTGCCATTTTATAAATCAAATAATCCAATGTTTCTCCTATTCTCAAGTTTTGTTGTTAGGTTAGCATTGTAGACTACGGTTGAATTTTTTTTTAAAGATCTTCTTTAAAAGTGTCCTGAGATTTCTTTTTGTGAAAAAGTGCTATACGTCTTGAACTTGTTGGGAAAGCTTTATGCCATAAAATTGGTGTAGGGGTCAACTGTTTCTGAAGATTGAATGCCAAAGTGGTTTTTTTTTGAAGATAAGATGATACTAATACACAAGATTGTGTTTGTTAAGATTCATCACTGTTAGAATGGCTAAATTTTCTTGGACGTGATAATAAATTTATTATATCACCTTTACAGAGATTTCTATTACCTGCAAACTTAAATTTTAGGTATTCAGTTAGGCAACTGTCCTCAGTTCCTCTTCACTACTAGACAGAAAATTGCTGTGCTCATCCATTTTGTAGCTAAAGAACTGTAGGGAAATTGATAACTGTCTGATTAAGTAATTATATCATGTACAGTAAAAGTCATCCAGAACAGCATGAGAGTTGGTGCTGATCAGATGCTTTTCTAAAATACTTTATTTGACTCAGCATTAGATGAACAGATATATGTAAATGGAGACAGAGGGAAAGATCTGCCTAGACAGATCAGCTTGAAGGGTTGAGCTCTGTAGTTCAGCACGTCAGTGACATTTTGTCTTGTTGATTCAACTTTGCCAAGTCCACAAAAAGTCTTCACCAAATGATAACAAACAACACAAGACAATGCCCTTTTCCTAGGATTCTTCTCATAGTTTTGCCAGCGGACACTGGATGATAAAACAAAACAAATCCTTCAGTGTAAAAGTTCAGAAAGAAGATTCAGATTTTTCTAGTTCATGCACTTTAATTTGGGTCATTACTTAGTAAGGATGAAGATGTCAGGAATAGGAAACATACTTCGGAAAAACTATCCAGCAAGGCAGATGGAGAACTGAGACCATGTGAACAGCAGGATCTCCCAGCAGTATCAACAGGTATTGTACTCATGTCAGCAATGTTCAGAGTTGATGGGTTTTGCCCATGCTGTGCCTGCCATCAGTGGAGGTTGTCATCGTTGTCTTATGAGAGAAAAATAAGTTTCTTTGTACAAATGTCAGCCTAACATGTTTTGACACCTCCCTGATTTGCTTGTACTGAAGTATTAGTGGCTTTGAGTGTTGTATGTTGATATGCACTGTGTCACTGTGCCCAGCATCTGGCAATTAGCTGTCACTTTGCATCTTCAATTTTGCACCTTAAACTGAAGGTAAGAACAAAAGGAAAGACGCTGTTAGTACAATATCTAGATGGATTAAACACAGAGGAAACTACGAAAAGGGGAAAAAAGGTATTAAATATTTATGAATTCTTGCTTTATACTGCTTATTTTGATGGGAGTTCTTTATTCCACTTGAGGCCACATACCATCCAAAGAATTTCACTTACTCTGATGTTTTGATTTTAATTTTTTAAAAACATTTCCTTCAACAGCTGGGCTTTGTAATTTTTATACATCTAGGAGAGTGTGTAGTATGAATGGACTTTTTTTTTCTTTTGGAAGAAACACAGAAGTAAAAGCAGGTACAGATGTAGTATGCAGAATATTTAAACCATGTGGCTTATCTTGCCTTTTATCTGTCAGTTTACCATACTTCAGATTTTATTTGTGTGGTGCAGCCTTGGAGCTGCTTTTTCTATTTTGCTTACATGATACATGGGCTAAACTTGCACCTTTTTCAGTGAGACCTACAGGATAAGCTTTCAACTTCATGTTGTCCTTTGCTTACCCTGGTAAGAAACTGGACGTCAGTTTGTCCAACACAAAATGTGAAGAGCAGATAAACAAATAGTTATGTAAGCTTTTATTCCCCTCAGATCATTGTTGTGAAGAATTGCATCACCAAATATGCTCAAAACTTCCACCACACCCAGTTCAGGATGTGTCTAAAGAGGCAGCACTACCCTGTGAATGCTTACAAATTTGAGCACTGAAGATTACAGGGAGAAGGGATGGAAGGAAAAGCTAGGGTATGGCTCAAATAAAAAAGTTTGTAGCTACTAGCTTCATCTTCAGACTCCACCCTGAGAACCCCTATTTTACTAGATTTTCACAGCGTGTTTGTAAAGCAAACGTAACTTGTCTATAGTCAGGCCTAATAGTATAAAAACTTATAACTTGTCTTCAGTTTGACCTGAGGTTCTGGAGAGCAGTTGAGCCCAGAGATTCCTACTGAACACGCATTTAGTTAGTATTGGGTAAACACATCCCATTATGGCATTTGTAGTACTGGGATGAATTAAATAACATTAAGTCATTGTGTCTTTCTAAGCATTGGTTTTCCTTAAGTTGAGAGGAAGATGTTGAATAGCTTACAAATACTTTGACTTCAGAATGAATACTTCAGGAACCTGATTAAATAAAGAGAACTGGAATTCCATTTTGAAAGAAAGAATTCTGCCAATTATTTCATCAAGAGCTGTGTAGAAGATATATAAGTGGATAGATAAACATTATCCAGTAGTATGCTTGAAAAACTGGCATACCTTTATCCATCAAAACAGAAATTATTGCAGTAGAAAAAAACCTAGGATATTTGTCTTTCTTCCCCTCTGCCTTCTGGGAAACAGAATAAATGGTCTGAATAAAAAAACCAACAAAAGACAAGAAAAAAATTCCTTTAAAAATTTCAATAAAAATACCTTCACTCAGAAGGTAGGTATGATCTCTATTCTTTATCTACCTCTATTTTCATATTTAGCGATCCTAACCTCTTCTGCTTGCTGTAACTCTTTTCAGTCTCATGCATCCCTGGGCTTATGTATAGTAATAGCTTCTCTTCCTCAAATGCCTGAATCTCTTTCAGATTATCACTTCCAGGGCCACAGGTCTGTTAACAATATACCTTTACAGCATACATTTACTACTTTTCCAAGTGAACGAGGCTGTCCCTAAGCAGGAACATAATGCAGTCTGACAATTCTCACTAGGTATCTTGGGAAAGCTTTATTTTGCTCTGTAGATAATGTATGTCTGTTTAAGCAACAGTCTCCACCAGTGAAGGCTGTCTTCCACCTGATAATTCACTTCAGTGGGAATTGGATGTTCTGAGTAGAATGCAGTAACACATATCAGGCTTATAAGTCTGCTACCATACATGCTAGAGCAAGTAATAAGACAGCAAAATGGAAATATGGCAGGATAAATCCTATAGTTTTTAGTGTCTTTTGGATTGATCTAATGGTGACAAAATTGTTCTAGGGAAGAGCAATCTGCTGTGAAATTTAAAAGGATGGATTTCCTGAATGTTACAATGCCTTGTGAAAATAAACCTGTCGTATGAAGTCGGAGTGCCAGGACTTCTGTTTTTAACGTAAACAGAGCCCACTCTTGCATTAAGTTTAACAAGTGGGATTTTAGATGTCCAACAGCCGGCATGCATGTTCTGAGGGATAAAGAAAAACCTTTGGTAAGGGGAAGGAACAATGTATTTTTAAGTTTCCCTTAGGAACAGGAATTTGGAAGTCCTCCTTAGAAAAATTAACAGTACTGTCTCCTTTTCTTGAAACCTTTTAGAGCTGCCTGCAAGGGATGAAACTGTGGCAGAGACTCCTGGTGTTCCTGGGCTGTGGCCCAGCCAGAAGCCTGTCTGCCTGCCAGTGTTATCTCAGCTGGGAACACACATGTTCATGATGGCTTGTTGTGGTCTCAGCAGAGGGGTGCATGAGGCATCAGAAAACCATATAGGTTTGTGAGTTTGAAAAAGCTACATAATTCTCTAAAGAAATTTTCAACTGGAAAACTTTTTCCTGTCTTTACATACGTGGGAGTATTGTTGTCACCTACTCTAAAATAGGTGGACCAGATGAAGTCAGAAGGCATAGTGGTTGTCACTTTAATTTCAGAGTAAAAGAATTCCTCAAGTGAATCAAAATAATATGCCCTCTCTCTTAATTTTTTCCCCTAAAAGCTGTAGTCCCAGCTTTACCACTAGCTCTCCTCACACAGCTCTAATTACACAATATGCTGAGCAAATGCAAAAGAAGACAGTGTGACCTACTTTAACGAATGGCAAGATTAGGTTCTAATTTTATGTTGATTTTTGCAACCCTTTTTCAGGGTTGCAAAATCCCTCTACTTTTAGATTATAGGGGTCCCTGTTTCATAGCTCACTTTCACTAGTTTTGCATCTGTATTAGTGTGACAGTGGGATGAGTTTGAGTGTCCTTATTTTATCATGGGTTATAATTAATTAATTAATCTACCAAATTAATCTATTTCTCATGCTGGGGGATAGCTTTAGTGCAATACCCTTTATGGTTTAAAGTTTGCTCTGTCTTCTTTGTATTGGGTGTAAATACTGGCAACTGCTCACGCTGAGACAGATGAAGGAAATTTTAATTACCTTGAGGGAGTGAAGATTGCTTTTTCAAACATAATAGACTATCACTTAAACTCGATTATTAGCCTTTCTATTTTATTTTTTCAGAAGGATCAGCTGTGTTTTTAGAAGATATTCAATTCTATATTACACCATTATTATTCAGACTTACATTCTGCAGTTTGCATTTTGTCTTTAAATTTTGGCAGCTGTTTTGGATTTTTAAAAATTATTATTTTTTTATTACTTTATATTGCTGATCTTGATATTTTCTTTTGTCAAATACAGAATATAATGATTTTCAGCTTCTCATTATTAACAGCTTTTCTTTTCTCCTTTTTTCCACATCCATGTTGTTTTATCCTCCCCCTGTTTTTCTTTTTTGTAGGTAGGTGTGCGGAAGAAAAAAACCTAACAATTTTCTTGGCAGTATATTGAATATGACAGCAGGAAGGACAAAGATAAAATAATACACACATACCAGTTATTTGAACAATACAAGCAGAGAAACAATGGGTTTGTTTTAGCCACCAGGGAGCAATGAATTTGTGTGATTTGACTGCAAGTAATATTTCTGATATAGTCTTGGTTTGAAAAAAAAAAAATCAAGCAGGTATAAATGCTCAGAGTTTGAGGTTTTTTGTCTTTCTCACTCAAATCAGTATAACCTTTTCTTGGATCAAACAGTGATAACCATAGACAGTTACAAACATGTTTGGAATAAATTAGCTCATAAACATTTTATTCTCATCCGTTAATGGGGAATGCTTCACAATGCACGCTCAAACATGATGAGATTTCTCATTTAATGGCTCACTTTAACAACATTCTAGTAATTGCACTTTTAATGGCAGAGTGTGTGTATGAAGCAGTGGTGACATTCTGTGCCCAGTTAGACTACAATGTGATTGATCCTCTGCATACGTTGTTTAAGGCTCTTATAATTCATATTCTCTTGTTTTACAATGGCAGGTATGACAGAATCTGAATATGCAATGAGTTAATCTACATTAAATATCAAGTTGCTTGAAATACTGAATATATTTTCCAAACACATGACCACGTAAGAATGATCTGAAAATATTTTTCCAGCTAAAAGTGCTCAGAGCTACACCTGGGCATGTGGGAGCTTATACAGGTTTTGGAAAAAATCTGGAATAAGCTGCATTATGTGATCTGCAAACTCTTTATAAACTTTTCTAGGTGAAGGGTTAAGTGTAAAAAGCTTTATTGGCAAGCGGTTGAGAGCTGTCTTTTCTTTTAAGAGCCACACGTGATAGTTATGAGTGCATTATTTGTTAAACACTACCGTATAGAAATTTTAAGGAAAGATACTTTTTAGGGGGAATCCAATTCTATTTAAGTGAAACAGAGAAAGCAGTTCAACTCATATGTCTTAAGTTAGTTTGCATAGTTTCTTGGAATTAGGAAGGAAAGATGGCCATCACTTAGGCCCTCTTTGTTGGTCTTACATACAGTAGTCTTCTAGTGCTTAAGTCCTTCAGTGCTGCAGGTAAACCTACCACAGTTTGAAATGACCATACATCTATGAAGTATCGCTATGGGTGCTGCCTTTCTGAAAGGCAATTGTTGGATGAGGTTTCCTTTTGATTAGGATATTTGCTCAATATGTAGCAGACCAAAGCTCAGTTTTTTCTGTTGCCTTGAGAGTAAGGGCAATCTTTCTGTTGCATTAAGTTTGGCAGAAAATAAACCCCCTTCCATTCCAGTTGGTCAGTTGCCAAATTATTGCCACAAAAATAGAAAGAATTTGATTTCTAGCTTTGAGATGTGTGTTTTAAGTGCTGTTTTACATTCCTCCTGGGTTACCCTCCCTGCATTACAACACTTTGCATCCTTCAAGATTGCATACTCAGCAGGAAAGCAGCAAAACTAGAATATATATAACTTATTAGGACTCTTACATCAGGCCTCCCCATGTCTCCCTGACACCCAGAGCTTGGGGTCTACTGTATGTTTATCACACTCCTCTTCAGCTGTACTGGCTAGGTTGCATTGTTTCTGCTTTCTTTGCTAACTGGGGGCTTTGTCTTAAAGTCATGGTCTGGTCTGTATGCTTGGATGCAAATATCAATAGCCAATTAATCCCAGATGTAAATCAGTTGAAATCAGTAGAGGTATATTGGTCGGAATGAACTATTCTTTCTTTTACATCTGAGCAGCTCCGCTGATTTCTGTTGGGCACCTGAGGGCAGAATTTATTTCCTGCAGTCTGTTGCAGAGAGAAGCAGCTGTGTGAGCTACCATCAACACCAGATTGCAACTAGTGGGCTGAACTTTCTTTGGGTGCAATAGCTGTAAGAGGATGGGTCAGATTTTATATTATGTGTCTGCAAGTTTAGTCTGATCACAGAGGACTCTTACTCTTGCTGCTTTGTTCAGAACTTGTGGTTGCAAAAGGTGCACCTGGACTACCAGTTCAGCAGCATCCCTTCTATACAGTCTAATTTCCAATATAGTCCCTGCCTTTGTGTTCCCCAGACAAATGCACTGACATCATATTTCTGACTCCAGCCTATTGCCTAAATGCTTGTCCACCCCTGTACCCTGGTTTTGGGTCCATATTCAGCCTGCTGCATTGGTTTATGAGCTGAGTGTTAAAGCTGCTTGAGTTTGAACTGATGTTTTATATTGCACGTTAGATTAATATCAGATTAGTTTACTTTATTAGCCTGTGTTGGGATGTGTTGCTGAACCATATCTGTTCTTTTATTTGCCTTACTCTTTAAACTGTTATTCTACTGAACGGAAACTTACTGAAGCTTGTAGAAGACTATCAACTTCCTTGTAATTTATCACATGTCAGTGAGAGAGGTTAATTTTGATGGCAATTGGTTTATGGCAAACATAAACAACAATTAAACAGTATTTGTATATTAGTGTTAACTACCGTGCTTCAAAGGTAGCAATCATCTTAACTTATAATTAATAGAAACAAATTGTAACAGTGAAGAGGTGAAAAAAAATCATTCAACCCCTCCAGTTTATTTAATGTAATAAAAATATAATTACTTAATTGATCTTTAGCTGCTATAAGTAAAAGCTAATGACACGAAATGAAGTTTAGGTATTGGCTTCAGGGAATGATATTTTCTCATGTAATAAAATACAGTGGGATGCACATAAGTGAATACTTTATGTTCACCATTAATGAAATGATGTACTTTTCACTGTGGCAGGATAAATACCTATTAACAATTAATATGGGGAACTCTCCTTGTTTTTAAAAGCGTAATCTCTGGCAGAAAATGCAATGGGGACACATATTGCTAAATTAAATGGTCATGGAAAGAACTTGATAGGGGATATTTTGTATCTTGTCCATTAGCTCATCCTTCAAGACACACACAGAGTGTCTTTGGTATCACCAAATCAAAACCCTAATATCTCTATATAGTTTGATAACCTGACCTTTAAAAGTCTTAAGGGACTACTATTAATGTGACCTTTTTTTTAAAAAAAAAAAGTTTTGTAATCCTAGCTGCAACATGAAGACCACTTTAAATAACTTTAGACAAATTTTGTTTATGTTCCATTTTCTGTTATTTTGGATGAGGAAAAAAGGTAAGATTAGGCAAACACCAGAGATTCATGCAGTGGCAACCAGCCTGGCCTATGTTTCATCACACAGCAGGAAGCTGGGTGCCAAGGGAGATCATTAATCGCCGTTAATTTCATGTGCGTGTGCCATGAGATGTATTGACATTTTCAGGAGTGTAACGGAAAAACAAATTAATGTATTGAAAACTATGTGGCATCTAGATAAATTCAGTAATTTTATTTCCATTCACAATTCAGGTGCAAGTTGCTGTCAGAAAGAAAATGAGGGAAAAATAATCACCTCCATTCTTTCTGTGACTTGTAACAAGCAAGTTAAAATTAAACCCAAACGTATAATTAAATTAAAGTCACTTTGATTTTCATTAAACTAGAAAGAAATATAACTATTTTAAGTATTAATGAGATTTGCAATTAAAATTAAATAAATGAATCGATGAACCAGCAATCATGTTAGACTGAAACACCATCAGATGAGCAATTTTAACCACTTAGTACTGTGGTTAACCACACTGCGTGGTAATGACAAGAAGTCCTTTTCTAAACTGAAAGTTAACTTATTTCTCTGTAGTCTAACATACCAGAAAAGTACAGCCATTAATGGCACTTAGTATACTATTTTTCTTTCATGATTTTTTTTAGTTGCTTTTTGCAACCTTTTATGTTTAATTTTCTCTGTAACATTCTGTGCCAGTTAGTTTCATACTTTAGTTATGCATTGTGTGATTACTTGGTTGATGTTTCTGGTTTTGGTTTTTGTTTTTCCAAAGCCAGGTGGGTATTTAATTGGTGAGAAGACTCATGGAATCTCCCCTGGATTAGGGGAGTTAATTAGAACCCGTTTATAACAAATGGCTGAAGTTTCTCTTTACTCTTGAAAAGGTAATGTCAATAGATTTTCTTTTAACTGAGGTTAGTATAGCAAGATTTTTATGAGAATGGTTACTCTTCTAGTTTCTTCAAGTCTTAGCTGTCCATCATAATGTTTGCCTCATTTTTACTGAAAGTAGTGCCGGCTTAGTTGACAGTTTGTTTTCGTACTATACATCTGCAAACATGAATATTAATTTCTTAGAGCAGCCTCCTGTTGTTTCATTAGATTATTTGTCAAAGATTAGTCAATAATTTTATGAATAATGAGATCTTTCTGTGGCCAAAAATCTTTTGCGTAATAGTCTTTACTGACTGATGTAAATCTCAAAAGGACTCTTTTATTGCAGAAGTGTTTGGAGTAACACTAACACAAGATACTTGTGTTGTTTTTTCTTTTTTCACCCAAGGAATGAAAAACAGAATTAAGAACATCCTTGGTTGTGTTTCTTTGGTTTGGTTTCCTTTTGTGAATGTATATGTATTTACGTACCAGAAAGCTCCTGCTTAAAATGTACTTGGATGAGAGTAACTATAAAATTAGGTTCAACCCTTTCTTTAAGCTGCTAATGTGGCATTTAGTCTTGTTGAGATGAAGATATAAGTTAACTGGTTTTTGTTGTAAATCAGGAAGCATTGTGTGAAGCTAAATGAAGCCATTAAATTTGGCAGTCACAGCCTTTTCAAAACTAGAAACTCCAGTTTTTTCAGATGATGGTGACAATTCTTCTGTGCTCTAGTTAGTGTTATTGCTTCATAGCTGATGTCTCTCTTCCAGGATTGGCTTTGATCCTATTCCTGGAAGAGCTACGTGTAGGAAAGTGTCCATCGCAATTAGGATAGGCTAAAACTGAGGGCTCTGTCATGGAGGCACTAGTTGCTAGTTTGAAGCTCTCTGGTGTTGTTCAGTCCATGTAAGTGACTGGAGAGCTTCAGTCCAGATTATTTTCCCTTCTCTTCTTTAGCAGCTCGTGTGGATCAACTTTGCTATTGCACAAAATCTGTGAATGGTCATCTGATGGAAGACTCACTTAGCTACTTTTGACATTTGGTTTTTTCCTCAGCATTTGCTAGTTTCTCTCCAAGTATGGGAACAGCCATGCTATTGTCTGCAGTCGTCATCCAGCTTCAGCCGATGGTTATCACTCACAAAAAGATTATCTGTCTCCCCAAGAAGTCAGTTAAAAAACTGTAGCTAAAACTGCTGCAGTGCCTTCCTTAAAGTCCCTTCATGTTCTTCAGAGGGTTAACATAAGCAGATATTGTGCATACAAAGGTAATTTGCCTCCTCTGCAAATTCTCCAAAGAACCTCTCTGTACATTGCTGAAAGGAAGTGTGTGGATTTATGTATTTGAATGGGCTTCTTAATTCTTGTCCCGGTTTGAGACAAATTAAGGGAAACGCTCTGGGAGGAACGTCCCCTCCAAAGAAGGCAGGTTTCAGCCGCCCCTCTCCCACGAGGTTCAGAAAGAAAATTCCTTGGAGGAAAGTGAAAAAGGAAAAAATGTTTTTTATTTAATGAACACAATGCACGCAGGCATGGGAAAAGAATGACGCTAAAAATAAAACCTCTCGCTGTGGGGAGAACCTGGGTAGATTTCAGAGTCCTTTGTGGGTGTGGCTTTCTCCTCTCCAGAGCTGGGGTTCCCTGTGGGCCCCTCTGGGCCAAGGTGTAAGGTGTCCTGGCCGATGTTCTGGTGTTGCTGAACAGTCCAGGAGAGAAGAAGAAGAAGCCAAAGTCCCAGGGCTCCGTAGTTTAGCTAACGAACAAGAAACTAGCTAAAAAGCAAAAGAAATGTAATTCCCTTCCCTGCTGCAGAAGCAGAGCAGCCAGGCAGAAGAAGCCAGCGAGCTTATCTCTGTTTTTCACCACAGCGCCAAAGGAATTCCACTGACTTTCCCCCCCTCTCTCTTGAAGGTCTGCCTTAAAGCTACAGAAAAGGCACAGGATGCCTGTCTGGGCATAGAGCAGGCGATAGGGCATACACATCATAAAGTCACCCTAAGACAATTTGGAATCTGAAAAAAAGTTTACATCTTTAGGTTCTTTTTGAAGAGCAATATGTGTCATGCATATTTGATACAGATTTCAAGGCAAAATATAGGTGGCCAGAGGTAGGTTAAACAGCTCAGAGTGGATAAAGTCACCTTAGATTCAGTGTAACATCAATTTCTATCAACTCAAGCAAATGTCCAAGAAGCAGGCTCTTGCTTTTTTATTCTAGGTAGATTCTTTCAAACTGTGTGGTTGGAACTGCTCCACTATATATAAATTATATATGTCTCAATATATAATGGAGATACATATGTTATATTGATATGATATATGATATATATGATATGTATGTTACTACTCTTGTTTCTCATGTTGTTATAGTCAATCTCCTTCATTTTGGTCGAAAGAGCATTGAATTAAATTGTATAAAGTGGAAGAGCTGCAGCAGGAAATGTGCAGAGCCACTGCAGAGGCTGTCAAGAAAACATTCACAGAGTTTAATGACAAAACAGAGGCTAGATATTTTAGCGGAGAGAGTAGGAAGAATACTTCTGTACAGGCATAATTCTGTAGAAAAGTGCAGGCATTGGTCAAGTATTCTCAATTTTCCATGCAAAACCACAGGAATAGTAAAAATGTCATCACCTAAGCTTAACTGAAAAAAGGAAAAGGATGTGACTTCAACAATAGCTTAAAAAAAATCTCCTGTTTGTAGTAATTCTTTGAATTTTTCAGAGGATGTCAATTCGCCTTTATTTCTGTGACATTAGCTCCAAGACACTTGGAGGCCAGTGCTCTGTAGGCTGGGAACTGTAGAAATATGGTACTCTGCAGCAGTTCCCTTTTCAGGTAGCACTGAAGTATACCTTAGCTGTTGTATGGACCCTTGATAGTGTAAGCAGGGCAGTTCTGCTAAATTAGAAGTGGTGCATGTAGTTTCCTCTGTGCTATCGTGTGATTTCCCTGACAACACCCCTGTGGATAGTTTCACTGACCTGTGTCTCATGTAGTGATTGCATAAAATTGTATGTTAGTTCCCACTGTATGTACTCCCTTCCCCAGCTGAGATTTTTTTCTTCACCTTTACACTCACAGTGGTGTGTAACTGCTCAAATCAGATTGCATTTGAAGCCCAAGCTCTTTTTGAGTAAGTCACTCTATGTTGGCATTTTGTAATCCTGTCAGGAATCAATGCAGGCTTCTTTTTTTATTATTTTTTTTAAATTGACAAGAACAAGATGAAATATAAAGTTAAAATCAACTTCCTTGCAACAGTTCTTTTTCAGATTAAATCTTGATTGTTGTAGCTCTTGTACTGCTATTAATAGCTGAAAATGAAGTTTGATTTTTGTCAGTTTTGTTAACTAGACCTTAAATACTCTCTAGTTTTGGCAAGCTTTGATCAGTGCTTTCCCTACAAATAAGCTAAAGGCTCACTCCTGGGCAAACTTCCCTGTTTTCTTTATTTCTGTTTCAGCATACCCCTTTTGAAAGCAAATTTCCATTTGATAAACCAAGCTGCTTAGAGCTTATCCAGTTCTTTCTTAGGAAGTTGCCAATTTGCTTCTTATTTGAAAGTCCTTCTTTAAAATTCGTTCTGCTTCTCTGGAATAAGATAGCAGATTTTCCACAGGAGTTTGTTTTTTAATCCCTTCCCTGTTTCCTAGCAAAAGCGTATTTCAGCAGCTTTAATTTGTCAGTAACTCACTTATGACTCAACTCTGCTTTATTTGCTCAAGTTTTCTTTTCTCTACCATGAAGATGTAGAATCTCTCTCCCTTTAATTATAATAATGTAGATAATTACTGTTCTGCCAACTCTTTTTTTGCTTTTCACCATGAAAAGAGTTTCTGAAACTGGGTTGATTTAAATATATTTTATCTTTTTGTTGCAATTTAATTGTGACTTTTCATTCAATGATTATTAAAAAAGTTCATCATCTTCTGTCACATTCCATTGTCTACCATGTAAGGACCCTCTTGAGTGTGTTTTTGCCACCGTAACTCCGTGGAAACAGCAGGTGGGAGTGAGTTTATTGTGCTCATTTGCTGTGAGTCATTTTAACATGGCAGTAGGCCTTGTTGTGTGTAGGATATATTAGTTTAGGCCAGATATCTTGTTAACATCAATAAGTAGCTTCTGAACTGCATCATCTCAGTGCCTGGATGAAGAGAACCTCCATCCAAGTGGAGTGAGAGCAACTGTTTGCACCTGTCTTTGGAAATGCTCACTAATTCTTTCAGTGAGAATGCTCAACCACACGCTCTTCCTTCCAGCTTTTCCCTAAACAATCTGAAGCGATTTCTAAGCTATTCTGCTAGACTGCAAATCTTTGACATTGAGACAGATCTGGCTGGCTTGACAAACATAATTTGTTCAGACCAGGGTAATTTTAAAATTATAATTTCATCAAACTTTCTATCAAAGCTCAAACACAAAACTTAATACTTTGGATTCCTCTTCAGATTATGAGAAATACTGTGAGTGTAGCACACCCCACTGTCACACCTGTCTCCTTTGAACTTCCTTTTTAGGCTTCTTTACAGAAGAAAGACTAAGCTGAATATGAGATTGAGTGTTCTGGGTCTTAAATTCTAGAAGTATATTTAGCCAGCCTATAACAGTCTTGTACACTTGATAAGAATACTGAGGAAATTGCTAGTTTTGAATTGAAAGCTGTAGTTCATGGTCCCTTTTCCTGAAGAATCAAAAATATGTTTTACATTTTAGGAGCACAACTACCATTTTACAAATAATTCAGTGAATTTTTCCCAGAACTTAGAAATCTGGCCTTTACTGGCTTTAGCCAGATGCCCGACTCAGTGGAAATATTCCCTTTAATTTTAATTAGAATTAGTCACAATAGAGTAATTAATCAACATGTAACAAATTGTGAGAACGGGGCAAAACCTAACACTTCATAAAGTAAATATGAAGTTTTCAGTGAGTAGTAATAGAGTTATTCAATTTGAGAGATATGAATATCTGAATATCATAGGTGAGATATCAGAGTGCTATTGGAATCAGTCTTATGATTTGCAATTTCTTGAAAGCATTAGTGCAAATGTCAACTAGGCTGCCGAAGCATTCCTCCAATCTGTTTTGTGTAACACCTGGAAGGAGAGACAATAAAATTTTTAACAGTGATACAACAGTAGCTTAGCTCAAGTTTCTGTCAGCCCTGCCCAATAAGCATGACTGCAGGTTCATAGTATGAGGCTGGAATAAATTACCTAGTGATGTTTACCTGATACAAATATCTCCTGACAGTTCTGTACCCCGGTTATGATAGTTACATTTATCAATAAACACAGGATACCATTATAGCAAGCCTGTGCTATATACATAAATTTAAAAACCACATTATGAATTCAAATATTGAGAAATCAATGTTTTTGTACCATTCTGAGCTCTGAAAGGAGCCTTCCCTATATACAGAACTTTCAGCAGAGTGTATTCTGTGGTTTGCTCAGCACTCACTAGGCTTCTTGAAGGAGGTTGAAGGATCTTTGTAGTGAAGGAGAGCATTCCTACAGGTACTAGAAATCTTGTAAGTTTTGTGTGCTGACTCCACACCTATGGCACATGTGTTTTAATTTTCTTGCCTACCACTGAATGGGCATGATTTAGCTACCTAATAGAATGAAGGATGTCCTTTTAACTGTATTAGGGATAGGAGGCTGGAAGATTTGGGTGTTAACGCTGTGGTCTTTCATAATACCTTCTGTCCTAGTTTGGACAAATTGGAGGAAAATACACGTTACAAAGTCACCCCAAGACACCTTCATAATTCCTTCCAAGTGATTTTTCTGATTGTCCGGTTTTCTTATATCAGTCAGAAATATATCTGCAGTTTATTCCAGGCTAACTTAATCCATGTCTATAAATTGTTTTGAGATCTTTTCATAGTAAGCCTCCTAGAGCTACAATGTCCTTTTTCTTGACAATTTAATGTTAATTTTCAGAAGCAAGATAAAACATTGCTTTTGCAACATTTTTCCACAGTGGTAATGAGAGTAGCTAAGGAGAAAGATCTCCACATTTAGCCACTGTTTCAGGATTGCTATGTTTCAAAAAGGAGCTTAACAGCTGAAATCATCAGTCTTTACAAGAGCAGTGCAGGTTCTGTGAGTGACATTTCTATGAGGCAGGCTTTTCAGTGTGAGTCTGCAGATTTCAAAAAGTCTTTTGTTGTTCTAGCATCAAGGTCATGCAGCCATCCTAACTGATGTGTGAAGAAATTCTGACACATACAAAATCAACATAATAGTTGTCTTTGATGCCTTTAGGCAGTAGTAGTAGTTGGCTATAATTTTACATAGCTGGCAATCGTTTCACTGTGAAGTCTGTGAAGAAAGACTTTCTTCAGCACTTCATCCTACTTACCATTTTTGTTTTAATCTTGTATTATGGTAGATCAGCCTTCTTTTTCACTCCATATAATTATTCTGTTGCCTCTTGATACTGATATTGAGAAGCAGTCCATGTTAGTACTACTCTTCCTTGTATGCTTGGGGAGTGCAAATACTTTTGGACTATCACTGTGTGTTTAGGATTGCATTTTTTATCTGAACCATAACCAGTTGGGAAAAAAAATGCCTTCATAGTTGCTGCCAGTGTTAATCCATTCATTAACTGGCAAAGTTGATGAATGAGTGGTCTCTCTAGAGGATGAGCATGCTGCCTTCCCAGTGTAGACAAGGTGACCTGGTTACAACCCATGTGATTTGAGTGACAATTCAGCTTGCTGCTCTAGTTCTAGAGTTGGATCAATGCTAATGAAGAGTGGAATGAAGAAGGGTTATAGCTACTATAATGATCTCCCTGAGGCCTTTCAAGGCAGTAAAGAAAAGCATGGTTTTACTTTTATCTTCTCACATATTGAACTGATAGCTGCGTCACATTTTCTTTAAACTAAGAAGAAACAGGCTCTGTAAGTGTACGATGTCATATTTATAGTCTTAGCCTTAGTTGCCTAAAGACCAGCTCTTAAAAACCTGACTAATCCAGCAGTAATCCTCCAAAGTGTTACCCTTCTTATGTCCCAGTACAACATCTTTTGTACAATTAATAACCTCAAGTCAAGTCTGAGTTTTGCCATGTTAGAGCACTTGTGAAAAGTGCATTTGTTACTTGCTATCTAGAATGCTCAGGGGATGGTACATTTGTGCCCTGAAATGTAGGTAAATTTGTAATAGTTACTGCCAGATTTAGCAGTCTGTAGATGCACACTGATTTGAAAGCAATTATTTATACAGCACATGCAACAGAGAAATTTAAGGGCTGCTCTTACAGACCTTGCTATGATTAACAGACTAGATCTAGTCAGGTAGCATTTTTAGGTGTTTTCTGTGCTATTCAAATTATGTAGCAAGGCTGTTATATCTCCTTATTGTCAAAATGTTTCTATTAATATAGTTAGAATGAGTTGCTGAGCTAATATTTTAGCAGAAAGAGTATGGTGGTACTATGGTTGGTCTTAATTGTCTGTTAGGTAATTTCCAGTGTAAAACAAGAGAAACATCAATTGGCACAGACTCTAGTAAAACAGATATGTGCTATTTCAGTAATTGTTCCAATTGGTAGAGGTTTATAAGGATGCATTTATTCTGTGACATTCATACCTATTTCATGTTTGCAGTTTAAAAATGAACAGAATCCAATACAATATCCTCTTATAAGCAGCCTAATGGATTTAAATTAAAATGCAAAAATAGTTTCCCGCATAATTAAATTGAGTGCTGTGGTGTTATACTGGAAATGCTCCAGTAGCATTTGAAGCACATAGGATGAAATATGCCAAAAGCACAGTAATTATGCAATAAATCTCTCAAAAAATCTACATTGTTGGTGCTGGGAGGGGAGGTATAAAATAAAACCCCTCTGCCACTGTGAGGCCTGGAAATAATGGCAAGTGTATGTTTCAAACATGTGAGATTATATTTTAGATGTAGTAGGATATGCCATTGTATATATATTGAAGAAATCTCTAATTGAGATAAAGGTGCAATGAAAATAGTTTGTGTTGTTGTAATTAAAGACCATTTATAACAAGTATTGACTTGAGACTGAATTTAGTTTGCCTTGGCAATCTTTATTGTCGCATGTCAGCTTCTGAGAGCTGTGTTTTGTCCTTGTCTCTGTGATCAAAAAACAAGCTGTGAGAACCCCCTGAAACTGTGGTGTATGGAACCAAGTAGCACATCAGCATGAGAGAACTGGATTCAGCACCTTCATGGTCTAGTGATATAATTATTCTTTTTGGGTCAGGCTCTCTAAAGTGACACATATTCTTTCCTTGGGATTTCACAAGTATTTGCTCTGAGAGTGAGGAAAACTTGTGATGAAACTTGCATTATGTTTCAGGTCTCAGGAAAGTTGTACTTTGTTAATTATTTAACCTTTGTCCATTTCTTTAAAACTGATCCTGTCTGCCTGTGCCTCTTCATGCAGACTCCTCTTCTGCTTCTCTCCTTTTTGCTTCTGTTTGCATTTCTCCCCCCTCTACTCTGTCTCTCTCGGTCCTGCAGCGAGAGCAGGCCTAGCAAATCAGTGCTCTATAAATTCAGTGTCTCCTGATGTCCTGATACAGGTTTTGAAAAGCATGTATGGATCTAAAAATTACATGTTAGACTAGAGTTCCTTCTAGTACGGCATAAAAGCCTCCCTGCACTACTGTGCTTGCTGCTGTGCTCTGACAGTGTAAACCTCTTGTGCTTGTATCCTATATTTGCTAGATTTCCTGGAGCGTCAAGAAGAAGCAACCATTTTTAAAGGTTGGAGGCCTAAGGGATTTGTGTGCTTTGTCTTACACATACTCCATTTAAATATTTTGAACAAATCTTTTATTGTTCCCTGTTAGTGCTAAAAATAATTAAAAATCTGTTGCTATCATGGAAATGAAAGTTTCATTGAGATACTCAGACTGGAGGTGTGCCAGCTCTTTATGCCCGAATCCTTGCTGAGATACATGCTCTTCTATTTCTTGCTCTCTCCAAATACGTTACATTAACTGTAGTGTTGTTTGTTAATCAGTTTTTATATGGTGCTATCACTGTGTCTGGCTGCCGATTCTTGCACTGATACACTGGCAACAAGAAAACTGACAGCTGGCTGTTTTTCAGGAATATGTAATCATGTCTTCTGATCACTTGCTCCTGTGGCTGTCTTTCAACATGCAAACAGAGGGACAGATTCAAGTCTCAGCTACACCACTATAAATATGAGAATATCAAAAGAATTCTTTTGAACTCAGAAGTGCAAATCAATGCTTATTCTGGACATACAGTTAGTTTTAACATAAGGGGAACAGTCAGAAAAACTGCTTTTTTTCAAATAATCCTGCAATAGGCTTATATTATTTCAGATTTAAATTAGTGCTTTTTATGTCATTATTGGAATTGGGATTGAATATCTGATGGAGATTTTAAAATTTAGTGACAATAATTGATTAAAGGAAAAAAAGGTTTATCAGAAAACTATGTACCCATTTATACATTCATTCACGCTTTTATGTTTGGATTAACATATAATATCCAGCTGGCTGACGTATGATAATGATGCAAATAATTTTAAAAAGTGGCTTTATTTTTCTTTAGTATGTTAGTGTTTATTTCATTTTCAATGAATGGCAGAAATGCATCTTTTAAGGGAAACTCAGAACAAAAAAGGTACTGACAGCGAGATGAACGCTCTTTGCTTCATATGGATTTAAACCACACTTACAGGAGGGTTTTTATTTTATATTTACATACCAGAACACTGCAACAAAGATGTCTGTGGATATTCTTTATTCATTCTGCCTATAGAATTTGCATACAATATCAAAACCCAGATCATATAACATATGTAATAAATTTCAGTGCAAAGCACTTATGAGAATGGAACTCTCAAAATGAGTTTTGGGGTACATCATTTGTTCTAAACCATCATTTGTTCTAAATTCCTAAATTAATGCTTGAATTTTCAGAGCTTCCGAGCAGACATAATTTACTGTGAAGTCATATGAAACTGCAGAATGGTCTTAGCACACAGAAAATGATAAAGCTGAGCACAAAACTAACTTTGTTTCCTGCTTTAATTCAATTCTTCAGCCACAGGACTATCCTTTTGTTCGTACTATCACACAATCAGAATGAAATGTATTAGGTAGAACTGTTGTACTTAAATAAATGAAAAATGAAAGGTGTTTAGCAATTCTATTATTGGTGATGTTGCCTGCTGTGTGTTTTTGTACTTTGCTGTAATTTGCTTGCTTATAATGCTATCTGTGACAGCCTTCCTCATGCGAATATCACTTTTTTCTGCATGAAGTCCTACGCATTTGTAAAGAAAGGATGGACAGTGTGGGCTTTACCAGTTCAAAATAAGCAGTGTCATGGAATACTGAAGTTAGAGTAGAGACAGGTGAGAGATTTCTAGCTAATTCATCAATCTACTAAATGTGGTACAAAATCTTTTCAGTACTTTATCAAGAGTAACTGTGCATGGCTTTTCTTTATGAAAAATACCATTTTCTGTGGAAAATATCTCACTGGTAATCTTATCGGTAGAAATAGATTCCAGTGTGCTGAAATAAGAAAATGAGCAAGAGGCATCAAAATACTTTTAAAAATGAGACTTAGAGAGGGTGAAAGGGCATTGATGATAACCAAGTGGTTTGTGAAATCTGTCTTCACGAGAGAGTGGCCCAAGAGTAGCAAATGTTACTGTTCAAGAGTGTCTTAATGAACTGAGACAATAAGGAACTGCTGTTTTATTATCTTTGTGGATTCATTCTATGGCACTTGGTAATCTAGGGTTAGATAAATTTTGCCCTTTTAATCAGAGATTCAATCTCATGCCTACTATAGAGAAGAAATCTATATTGTTAAAAAATATCAAGGATAATTTTTTGTGTTACAGAACAACTGCATTAAAGGAATTGTATTAATACCGTGAAGTTCACGTCTGAAAAGTTACAAAATGCCGAAGTGAAGGCTGCAGATGCACTTACGTGCATAATCTCTTCCTTAGATCATGCTGCTTACTTACTAGCTGGAATGTGCATTGTGTATAAACATACAGTGTTAGTTAGATACAGCTCGCCAAAATTCTCAACCTACATTGAGGTTTAGGCACTTGAATCCTGCTAAAGCCTACAGAAAAGGGGTTCTGGGTATTTGAAGCTTTAGGAAGTTGGGATGTACACTTGTCACTGAAATGTGGTAATTCTAGAAAGTAACTGTAATGAAAAACGCAGAAGAAATATTGTTGGATGATATAATATGGGAAATCACCGTTTTTTGGAGAAATTACCAGATGGATGATTTATGACTGGAACTACAGTTTAAACAGTCCCTAAACACCATCTATAATTCATATCTATTTTGAAATTAGAGTTTTAAAATCTATGCTGTTTACATAATTGTATGCGTTTCAGGTAAAGTCTTTTTTTCTGAGTTTGAATCGTAAGTTAAGCAGCATGAAGTTATGTGAATGAAACTAATCACATCTTTGCTTATTACACGTTTTCTGTAGCAGTTCATTTTATTTAGACTTAAACAGAATGCAGAATAATAACCAGTGGAGTTTCAAGCACTAAAAACATTTCAAGCATTAAAAAAAATATTGTAGGCTTGTGCATCGTAGATATCAAAGTATACTTGCCCAAGATGTCTCAAACTGCAGTAAAGATTAATTTCTATTTAATTGACATGCTGATTATTCTTTTTCTTCCCTTTAATTTAATTTTATTAATATTAATTTTTTTAATAATCCTAAAATAAGCAGTGCTAAAATAGAAGCTTGGGATTTGCCTCTGATTGCTTCGTATGTATTTTTTCTCACCAGTGAACAATTTTTATTATCCTGTCTGTTGTTTTCAAACTCCCTGAAGTTCATGCCTTGCTGGTATACTTCTGTTAATTTTCTGCCCTGTTTTTCATATCCCAGAAAAGTATGTTGCACCACTTTTCCCTTTAGCTAGCCTAACATTCTGTTTTACATCTCCAATAGATTTTAATTGCTTTTGGTGGTATTTGAGTTCATTCTACAAAGCTCCTTACAAGGGATATTAATTGCAATAAAAAAATCCCAGTGTACCATTTTGACATAATAATCTATAGTGCTTGAATGGGCTTATAAGGAATACTGAAAATATGAATGCTGGCATGACCTACATGTGAGACAAAAGCTATTCCCTTAGGGAATGGAGATAATTTGCTTTTGTCTGATACATTATGCGTCTCCTCTCTTACACCCCATTTCCATGAAAAATATTTTTTGTTTTGTATCAGACAGTTGTTAAAGTTGTGAGTGGAGTATTAGACTTGGTTGTTCGGGATGTTAGCATCCTGCTAGGATTTCGGCAGTTTCGTTCTTTGTTTCCTGTTAGCTATTCATTATTTTCTTTGTCCTCATTGCTTTTCTCCAAGTAAAGTTTTCTGTTTCCTCTTTTATTCTTTGAAGAGTGAATGATACCAGTTCCTTTTTGTTGGGGATGATACAAAGAAATGGCAAACTTTATAAACAAAAACTAAACTGAAAATGTTTCACTGACGCAGCTGTGCCAGTGATTAATTAGTCACTTTATGTTAAATATGCAACCAACCTCTCCAAAACTGATGGATTCCTAGACAGTAGAGAACAGGGCTGGCCCCTTCTGAAGTACTGTGTTGTCTCTTCAGACAGGATTTATAAGCAGAACTTGTAGGTAAGGGAAGAGTTCAAGGTACAGTGGATATTCAACCCTACAGGAAAAAATAATCTCTGCTACAACATTTAAAGGAATTGTCCCTTTATGACAACTGAGTTTCTAGGGAAGGATTTTTCAGCTGCTTTATGCTGAGGATAAAATGATGTAGATTAGCACTGTGCTAATTTGTTAGCATCCTCTCTAATTTGTTGCGTATTGATTTCCTATCCCAGGTTGTAAAATAAAGGGAATTGGGCAGGGTCTCTGAAGATCACGAATCTCAAATTCTGCATCTCCTAGTCTTCTAACTAGACATGTATTAAATGATAGGGAACTAGACAGTTTTCTAGATAGGAACCAGATGGAAGCATAGTATAGTAAGTTTCTTGTTTGTCTTTCTGAAGGTACCCATTTATTTCATACACACTTCTGCTGAGGTACCTCCAAGTTAAGTGTTTAATTTAAAAACTCACCTATATCTCATAATCTAGGATATTGGTATGAAAAATAACGTGTGAAAAATAAAATATTACATGACAATTTAATAAGCACTGGGGATAAATGATGTTCAGGTGAGCCAACTCCTCCTGAATGTGTATCCAGTTTGCTAATTGCTATGTTGCATATTTCACTGACAGTGATATTTTTTTAGACAATTTTGTTTATGGTGTATTTGTTGCTAGATTATTTATCATTCATCATTTTACAGATAGGATATGAGTATAACTGGTGTGTATGTAACTGTGGACTGAAAGATGTGTATTTCATTTTCATTCCAGTATTATTTGACAATATTTATATTGATCTCTTATTTGCATATTTACATTTCTCTATTAATAGGCAAGTTTTTTTTTTCAACTATCAGCAAAAAGACAAATTCATGCCACTTTATCTTGTACAACAATGCTTACAGCATCTAACTTACCAGAGGTATTTACCAAGTATTTTACAGACGTGTTTGGTTTCATCATTATTCAAATCACAGTGTGAAATGCTTTATAGCAAAGGATCCAAACGAGATGTTATGAGAGTGCCATGGGCTAACAGGAATGCTTTAAACTATATTGCTTGTGTATTAACCTTAACATGAGAGGAAACACTGGATCATCGGCTTGCTGTGGGATCGTCGGCTTGCTGTGTGAAAAGAAGCAGCAGCAACATGACAATGTGAGGAATGAGTGAAATCAGCAGAGAGTGGTCTGAAAGGCTGTCAGACTCTGAATAATGTTTGAACAAGTGTGAAGCGGGAATATTGTTAGATGATGTATGTGACGTGCCGGAGCCTTGGAAATACAGCTCTTCTATCAGATGAGTTACTGTGTGCGTCTGAGCCCTGAATATCTTTCATCTGCACCACACTGTGTTAACTGTGATGTGCTGTATTTCCTGCCTCAGAAATTCTGCTGAATATTGTATAGGTGTATATATATTTTTTGTGTTAGCTGAACTTCAGTTTTTACTCTTTTTCTTTTTTTGGTCTTTTATGCATTGGCTGTTCTGGGTAACTATGATTGGGATTATGTGAGAAAAGTTAATGGGGGAATAGCAGTCACTTTTCCTCTTGTGAGAGCAACTGCAGTACTTACAGTGGCTAAACACATTATATTAGAGAAATTCTTTTCTTTATAAGGGCTAATCATGATTGGCTGTGCTAGCCATTAACAAGGTGTTAAGTGTTACAGATTCCTGTTAATTTCAGTGGAAATAGTATTTAAGCCTTTCAATTGCACTGGATACAGAAAATCCATGGTGTTTATGATCGGGAAGGCATATCACTGCTTTGTCCTTTTTACTGTTGAAGGTGGGAGTTTCTTGCTGCAGGATGTAACCTGTTTACGAGGGTATCCAATGTTGTGTTTTTTTAAATTGTTCAAGAGTCAATAGTCATTTTAACTGTGTTTCTAATGTATTTGTGTATTTAGCCGTTGCATATATTTGTTTCCCAGTGCTTTTTCACACTTCTCCATATTCTTAAACATCCTCTTTTATGCCTAGCCTGCCCTCATTCCTATTACAACTTGTTGTCTTTGTCAATATTATTGCAAGTAATAGATAATCCAGCTCTCTCTTCTTGCTCTTGGCAATTAAAACACAAAGGAAAGTGAGACCTCATTAAAAAACCCCAATAAGAGATATGATATGATATACTCATTTGACAATGATAAAAAATATATTCCTTCTAATGTAATCTCTTATTTTTTATTCTCCATCATGCCTGTTGTGATTATTTCTGGTTATTATGACTATCAAATCCTCCAGGTTCTGTCTACATGAAAATAGGGATTTTTCAAAGGTACAAATGGTGGATCCCTGCACGGTTCTTATAGAAAAGATTGATTTCTGCTCCTTATGGATACAAACAGCATGAGTATGTCCCCATTGTCATGACTGATTTTGCTGGTTTGAGACACTAAACTTCCAGAAGATCCCAACAGGAGAGAATGGCCCCCCATGTCTGTGGTCAATATCCTTTGTTGAAAGCAGTTGGTTACTATAGTTTCCCTATAAATATATGCTGTTTTGTTTCTGTAGGTGGTGTGGTTTAACCCCAGGCAGCAGCTAAGCACCACACAGCCACTCTCTCCCTCCCAGTGGGATGGGGGAGAGGACTGGAAGGATAAAAGTGAGAAAAGTAGTGGTTGAGCTAAAGACGGTTTAATAGGGAAAGCAAAAGCCACGTGCTCAAACAAAGCAGAGCAAGGAATGAATTCACTTCTTCCCATGGGCAGGCACACGTTCAGCCATCTCCAGGAGAGCAGGGCCCCATCACGCATAGCAGTTACCTTGGAAGACAAACACCATCACTCCAAATGTCCCCCCTTTCTCATACTTCCCCCAGTTTTATGTGCTGAGCAGGATGCCATATGGTCTGGAATATCCTTTTGGTCAGTTGGGATCACCTGTCCCAGCTGTGTCCCCTCAGAGCTACTTGTGCACCCACAGCCTCCTCGCTGGAGGGGTGGGGTGAGGAGCAGGAAAGGCCTTAGCTTGGTGTACACCCTACTCAGCAATAACAAAAATAACCCTGTGTTATCAGGACTGTTTTCGTCACAAATCCAAAACATAGCCATGTACAAATTACTATGAAAAAAAACTAACTTAATCACAGTGCAAAGCAGCACAGTAGGCTCTACTGACAACAATGGTGCCAGGGTAGGAATGCAATATCTACCCATACAACTCTGTTTTTATGAGATATTACTATTGTATCTCAGTTTTATTTGTAAGTCATTTGAACTACTACTTATGTCTATTATTTCTTTTCTCCAATGTTGTGCAGTAGTCTAATGATTTCTCTGCTAAAATTCCCATTGTGTAAATCCAGTTCTGAATATGAACTGAAATTTGTTTTTGATGATGGTTGATAGGGTTGCCTTGGGTCTTGTGAAGCATTGCCTGATGTGGGAATTATAATCATGGGGTTTATTCTGTTCAGCTCAGCTTGACAAGACAAGTATAGCTCAATGCAGATAGGAGCAGATTTGGAGAGGTGGAAGGTGGCTTTCAAGTTACAGTTATGCTGTCCTGACCTTGGATCAGTTAGGGCTGGTTTGCTCCTCAGAGTTATCTTAAACCATTTCCAATCCGCTTTTGCTCATCCTATGGTCACAGGACACCTTCTTGGAAAGCATGAAACTTGCCTCATCAGTACCTTCTTTCTTCCAGTTGTATTAAATGCAACTGGAAAGAACTCCTGTTAATTTTCAAACTCGGAACTGGGAGGTTTAATTATATGGGAAACTGGACAAATGGGAAGAAATTCAGTCACAGGACTCAATGCCAACACCTTACCTTGAAACAATGCTTTCATTTAGAGACATCCATGTCCAGAATGAATGTAGTTGTAAAAGGTATACAAACTGTAGGCACCATTAATAAGTAGGTGGCGTGGAGCGACAGCTTCAGAAAACATTCTGAGGAGCAGCATTACAACCCTATGATTAGGTGGGCTTGAAGGTGGGCCACTACATATATGTGTAAAGAAATGCCAGTGAGGAATAAACACAGATACTGCATATTTTATTAAAGAGGAGCTGGAAATTATTTGAAGTATTTGAAATTTTGTCTCGGACTGCATTGACACTGATCAGAACATATGTACTAATGCCTTTATGCTGATTTCTGAAATATGTTAGTTTGTTACCATAGTAGTTAAAGTGAGAATGCTGTTTTTAACAGGTTAACACCTGACAGGCCAGTTATGAGCAGCACTTACGAACTAATTAGGTGGTTATAGTCCAGAGGCAAAATTATGGGTCATTCCAATTTTAATGAAAGTCCTTACCTATATTGATGATTATTGTTTTGGATCCTGTTATTGATGTTCCATTTGTTGTTATACTAGAGGCAGTCGTGCTGTAATTTGCATTGCTATAAATCCACAATGCAAACCTGTATGTGTCATTTTTATGTCTGTTCACAGGTGATCTCTTAAAAAGGGAATTGTGTTTTTATCCAAGTCCAGTACTTCTTATGAAGCAGGGATAATGTGGTTCTAGATTATTGTGAATTTCTATCCAATTCTGACTGAATGAAGAATGGATGAAACCTTTCCTGTTTAAAATACCTTGTAATATCCTAACGTGAGTTGCCAATTAGTAGCAAAGTAACTTCTGGATAACTCAAAATCTGTTGTGTGTCAGAATACAGCCCTGAAAGTCGGACCTTTGAAAGGCAAACTTACTGTGCTTTTGGAATGGTGTGGATTATAGGAGAGAAGAAATAATACATACTGCAGAATCTGCTTTGATAAGAGTTTTCATATGGTCACTGTGTTTCTAGAGCAGGATATTGCTGCTTTGTTGATATCCGTAGTTCACCGAAGGGCATTTAGTTCATAGTGATGGGCAGTAACTCTATGAATTGTCCCACTGACCACATTAATATTACACCTTTAAGTAATGGTTCACCTGCAGGACTAAGTCACAGACTTGTCGAGTTTGAAAAGGCTTGGTCAGGGCCTGACCCTGACATTTGTAAAACACTAATTTTAGCTCATCTTGTATTGCCTTAAAGAATATAACCTGCTGTTTGTAGACTTTATTTTACCTTCCCAGCTTTGGAGTCTGCTCTTCGACTGCAACAAGATTATGGTTGTATGTGAGAAGAACCTAAGGATAGTGGAATAAGCCATGCAATGCCCATTTTAAAGAATCCCCCTTACTTGGACAGCATTCAATATTAAGATGTCCTTCCTATCTCCCATGTGGCATATGTCACCTGCTAATTATATGCCACTGTCAGTCAACTAATGAGGTGTATTTCCTCCTACTCCTCAGGTAGCCTGAGGTAGCCATAAGCCAGCTCCTAGTAATTGGTAAAGATGGTGCTGACTACATAAAATACTTAGAAAAATAGTGGTGTTCACATAGGTAGCAAAGCTTAAAAATGTGAGACTTTCAATGGTATTATATTAATTCAATTTAGACAAAGAGCTCCACATTTGTTCAAAGTACTTTTTCACACTAATTAGATACTCTTCAAAGGCTTAATTACAATTTTGAAATTACTTTTGTATGCTGGCTAGATACTGAAATGCTAATGTCTTCACAACCATATACTTTGTAGATGGGGTAGTATTTTCTAATATCGAAAATTTAAAATACATCTTACAGATGTAAAAAGAGAAGGAAAAACAGTTCAGTATAGTCTTATTACTGTAATATTGTACTGTATTATACTGTTCGTCACCCCAAGACAGGGCTAATCTCTAGTGTGATAGGATCTTCCTGTACTTTGACAGTGGTATTGTCATACACCCTTTAAGTGTTTAGAGAGGTCATAAGAATGAGACAAAAATTTTGATTGGGGGCCATAACTTCTCTTCTGCAGTTTCAGTCACTGGAGAATGAACTGAAAATAAAAACCCAAACAAACCCTCCCAAACAAGAACAACAAAAATAACAGCAACAATGATAACAATTACAACAACATCAAAAATAGAATATAAATGCTGTGCATATATGTGTGTTTTTGGGGGGAGGAGGAACAGCATCATAAACTGTGGACTCTGCATCCAAAATATGTGAGGATCATTTTGCCTGTGTGCTAAGCATCTGCAGCAAGACTGGACATCTTTGCATTTGAAGGAACACCTTTCTACCATCTGACCTGAAAGTTTTGTTTTTCTTAGTCATGATTCTAGCAGCTTAGGGCTGAGTGTAGCTGTGGTATAGCAGGACAAGAGGACCTCATGGCTCCCTATGAGAGGAAAGTAGAGGTAATTATAACCATTTTAGGCCCTCTATCCTTTCCTTATAATTCTGGCTATAGGTCCCTTCATAACTGATATGTAGTTTTGCTCCTAACGGAAGAGGAGAGGACACACCAGTGAATAGTTAAAGGTAGTGTAGATAAAGTATTTGTGCATGACTTTATGTGTTTCTGTGCTTTTGGATCTTAGCACACTGAGTATGTATGTTTTAATGGGCACTGTGTCTGAAATGATCTACAGTTGACCAGGCCTCTAGGTGTAGTTTACAGATTACCTGGTGACTGCACAGAAGGCTGATCTCTTTCTTTTAATAAGCCATTAAAATGATTTTTCACTCAAATTTTGAGCTAATTCCATTCTTTGGTTCTTGGAAATAGATTTTCTTGCTAATGTGTCTTAGTTAAGCTTTACACTTTGATGCACTTTATGAAGTAGCTGGCAGATTGCACTGGAGTTGTGCAGCAACTACATTGTAGTTAGTGATTTTTGAATCCTGCAGCTATTCATCCATTTAATTGGCAGGTTTACCATAAGACCTAATGTGAACTGGTTGTGTTCGTAGAAATTTCTCAATACCATAGGAGAATAAGGTTTCAAAATTTTAGC
The DNA here is from genome assembly GCA_013397865.1 of Struthidea cinerea. Taxonomy (NCBI): domain Eukaryota; kingdom Metazoa; phylum Chordata; class Aves; order Passeriformes; family Corcoracidae; genus Struthidea; species Struthidea cinerea. The sequence goes on from VZTI01002658.1 coordinate 222,486, forward strand.
TGGTGGCATTCTCAGAGTTTCCTTCTGGTTGCCTCCAGAAGTCCTCCCTGGTTAATATACAAATACATACAGTTCAGATGAGACATGCTTGTTGTGGGCCATTCAATTTAAAGACATCTGCGATTTTTTTCAAAAAGGTATAGACAGTAGACCTTCTGAAGGGGAAGAGGTAATCCAGCAGATCCAGGCTGTTCCTTTTAGGCCTTTGTCAGAGCCAGTTAGATCTTTATTGCTTTATTTGTACTGCTTAGCAATTTACTTAGCAGGTCTGTTATCCTGAGGCTTCAAAAGTCTTCAAAAATCTCCAATCAAAAGCAACATCATAAGAAAGCAGATCTGAGTGTATAGAATTCCTACATATATTAACCAGAAAATCTGATGCTTTAATGTTGATTTTGCAGCCATATTCTAATACTTTTGTTCTAATACTTTTATTTCCTAATGAACATTACCTTACTCAGAAATTGTAATATTTGGAGGTGAAGTAAGCAAGCTCTTGAGATTAGTGAAAGTGATTAACTCTGGCAGAAAATGTATTCAAGTTCTAGGAAATTCAGCTGTTTCATTAACTATTTTTAGCTACTTTGTGACCTGTCCTAATTAAAACATGCATATTTATTAAACATACTTTGCAAATTGGGATATTATTTGGCTGTTTAAATATAAATGTATCTAGTCCCCTTCAGTGTCAAATGTAAGTTACAGAACAGGAAGACCTGCAGGAACTGGCTTTGCTACAAACTGGTAAAAAGAATGCCTTCTCCGTGGAAATACATTCTGCTGAACAGACTGTGTTGATGTAAGTCCAGTTGCTTCAGCAGAGGGTGCGTATTGTCCTACTCTGCCTACTGCCTGGTGTTCTTGTGTGCGAGAGCTATACCTTGTCTGGTTTCTGTGGGACCATTCTGCTAACAGCTAGATGAGCAGAAGGCTGGGGACAGAGCAGTGAATATTGGCTTGTGATTCCTGAGTAGGCAGGGGGAAGAGGAAGGAGGAGGGCAGCATGCAGGATGCAGCAACAGATGTAGCCCGTCACAGGAGATTTCGCTGCAAGGTGGCAAAAGTTTATGCAGATAATGGAAATACTGAGTGGGAAAAAAAATCCCACTTACTTTGAAGCTCTCTTGACAGACTTTTCAATAGGCACAGTTTTTCCATAAATTATTGCATACTTCCTGAAGTACATAAAATGACAGAGGGTTTTTTGGCTGCTTTTTTTTCCTTGTGCTTCCAAATATTTCCTTGGAGAGTCTATGTAGACTTTCTTCTGAGTTCACATCATCATTTTTTGCTAATTGTTCCTGATGCTTCTCCATATTGTGAACTTTTTAATGGAAAAGCAGCAGCAGATTGCTGTCCCTAGAGATGAACAAAAAAGTCTGTTGATGTGATTTAAAAAGAGAAAGGGTAGAAAATAGTACTTAAAATAAATGTTTCCATTTCAGTGCATACAGAATGAGTGGCTAAATGACATCAAACAACTTAATAATTGAATGACAAGTCACATTTCTTTCACAGTTTCTCCCCTTAACTTGCCTGGATTTTTGCTAAAGCTGGATTACTGCTATGAAATTGCTTACTGGAGAATCTGCTTTTGCAGGGATGCTGACAAATGAACTCTGTTTTGCACTGGTTAGGTCAGTGACAAGCTGTGACTCATAAAACTCGGGCTGGTTGGCTTCTCCTATCAATCTGTGCTTACCTATTTTTTCTGACAACAGTCTGTCATGAGGGTTGCCATTTTCCTTTGGCAGGTTCACCTCCTTGTCACATGTTGTCTGTCAGGCATAATGGTCTACCAGGCATAATCCTGGACACCATTAATCTATAAAAAGTAATGGTCATCTCTTCAGAAGGGAAAAGAAATTAGGGCTGGAATTGTTCAAAGGTCTGAAAGAGGCTCACTGAGTGGTTTCTACAGAACCGCTGGAAGTTTTTACCTGCTAACATTCTGGTATTGATTCATAAAGCAGACATTTTATATATTTGGAGAACATCAGGTTATGCACAATTTTGTAAATCAGACAAGCATCTAGAACTGATCAGGCGACTGTGTTGCTGCAGCTGAAGGCTGAATGGGATGGAAGCGACCTTTTCATACAGGGGACAAAACCAGCAAAACCAATGGACAGGTGTGGAGTATTTGTGGCACTTTTTGCTAAAGTGCATCTAGATATCATGGCCTCTAGAATTCAGGCCTTTGTATACAAAATTTGTGATGATTGCTAACTAGGTTTCAGATAGATGTGGGATTTTGGACTCCCCCCACCTCTGCCTTATTTGTTGGTGTTTTGAACTGTAGTCTAAGAGCACTAGGTGGAGTTTCTGGGTCATATTCCACAATGCTCATTTATCAACAAACTCCTGATTTGGGGATTTGGCACCTTTTCTGTGGGCTGCCAAGTGCTTTATTGAACCTAGTCCTGCAGTACATGCTCCACCTGTGGCATGTGCCACAGCTTTGGGGAGCAGGCATTGTATGGTATGTGCTACTGTGCAGATAGACCCTCCAGCTGGATTGCCCAGACCCAGGGCAGGGGATATAGAGCACTATTATGCTCTCGCTTCACTTTCACTGGGCAGTTATTTTGAAGTGATTTTCCATCTCAGTCTGCTGGGCAGAACTGTTAGTGCAGCTTTCCTCCTGAACTTACTTTGTGGATAAATTGAGAATTTTTCTCTACAGTCGTGTGAAACCTCTCATGACCCTCCTTTCATGATGCAGCAAGTTAACGCTCACATAGGCCACTGTCTTGTGTATATGTTTGGGGTCTCTTGGAGAGTAACACTTGCACGTATTTTTCATTTCCCAGGACTCTTCCTGTGATAGGCTGAGTTGTACTATTTTCCTCTGCTGTGCAAATTTGCCAGTTATTGTGCCACAGGAAAAATTTTCATCATCATGTTGTCATCTTTCATTTTTATGCTGATGCTAGTTGAGTGTCTTTGAAACATGACTTCTCTGGGTCTTGTCTTTTTTTTTTTTTTTTTTTTTTTTTTTTCCACTTGGCATGTTTGACTGTTTCCAAANTGGGGGTTTGTTTTTTTTTTTTTTTTTTTTTGCCTGTCACACAAAAGTGAAGTTCTAGTTGACTATTTTCTTAAATTTGTTGAGAAGTATTAGTCCTATTTTTTTCGCCTTCGATGACCTCCAGTTCTACTTCAAGCAGGTGTCTAGTGGTTACCTTTGACTGAGGATTGTTTCTTGTATATATCAGGAACTGCCTTTTATCATTGAAATCTTGCTAGATTGTAGGTATTTCTTTCTATTATGAAAAGAGGCATTTTTCACCCTTGAAAAGTGGTTGTTCAGCTTATTGGAATTCTTTATTTGTCATTTTTCCAAAATCTTGAATATTCTGGCTGCAGGAAATTCCCTAATCTTCTTTCTTGTTCTTCAAATCATGCCATACATCAGTCAGTAGTTTTCCGTAATTAATAATGATTGCCTAACTAAGCCTAGATTAATTTTTATTTTTTTAAGTCATTTTCTAAATACAGGGCCTTTAAAAAACTTGTCCAAACTGTATTTATACTTGCTGATGATAAACACAGTTTTGGTCTTTTTAAAGCTCTAAGTATGAAAGTGGCTGCTTTATTCCATGATGATATTCACAGATTTTATTAAAATTTTACTTTCTCCATTTACAAAAGTCATTTATTTAGGCTGGTTATTTGCAGAAGACAGGAAAGAAGTAGAAGGGTGCTCTCTACCTTTGAATAACCAGGAATACATATCAATAGGAATATTACTGCAATCAGACATTCATGTCCTGTAAGCTCCAATGAGAAGCTCTTGGTTTTTTGATTAAAATGAAATGCAACATTTCTGCCTCTTTTTATATTAGTTCTCACCCATTTTTGTCCCTTCCCGTTCCCTTCAAACCCTCAAATTTCCTTGTACCCCAGTAACTACTTTATCTCTTGCATATCTTTGTTCCTACCAACCAATTTATTTTCCTCACTTGGCTCCTAGTGCTCATCCATTTGATTATAGTATCTTAGTTTCTTTTCACTCTGTAAGACTTCTTCCTTCCTTCCCTGCCTCCCTCCCTTTCTTCTTCTTCCCTCTGAACAGGCCACGTACTTTTGGCATTTGCTCCCTAGGGCATAATATTTATCTTTGGGTAAATATACACAGAACTTTTTCCATGAAGCTGACTTTGAGACAACTTTGCTTCAGTAGTGAGCAACATGGAACTAAACCCAAATCTCATAATTACAAAGTTCAAAATTTGGTTTTGGCACATGCTGGGGAATATGAACTCATGGCTTCATTTTGTGAGACAAATGCTTTGGGTCTGGCTTCCCACTATCAGAAGCTTCCCTCTTTGTTCTGTGACACGTTACAGCTGACTTCAGAGCAGTTTTCAAGTGAGGTCTGACAGTCTTTCATTCTGGCCGACCGATGCAAGGTGGTAGTGCTTTAAATGGTAAGCACAAAACATGGAATCCTGATGGTGTTGAGATGAATGACAGGAACGTCTACTGACTTTGTCAGAAGACTTTCTAGGGATTGTTGCTGCTTCTGACTTCAGGGAATTCAAAACTGGATTCTTGCATAAAGAGAAAACACTTGTATACATCGTATGCCTTTCAGACCTTTGAAAAGCCAGAGCTTACTGATGTTCTTTTAATTACTGGATGATGTTGTACAGGAGTGTGAATCTGAGGTACTGCAGCCCTGGTGGGAAAGATGCTCAGCCAGCTGAAACTGATTTGTATTGCTCTTTGAAAAGGCAGCATCAGAGCCAGCCTGGCTGTTGTTAAATTGCTTTCTAAAGCTACTATTGTAAGTAGCTGGCTGTTCAGCTATAGAAGAATCTGTAACCAGGGATTCACTTTTATTTTCCTGAAATGGGTTCAGACAAACCTTTATGAATTCCCTAGAGAAATACTTCATGTTCATATTGCTCACTCCAGGTGCATGGCCACAGCAATACACCTTACTTCCTCACAACAATTTACTATACATGTCAGCATTGGCTTTGCTGCTGTGACTGAGATAATTTGTTCTTTCTCATGAAAGGAAAGTTAGAACCAAGGATGATGAGAGAATCTCATATTTCACTCCAACTGAAACCCATAGGGAGAGGTTAATATACAAGACTGTCTAATTCTGTTTTTAAAAGAAATCCGTATCAATTGTAATTTTTTCCCCACAACAGCATCTTTGAGCTATCGTACAGAAACAGTTTGATTCTCACAGGGAAGAAGAGGAAGGGATGGATTGCTTCTTTTTCTTACTAGCTTTTGTGATTCTCACTATCTTTTGGAATAATAATGGTAATGGTGGCAAACCACTAAGCTTTGAAAAGAGACAGCTATGCTTCTGTGTGCAACATGGTGACAACTTTCGAGGAAAACATTTTCCTCATGTTCAGATGGCACATTATGGACAAACTCTTTCTTGTCACGTCTCTTGCCTAGTTAGTAGTGGGGTTTTGATGCTTGTTTTTTCTTGCAAAAGTGAGGAAATATCTAAACCTAACAGGATATCTGCTTGAGTGCAGAAACCTGGACAGATAAAAGGGAGGGAAGAAGGAAGAAGGAAAAAGAAGAGGGATTTTGACTGTTTTTTAGCTTGTTCAAATTTATTTTATAGCATGATAGTAACAATGCTAGAAAAGGTTTTGAGAATCAGTATTTCTGCCTTCCAAATAGTTTTTTTTCCTCAATATTTTTATTTTATCCAAATTTGAGGGGGACGATATGCATATATGTGCACCTATATATAAAATCCAAATTTCCTCTGAATAATAAATAAGGAGAAAACTTGTGCTAGACCCTGCAACTACCAAATGGGTCCACTAAGAGCCAGATTACTGCATCACTTCTCAAATTTTGCAGCAGACGCCCAGAAAGGTGGCTCTGAGCGCATGTAGCCATGGGCACCAAGATTCCATCTTCCTTGGCCACGTGGCAGTCCAGCTGGGCTGTCACCCTTGGCTTTTGAAGTTGTGAAGCACTAACATTAGTCTGTCTCTGGTGGACTGTTGTGACTTTGAGTCCCGTGGAAGATGGTTCAGAATGATGCTGAGCCTGAAACGTTTCAGCAAGATGGTTTGGGCTCAACAAAGTAACATCTGATCAGGTTTTAAGCTGATCTGGGTCTTAGTGTTTAAGCACTACATTTCCTGAAGACTAGCTTTTGTGAAAATAATTTATTGCTATCTTCAATAACCTGTGGCATAGCCACTGAAAGTTCCTGTTAAAAGTTTATGTGCAGTGCAAAATGGAGAATAAAACTTTAAATAATTGTGGGCCCTCTAGCGGTCTTCCTGGAGCTGCATGTTCAGAAAATTTTAAGACTGAAATGTATCTCCTAGTTTATGTATTCCAATATTTGCTGGTTATACCAAGCAACATGTAGTTGTTTGGATTCCATTGTGTCCTCTGGTTATTTATATTAATGAACAAAGAAACCTCAACTCCAAAAATCTTGCAGTCTAGATGGAAATGCCAGTCAGGTATCTCAGTCCATCAGCAGTCAGCAGCCATAGTTCAATGATTTCTCACACCCAGCAATGAAAGAAGAAGTCTCAACTTCCTATTTTCCATGAGCAGTGTTTTTTATTTTTCTGCCATTGTCTCTCTTGTACAGGTACAGTGGGCTGAACAAGGAACTAACAGAAAAAAAGGCCTAATCTTAACATTAATTTTCTCTAATGCACTTATCCACATAAATAAAGTACATCAACTGATTAACAAGTTAACAGTTTAAAAACTACTCCAAAAGTTTGACAAGTGCTGATTGGACCTTAGTCACAGTTAACTTGCATTTATAATACTTTCTTGCAAGACGTATGCTTGCAACCATCCTTTTAGCTGGAGATAACAGACTGCTCTTCTGGCAAAGAATGATGATGATGTGATTAACCCTGTAGCAGGACTTTTCCATTTGATCATCTACAAAAAGAATACCTTTCTTCATACAAACCCCCCACCTTTTTTTTTTCTGATTCTGTTTGTTTTTCTCTCTTCTCAAAGAGTTGCTGCCAGAGGAGAGTGCAAGAAAGCCAGCTGTAGTAGAAAATTTGATTATGCAAATATAGTTTAGAGTTTGTACAGAGTTACAGAAGATTAACAGTGTGTGATGTGAGAAATGAATGCAGCTTCTTTTTCAGGATGAATAACTGCAAGCTAATGTAGATCTGTGGATGAAACTTTCAGATAAAATCAGCAGTTGTGTTCGTCTGCCTCCCTCCTTCCAGTTTGGCTGCTTGTTTTTTACCACATACTCTGCAAAACTTCCATCTTCCAAAAATCTGAAGATCGCAGAAGTGTAGAAAAGCACAAGTGTCATAGATATTTGATCAGAGAACAGGCTTTGTTGTCTTTTATACAGGACCTGGAGGGGATGAAATAGTAACTGCAAGTCACAGGTTCACAGCAAGCAAAAAGTGATACTTCACACAGTACAATGTAAAGCTGTAAAAGCATATTGTCCTAGGATTTTGGAGATATTAAAGGGTTCAAAAATTCATTAGATATGTTTATGAAAAGAAAATCTGTGAAGGCTGTTGCCTGTGGCTCAGAAAGTCTGGAAGCCACAAATCATATGAATCAAAGGAAAATGTTCTAGAGAACTACTTTTGTATGCTGCTTCTGTTCTTACATTCCCATCTGCATCTGCTATTGACAGAGACAGGATGCTGGGCTAGATGGACTTGGCTTAGTGTTCCTGCATCCTCAGAAGAAATCAGGTTTTGTCTGTTATATTTCAGTTTTGTATTTCTTTCAGATCCCTGCTTCCAGCTGAGACTCAAACCACAACCACTAGGCTATCCACCAAGGATTTCCTAATATCATTTCCATCGTAGCTGAAGCCAAAAGGAAGCATAAATTTCGAAGAAAAGTCTTACTGAATTCTTTCAGCCCAAATTAAAACAACCAGCTTCCTCCCCAGCTCCCTTGCCTTCTGGAAATAACAAACCACTGGATGAAGACAAATACATTCTCATTGGTCCTTAAAGACTTAAGCTTTTCCCTGAGTGAAGATAATGGATCTTCCTTAGACAGGATATCTTCAGGTTTGGGTATTCTGGCAAGCTGCAGGCTCTCTTTGGGTATGTGCAGCTTGAACTCTCTGTGTCCTTCTTGCTTTCATTAAAATGTTTTGTGCTAAGCACAGTTCTCCACTTCAGTGTCCTTGGGAAGTATTATCTTTATACTTTTGTAATGAATCAGTATTGCTTTAGGTATCATAGTCCTATTATTTTGTGACAATCTTTGTTCTTCAGACCTCAGAGGCTCTTACCTTCTCCTTTTCCTTTTATAAAAGACATGGCTTGTTTTTGTTATTTGATTTTATAGAAACATTGGGAATATTAGGTAGTGTTATGGCAGGAATGCTATTCATGTGAAAGCTTCTGAATCTTCATAAAATAGGGTTATGGGTTTTCATAATAACATTTTTTCTCAAATTCTTTTGTCAATCAGATGATAATTATGAGTGTAATAAAAGCAAACACATGATTTTCAAGCAGTCTGATTAAACCCCCCTTGCTTTGATAGCTGTTGAGATTTCGTTTTTTGATGTTTGAGATTAACAAACCTCTGTATTTGTATGAAGAGGATATAATTCTTAACTATAATTATTTTCTTTAGAGTATAAAGTTGTCATGGCTTAACCCCAGGCAGCAGCCAAGCCCCACACAGCCACTCGCTCCCTCTCCTACCATCAGGAGTGGGGAAAGAATCGGGAGGGTAGAAGCTACAAAACTCGTGGGTTGAGATAAAGGCAGTTTAATAGGGAAGGCAAAAGTCACACAAGCAAAGCAGAACAAGGAATTAATTCACTGGTTCCCATGGGCAGGCAGGTGTTCAGCCATCTCCAGGAGAGCAGGGCCCCATCACTTGTAATGGTGACTTGGGAATACAAAAACCATCCCTCCAAACATCCCCCCTTCCTCCTTCTTCCCCCCACTCTGTACATTAAACACGATCCCATATGATCTGGAATATGCCTTTGATCAGTTGGGGTCACCTGTGTCCTCCCAACCTCCCATGCACCCCCAGCCTCCTGGCCAGTGTGGCAGTAGAAAAAGCAGAAAAGTCGTTGGCTCTGTGTAAGCCCTGCTCAGCAAAAACATCTCTATATTGTCAACTCTGTGTTCAGCACAAATCCAAAACACAGCCCCATACCAAGCCCTGTGGAGAGAACTAACTCTACCCAGCCAAACCCAGCACGAAAGTGTATTTGTGGTTGACTTAATTTCCTGCATAAAGGAGTTGTGTAATTTAAGGAGGACAATCAGTGTGGCATGATAAGCATGCGAACTGTTGACAGGAGCATTTTTGATTCCTGGTTATTCACCGCTAAATGGCATAGTTGTGAGGAAATGCTTTAATCTTTCAGTGCCTCAGTTCCCATCTGGATAGTAAAGGTTTTGATGATAATCTCCTTAATGATAGGAGATGCCATGCATGCTGTGCATTCAAGCACAACAACACGTTTGTTTTCACCACTTGTTACAGGTTGCAGTTTTTAGTATCTGAACTGCTCTCTCCGTTAGTTCTATAAACACATTTTAGTGCAGGCAGGATGAATACCTGGTAGCAAAATGAATACCTGATAACAGGTGGGTCTGTCAATAAGAAATCATTATTCTTGAATCTATTTGTGTTCAAGTTTGAAAATTTCCCATAGACCAAGTGATAATTTTTTCTGAAGGATTTCACAAATGACACTACTCTACTCTCATGAAACCTTTCCAGACTACTGCGTCAAGCTCTGTGGCTCCCAAAATAAGAAGCCCATGGATCTGTTGGACCTAGTCCAAAAGAGGGTGATGATCAGGGGCCTACAGCACCAATCCCATGAACAAAGGCTGAAAGATTTGGAGTTGTTTAGCCTGGAGAAGAGAAGGCTCTGGAGAGACGTCACTGCAGCCTTTCAGTACATAAAGGAGCTTTCTAGAGGGCTGGGGGAGGGACTTTTTATGAGAGCTTGTAGTGATGGGACAATGGCTTCAAACTGAGAGTAGAGTTAGGTTATATGCCAGGAAGAAATTCTTTGCTGTGCGTGTGGTGAGACACTAGAAGGAGTTGCCCAGAGAAGTTGTAGTTGCCCCATCCCTGGAAGAGTTCAAGGCCAGGTTGGATGGGGCTGTGAGCAACCTGGTCTAGTGGAAACAGCCCTGTGCAGCTAATTTCTAATTTCTTTCTGTCATTTTGATTCTCTGGGAAGCTTAGGCTGTATCTTTGGTGCTCACAATTTAGAAATAATATGAAAAGAAGAACTGTGATAAGGAAACTTGTTGATGGGTTTGTTTTTGAAAATATTTTAAAAGAACTAATGAAAGTAAAATCTTTGCATTAATTAATGGTGAAAAGCCAGCAACATTAAAAGCTAAGAAACAGCTGGATGAGAATGAAAAACACTTGAAGAACTAAGGATTAGACAACTAGCTTTTTATTGCTTTTATAGTGCCTGTGAAAATATTTCATTTGGTATGAATGTAAACAGTTTGGTCCCTTTACCACATGGAGGGTTTATGTGTATAAGAAGAAAGGAAGAGGAGAAAAGGAAGGAGCAAAAGTTTTAGGAAAATGTAGTCATTAAATACAGTGTGTGTTCCTCCTGCTGAGATAAGTAGTTAGATAAAAGGGCTGTTAGTGAAATAATCAGAACACCACCTTTACTTCATTGACTGTGAGAACTATTTTATTGTTACTGTTCCAACAGCTTACAGAAATAAAGGGTTAAAAACTTTTTTATTGTTACTGTTCCCAATACCTTACAGAAATTAATAAAGGGTTAAACACTTTCCAGGGCTGTATTTGTACCTGTTTACTATCTTCATGATAGGAGAAACTGTGGTCTGCCTCATCTTGAGTAGTAAGAAATCTGATTGTTGCTTTCTTGAACTTAATCCCTTTACCTTCTATGATGGCTAAATGCGACACTCGTATTAACTCATCTGAACTCCTACATTCCTTCTCTGCTAGGGAGCTGGGGTCATGACATATTAAGGTTCTAGGTCTTCTTATGGCAAGGCATCTAGTTATAGTGAAAAGAATTTCCTGCTAATTGCACTTTAGGGATCCCAGCTCTCAATTTTTGAATCTGTGGCAAACGCCTTTTTTGTATTTTTAGTAATTTCTAAGGAGTCCTCAAATTGACAACTATCCCAAATAATAGAAGGTTGATTAGGAATTAAAGCCGATGTTTTGAAAGCAAAGATATTTTACACTGTAATGTGCTTCTTAATGCATACAGAATCCAGAAAATATTTCCTGCTTTCTCCAACTTTCTTGGTATTTTTTTTTTTTAACTATTCAAGTACTTAGTTATTCAAACTAAAAATAATTTTTTTATCCGTGTAGATTTTGCAGGGTGAGAGAATTTACAGAATTCAATGTTCTCAGTAGAATTTTTAGATAATTAGTGAATTCATTGTACCTATGATTATTGATCAATGAATTGATGAATTTACATTTAACTATGTGGATGTAAATTTGGAATTACTATAGTTTTGGTTTTATCCTTTGGTTCGAGTATGCCAAAGGTCTTATGCCATACTACTGACTCTCCAGAGGGAAGATTGGATATGATAGGCCTGAGATATAAAAACAACAACAAGAACAACAACAAAAATCCAAACAAAAAAAACTAGTGGAAAAAAAGAAAAACATAGTTCTGATCTTTTTGTATCTCTCCTAGGAATAAACATAACCACAGATTTCAATCTGCCCAAATTTATGGGTTAGTATATAATCTAAAGGTTATATGTATATGTAGCTACAAAATCCCAACCTGATAGGGCTGTCTCATTAATGACACTCATACTGAGAAGGAGAGACCTAGATAATATGTAGATAGAGACAACTGACTCCACTTGAGCCACTGAAAGATGAACCTTTCTTTCGACCTTCTTGGTTGAAGTTTTATTCATAGATCAGAGTAAAATGTGTCCCAATCTCTTTATATCTGAACTTGTATTGCAGCTAATGTTGTATGCTAACTAGTTTTGCAACATCTAAGAAGACAATTTTTTGCCACTTTTTGTCAAGAAGACTCTCACAGAGTCATATAGAATTTCACAGGCAATTTGATGGTCAAAAGGAATGACAAAAGTCGTAAGATCCACAAAAACTCACCAAATTTTAGTAGTAAATTGCACACTCGGCATGGAAATTGGTATGTTAGTCCCTGACCTACTGTATAAACACATAGTAGTAGGTTTTGTGTAAAGGAGTAGGGTGAAAGGGAAGAGAGAAGGAAAGAGATGAATTAAAGAGGAGGAGAGAGGAAGGGAGGATGGATCATCAGTCCTTGTTCTAGCGTCAGTCCAGGGATGTCCAGGGTCCTGGGTGCAAGGAAAGAGTCATGGGGCTCCTGGCTGATGGCAAGTTGAGCATGAGTCAGCAGTGCCCTGGCAGCCAGGAGGGCCAAGTGTGTCCTGGGGTGCATCAGGCACAGCATCGCCAGCCAGGCAAGGGAGGGGATTGTCCCTCTCTGCTCTGCACTGGGGCAGCCTCACCTCGAGTGCTGGGGGCAGCTTTGGGTGCCACAAAATCAAAAAATACAATAAACTATTAGAGTGTCCAAAGGACGACCATGAAGATGGTGAAGGGCCTTGAGGGGAAGTTGTGTGAGGAGCAGCTGAGGTCACTTGGTCTGTTCAGCCTGGAGGCTGAGGGGAGACATCATTGTGGTCTTCGGCAGCCTTATGAGGGGAAGTGCAGGGTCTGAAACTGATGGCTTCACTCTTGTGACCAGTGATAGGACTGAGGAAATGGCATGCAGCTGTATCAGGGGAGGTTTAGGGTAGATATCAGGGAAAGGTTCTTCACCCAGAGGGTGGTTGGGCATTGGAACAGGTTCCCCAGGGAAGTGGTCACAGCACCAAGCCTGAGAGAGTTCAAGAAGAATTTTGAATAATGCTCTCAGGCATGTGGTGTGATTCTTGGGGCTGTTCTGTTCTTTTGGTGGTAAAACTGTTTGTGGGACCCCACAGAAAGTCCTGTAGAGGTGGCCATCGTAGGTAACATTAGAGTCAATGTTCATCTGTGCTGTAACACATCAGACTTACTGCATGCATGCTAGTCCTCTGTGCAGGGTACTGGAGGTCACATTGATATCATAGCCTCACCATGTTTATGCTGCTGTAATCAGCATTGGTCCTTTAGTGATAATAACAAGGAAAGGTTCAGTATTTGCTTGCTATTACTATACCTGGCATTGTCATAATAGTATTTTATTCAAATAGTCTTGGCAGCAATTAGTATCTACTTCAAGACTTTCCCCAGTGATTTATTCATTCATTCTTCATATATATCAATGCTACATTGTCTGTGGAAGTTGCAACTCACACTGACACGAGACAACTGTTTTAAATTAACAATTTGATTTCAAGCTGTATGACTGATTATTCTGTACCTGGATCTCAGTTTTATCCCATCTTGCTGGACCAAATTAAACTAGATATTTCTAGGTAATGGATGACCATGTTGTATATAACATTGGACTGCAGTGTGTAGAAAAACCAAAATAAACTATGAATAATTTGATTGCTTGGATTTTTCTCTTTAGTCTCATAATTTCACTCTGGAAACAATGACATTTTAACACAGATTTTTTTGTTTTATATATCACTGAATTTGATATATAGCTTTACATTGTCAATTGAATTTAGATGTTCTGGTATTAATTTTCTCATAGTTAAATGCATATTTATTATACATGTAGCTCAGAGAGAACTCAGTTGACATAAACGTTACTCAATGCATTGTGAGTTATTCAAGGAGATACAACATATGTAAGTGTGCCTCTTTCCTGAAAGAAGATGCAGTTGAACTGGAAATTAAAACTGGCAAAATGACATTGAAGATAAAACATCTGTTAAAATTCATATTCTGAAAATAAAGAACATGCATTTTTGTAGCTGTAAATTTCATGGAGATGATGACTTTAATTACAGGAATTCTAAACTACTGACACAAAAATCTGATCTAATAAGGATAAAAAAATCAGTTACATTTTAGAGACAATACATGTACAAAGCTCTCTAGCAGCTAATCTGAAAAGATATTTATTAACAAATTCACATAGAAAGATCTGTTGGATACACAAAACAGCAAAATATCTTTCTTAAAGATAAAATTATTTTCAGTAAGCCTACCATATGGGGACTTAGTTTAACTGTTATTTTCATAATAAATACAGGACTCGTTTGGTGAATGTGTAATTTCTTTTCAGTGGAATCATTCTTCACATTGTATGTGTGATTAAGTAACCCTTCTGAAGAAATCCTGGTTGTTAATTGGCATCCTATTATATACTCTCACCAAAGCCTTCATTGCTGTAATGATGCTTGCACAGGTTAGGTACTTATACTAACACAGGTAACTGATTTTGGACAGACATGACAAAGACATTTCCTTTGGGTAAGTTGGATGAACTTTTTTTATTGTTACAGTGAATTTTCTTTTCTGATGACCTCCAACAATTTGCTTTGCCTCGGATATTCTTTATTTTCTGCTTGTGCCTATTTGTATCTAAACATAATCTGGTTATAATGTGATGATACCTTATAATTCTATACAATTCTTTATAGGTTTGGAAATGATAAAAAATACCCGTTGTCAATAGTCCTTAATCAGGATGAATATAATTAAGAATACTGTTGTGTACTTTATGTCTCCAGAAGCTTTGTTTTTCTGTAAGGGCTACATTTAGGTACATTTGAAGAACATTTGCTTGGTATCACGGTTCTGGTTAACGGCAGGAGCTTACTCCTTTAATGAATACCTAGAAGTACAGTGAGTCAGATGAGCATTTGTGGGGTTCCTGCATCTGAACATCATCTGGATGTGGTGGGTTGATCTTGGTAGGCTGCCAGGTGTCTACCCTGCTGCTTTGTAACTGCCCCTCATCAACAGTACAGGGGGAGAAAATACAACAATAAGATAAATTTGTGGACTGAGAGAAAACCAGGGAGATCACATGCCAGTTACCATTACAGGCAAAACAGATTCAATGTGGGGAAAGTTAGCTTACTGCCAATTAAAAGTAGAGTAGAATGGTATGAAACAAAGTCAAAATTAAAAATGCTTTCCACCCACACCCTCCTTCCCAGGTTTAACTTCCCTCTGTTCCTGATTCACCTACCTCCTACAACCTTTCCCTCAGCAGCACAGGAAGATGGGAAATGGGCTTTGGGGTTAGACACTAATAGGTTTTTATGCTGCTTCTTCCTCCTCATGCCTTTCCCTTGCCCTCCCATGGGTCCTCCGCATGGGCTACAGTCCTTCAAGAAGAAGTGGCTCCAGCATGGGCTTTCCATGGGCTGCGGCTTTATCCACTTGCTCTGGCATATGGTCTTCCAGGGCCTGCAGTGTGGATACTTGCTCCAGTGTGGTGCTATCCACATTCTTCAGAGGCAGCCTGATTCAGCATGGTCTGCATCATGGGCTGCAGGGGAATCTCAGCTCTCATGTCCAGAGCACCTCCTCCCCCTCCTTCTTCACTGGCATTGGTGTCTGCAGAGTGGTTGCTCTCACATTTTTTTTCTTGTGCCTGTCTCTCACAACTTTTTTTTCCCCTTTCTTAAATATGTTATCACCGATCAACTCAGCTTTGTCCAGCAGTGGGTCCATTTTAGAGATGTCTGGAACTGTCTCTCTTCAACATGGTGACAATCCTTGGTCTTTCTCACAGAGGCCACACCTGAAGCAACCCTGCCAACACCTTGCCACAGAAACTCAACACACTGTCACCCCAAGACAACTGGAATAATAAAATTACACTGGCAGTGTACACTAGTAAACACGATACATTAGTAAAAAAAATAACCTTAACATCTGGTGAAGAGGATTCTAAGGAACAGGCCCAAAATGAAGGAAAAACTGTTCTATCTGCTTTGTTGGAGGTGGAACGTAGAGTAGAGCTGGAGTAGCAGTGAGGGAGTTGGAAAAGTGAAAAATAAATAGGCAGTAGCAACAGCAGAAGCAACAAAAGGAAGACTGAAGGGAGAATGAGATCAGCAGTAGCTGTAGTTGAAAGAAGCTGTAAGACACATGATTCACTGAAGAGGTATGCAGCTGGAAAGCATTCAGGAGGAAGACTACATTGAACCATTAAACAACAACAAAAATGACAACATATAAATTGTTTACTGTTTTGTCCTTACAAGTGTACTGCTTGTGCTGCCCGAGGAATGAAAGGCCTGAGACTTTGCAGAACAGGTGTACTTCAGGGATACTTCGCTAAAAAAAGCGAAATATGAATGCTTCTGTCCACTAGCCTAAAACTCTAGAAAAAATCTGTGCTTTAGTATCAATACAGTGTAAATTTTTATGAATTTCTTAACTTGAACTTGGAAAGACCTACTGAAATCCATTAGAAAGAGTTATTGAATTTTGTTAGCTTGTGACCTAATTCAAGTTTTAAAATACATTTTTCTTTTTCTTTCTCTGTCTCACTAGGAATATGAGAATCATGCCAAATAACCCTTTGGCACATGGATTGAACTGTACTTTTATAAACTGAGTTGTACTTGCTCTCACTCATATTTTTGGTCTTCAGTCACTCAAATATAACATCTGCCATTTTTGTGGATCAAAAGCATTCTGTACCCTGAACTTTGTCTCTGTTGATTTTAATTGTTTTATGCTGCATTTTACAGTTTGTGCCTTAGAACACAGATGGTAGATATTTACCATATATATAAAATTATTATTATGCTGCTCACATCACATGCCAGCCCACTGATGTAGTGAAGAAGGAATGCCTTGATCTGCATAAATCTGTTGCATACATTTTCAGTCTCTCTTAATATATTTTTTCTCACCCTTTCTTCTGCTCTAGTTTTCTATCATATTTTATAATAACTCACCCTGGATAGTCCCTTGTCCAGCTGTATATTAGAACTTTGTTAAATATGTATTGCTTTGACTAGATGCTTCCATTGCCAAAGCTACCCCATTTCAAGCAAACTGGGGTAGCTCAACTCTGCACTACAGGATGTTTAGACCAGAGATATCCTGACAGATGCCATCTTGCAAGTATTGAGTACTTTCAAAAGTAAAAATTCAGGCTTTATATAGTTTCAGAAAAAGCTGTTGTGGTTTATGCACTAACCCAATGGCTCAGAGGCCCTGTGTGCACATTTAGAAGTTCTAGAAGCTGTTAGTGTTGAAGCTTGCGTTCAGTATGTGCCTGTTGTTTCCAGGTGTGGGACATACAGCTATCATGTACCGGTCTGTTCCTACCTTTCTATTCTAGGATGCGTTGTATTGCTCCAGTACCTTTCAGCTGTGGTCATAATACACCTTCAGCCTTGAGTGCGTGTTAACAATCATCTTCTCTCATAGCAGTAAGCTCCCAGGATATGCACATAGGTCCAGCCAGATGCGGAGAGAGATCAAACTACTGTAAATGCAGCCAGCCCATACCTCATTAGTAGTAGTTTACAGTAACTAAATGTATTAAGCTGAGAAAGGAAAACAATAACATAATGAATTTCAGTCCTTGTTCATAATTTAATCTGGAGATAGTATTTCCAAACAACTCTGTTTATAGCTGTCTGCTCTTACACTTCTCCAAATGTTCCGTATCTTATTAGTGCTGTAACATGATAGTATTACCAGAGTTATTAAATTTCTGCTCACCATAAGCCTTTGAAAAGCCACCGGGCACATAAAGTGTGCACTTTTGCAGTTATTTTATTTTTAGGATTTCTATTTCACTCTGCAGCTTTACAGTTATTAAAAAGTATATTTAATCTGTTCAGTTGGCTGTCTCTTGAGTTGCTGTTCCTATTTAGTGTTGCTACTTGGTTGAGTTTTAAAGCATTTTTCATTCATGAAGCAGGACCAAAGCATTATGGATCTAATATGATGTTACGTGCAGTAGAGACTCTTAATATGTATTCACATTTTGGAAATACTGTAACTTGGATAGATTCTCATGGCCTAATTTTAAACTGGTTTATGTCACATGCTGTTCCATTGACTTGGCAGAATTCAGTTCACTAAATGCAATTATACATGTGTAACTGAAATAGATTTTTTCCCCTTCTGTCCTTTTTCTGTTCTCAGTTACTTGTGCACCCCTCACAGAGCCACAAAAACGCAAAAGTAACAAGCCTATTATTTTTCAGGGGTGTCTATATAATAGTGTTCCAAACACAACTTGGTAGCTACATATAAAAATACTAATGTTTAATTTTACATGTTGGTTCATTGGTTTCCTGGACATCTGGGGTTCTGTACCAGTTCCTGGTGTAGAAAGAGTTTTGCCTGTTAGTTTCATTGCCATGCTAGCACCTCAGCACTTTTCCACTACATTGTTCTTTATGCTTTTGTGCCCACACCTGCAATATTATACTGGGGTTTAATGAGTGGGTGAATTATTCCCAGGGTGACTAACATCTGTCTTTCAAGTAAGACCCACATATATACATACCTATGGCAGGAAACATTTAATAAAAGCGTACTTTCCAGCAAGGAAATTCTAATTTCTTAAATTTATTTTGTTTTTTAAAAAATGGACAGAGATAAAATGGGGTGCAGTTGTGCTTTATTAAGTTTTTGGCATTAAAATCTGAGCACTTTTAGGAAAAATTTCTTAGGTTTTGTTTTAAACAAAGTAATTAAGCAATAAACATGGGAAGCATCTCAATTGCTCCATTCTCCTATATTTTCCCTTCACATAATTTTCATTACATCTAGCTGTAGCTGCAGCAGCTGATCCCAGAAGACAACAGTTTTATGGCTAGAAATTTTCTGTTACAGGCATCTGATTGTTCGAAAAGTGCCTGTGCAGAAACCGTGTGTGTTGTGGGCCTGCAACCATGGCAGCTATTCAAATACTGAAGAGTCGGTTGAAAAGTGTTACCTGCATCATGTGCTGAGAGTGTTTCCTATGTTCTAAGTAATGTGGATATGTCTACAAGTAATACATAGCTTGAAATCATAAGCAGATCTGAGGTAAATAGATTCGTCTGGATGGTGATAGTTTTAGTGTAGGTATGGCCTCAGTAGTCCTTGGAATATGTAAGAAAACCCACCAAAAGAATTGGTGCTCTTTGGCATCTGACCATGATTACTGCTGACCGCTTTTAACAGAGCTGCCTGAGCTCCCTCCTTTGGATCTGTCTGCAGATCTGCAGCACTTTGGATCTGCCTGTGTAAGTTGTGGCAGTGTACCTTCAGTGTAGTTACCTGTGCAGGATAATCAGTTTATCCTGAGCATGTAGCTGTCCTTTATGCTTTCCTCGTTGTAAAGTCTACCACTCTGCCAGGTTACACTGTGAGATAATACGTGGTACTTAAAAAAGATGCAGTTAGCATTTACTTTTATTTTCACTTGAGTAGTGTTAATGGGCTGTTCTGAGGTGGAATCATGTCTCTTACTTGAGCAAAACTCTATCTTGGTGTAACTTAAATTATCAAAAGAAAGCCCTTATGCGGTATGTGCTGTTCACCTTATTTAAGTCCTTCAGCAGAGCTATTCAGTTAACACAATTGCGTAGACAAACAGATTCTGAATAATTATGAACTTTTTCTGATGATGACAGAAAGTAATCATTTTATCATGTTAGTGTTAGATAGTAAAAAA
Organism: Struthidea cinerea; assembly: GCA_013397865.1. NCBI lineage: Eukaryota > Metazoa > Chordata > Aves > Passeriformes > Corcoracidae > Struthidea > Struthidea cinerea. The sequence goes on from VZTI01002658.1 coordinate 242,056, forward strand.
TGTGCAAAAAGAAACATAGAACAGAAAATGGTGCTAACAAAAAATACAAAGACAATGCTTATTATTTAATGTTTGTTCGATGATCACTGTTTTAACAGCTCTACAGTGCTGCAACACGTTAACAAAAATCAGAGCAAGTACTTAATGAATATTTTTAAGAAAAATCCAACATGTTGCCTATACAACTTCACTTTCATATGTTACGTGCCAACGCACAATGATTGGAGGCTTTAGGTGATTGCAATGCAGGGAAATTAAACTGATTTGTAAAAGTTTTCATTTCTTATAGCTACACTTACAGTTGTGTTCAATCTAATTCATAACAGGAAATCCAGTTTCATACTTACATATAGGTGTGTGTATATCTATATTAATGCTTTTAATAATAATTTCTTTAAACATTATTAGGAAATAAATGCTGTATCTTAATCTATGTCAGAAAATCTTGTAAAAAATGGAAGTAAAATAGCATTTTCAGAGAGAAATGATTCATGTATCAGCATGGCAACAGGAGTTTCATTATGTATGATGATGTCCACATATAATTTCTTTCAAGCCTTTAGATATTTTCTGTGTATGATTTATGATTCATTGCCTGTTTCTGCAAGTTATAGCAGTGCCTAAGCTAATTGTTGGCCCATTTTTTTCCAGAGTAGAGTCCTTTGTGGAGGTTATCTTACATTTAAATTGCAACAATTGAACTATTAAGCAAATTTTATTTAAGGAATCTACTTTTCTTTTGCTTTGCCACCTCATCTTTCTTTTCTGTTTTAGAGCTACATTATCAAAAATTATTATTGTATTATCAATGGCTTCTATAGACTGATATTAATTTCATAAATAAATAGTTGCCATGGTATGGCATTCTTCTGTGAAAGAGATCATGCAAATTGAGAAGTACATTTAGGTTCTTTCTTGCTTAGATATGATTCACTGTGTAACAACTTGGTGACTGGAATAAATCTAAGGAATATAATATCTGCAGCCAATGCTCATAAGATAGTCAATATGTCGAGCCATTTAAGTGTGCTAATTTGAGTGAATTTGTTCCTAAGAGAGTAAAGTGACATTAATAGTTTCTTATTTAATTGATCTGTTGCATTGCTTAATTGTGTTTTATCTACTATAAGAGTATATAGAGCATATAAGTGTATAGAGTATATACTCCACTCGTACTTGCTGTCATTTTCCCATTACTACTTTGCAGTACTTGTGATGCATATTTTTGAAGAAATACAGCTGGCATTTGTTGCAGAATCCTTGTGGGCATCTCCATCATCTAGATAAAATCTGTTGTGTGTAACAGTCATGTTTGCAATAACTGAAATTCATAGCAGCTGCAAGCACTTTACACCCTGAAAAATGAAGCCTAATGTATAGCAGGGAACAGTTAAAAAGGTAGCGACCAATTTCTGCATGAGAACACTGAGTTTAGTATCCTGCAAACAAGGGAGGGAACACATGAACTTCTGCAGCAAATGAACAAGAAACAGCCTGGCAGCTTAAAGTACTGCCTGTAGCTTTTCAGCTGGTATATTAAAAATGCACCTTTTCTTCACTTACATTTGACTTAATGATCCATTGCAGAAATGTCTGCATAAGGTTCTCTGCAATGCGAACTCAATAAATTACTTGACAAAAAAGGTTACAGCTTCCCCTCTCTTTAGGAAGTCTTTTCTTACTGGGATTTACAGTATGTGATGAAAGAAGCTGAGTATCCCTTCTTACGTGCCCAAATCTATAAGTAGCTTTCTTTCACTTAGCTGTTAAAATAGAGCACAAACAATAGAAAGTGATGTGCCTGCTGAAATATCTGTGTAGTGATGATACAATGGTTAGTTTAGAAAACTTTACTGAGCACAAAATTTGCCTGGATCATACTCCAAATAATGTAAAAAACTGTTAATGGTCAAATAATAAAGATGTGCACTTTAGATCTGGAATGAATGCCTGAAGAGAAGACCTTTTTCCTTTAAGAAGGAGTTAATCAGGTATCTCATCCTACTTGCTCCTTCATCACAGGTGATTTGTTTGGCATGAGGTGTGTTGATGGACACTAATTTGAAGCATGAACAAATTAACTTTGTGATTGGAAAGATCCCACTTTTTTTTAATTGCAGCCTGTCGTCTACTGCCATCTAAAGATGGTGGTTTCTTTTTTATCTGAGCATGTGCAAATAATTTTAATAGGGTTAAAATGGAGAAAATCAGAGTCAAATACTCCTGAAACCATTCAAATTCTGATTGGAAGAAGCATTTTTCATGGGGACTTCATATTATAGTGGTAAAATTGAAACTAAAAATATATGTATTTTTCTGAGTTGTGGGGATTAGAAAAAGGAGTATAGATTTTGAATTTGGAAGGTGAATGAAAAACCATGCATGTCATATTTCTTTTCCACTTTGCTCAAAGATATAACAAAAGTATGGTAGTGTTCCCACAGAATGGTTTAATGAAGGAAGGGGTTTGAATGCCTATCTGATAAACATTTACAGATGGATGTACAAAGGCAATACTTCAAAATGTAAAAGATAATCAATGTGAATAAAAATTTGGCTTTGAATACTTTACTGCAATGTTATTACTTCCTCTATGTGGTGTGTTTCCAATTTGGAAAAATAAAAACCCAACTGTGAGCAGGAAAAAAATATATCCTTCAATAGTGACTCCATTTGTTGAGAAGATCTAATGGTTTTATTTTCATGCTTAATGCCTGTGAAGTTGCACAGACCATAATTTCTAAATCCATCAGGAATACCACTGTAGTACTGTTGCCTTCAAAACTATCTGTAATGGATTGCTTGCTTTTGATTTGTAGAGTGACACGGCAACCAGGATTAACTTTCACCCCCCCAACCCCATTCAAACATGTATATATTTTAGACTCCATTAAAAAAATTAAAAGGGGAAGTCATAACTGTTAGGTTAGATCATGGTTTTGAGTTCTGGATTCTAATATCCCTGCACCCAGGCTGCTAAGACTAAAAGATTGATACTTAATGATGTTTCTTGCCCTTTGTTCCCCCATCTAAGCTATAAAGCAGATTTGACAAGCTCTTTTATAAAGTGCTTGAAGAAAAATACAAGACAAATGAGAGACGGAGGGGATAAAATAGGTTGTTAAGAGAGGCTTTGGCATCTGAAGAGTTGGAGAATAACTTCTGAATTTGTAAAGTCCACAAAAATATCTTATATTTGACACAGAAAATGTATTCTTTTGATTAAAAGATAACAGCTAGATGCATCCTAGGTTTCATACCTAATTGTACATATATTTTCTTCTATCAAAACACATTTTCTTTAGGTGAAATATTTTAAATCAGTAAATACAGAACACAAGACATCATTTTAGATATGAGAAAACCTTCGTGAAATGAGGTGCTTATAAGAAATAATTGTTTCTAAAATGATGAAAAGAGCAGTTCTGAGTTGAAGTATGATGTCTGTGTTTGATGTAACATATATTACAATATGATGTTTAAACCTCATATTAAAAAAAATACGGTTCAAAGAAGAGTTAGGACATGGATTAAAGAATTGGAAACAATTTTTTTTTTGTTGTCTGGGATGTAAAGAAATCACAAATGCAGTGTTTTTCAGTTTTCATATGAGATATGATGTAGTGGAAGACTTTTTAGTTTAGCAATAAGTTATAGAAAATCATATGGCTAGAATTTGAAATCAGAAAAATTGGGAATAAACTAAATGCAGTTTTCATTAGAATTACTTGCCATGAGCTACTATGCATTCTCTGCCAATGAAAATTCCAAAATCAAATGGTTTCTTTAGTAACTGTATTTTTTTCTGATATTGAATTCAAACACAGTTGCTGGACTTAAAATGGATAGTAATTTAGGCCAGCTTGCCTCTTGCTTTATGCAGGTTAAAATGAATGACTGCACAAGTTTCTTCTTGCCTTAGAATGTATGATTTGTAGTTGTTTCTTAAGTCTATCTCACGTTTTTATGCTGGCGTATCTTCATCAAAGCAGATATTTCCTAGGAAGAAAGAAAATGATAGGCAAAGAGGAAATCAGAAATGCATGATAATCTACTGAAATTATCTTTTGAATGTGGTCAGGTGGAAGAATAGACTAAGTAAAAACTTTCCAAATTAAAAAAAATTATTATCTGAGCAATCTGTCTACCTATGCTGAAAAGCCTGTTATCTAAAAATGCTGAAGTGCATCAATAGATTTTTTCCCTGCCTTTCTGTGTGTGAGACAGTACACGTCCAACTCTACTGCCAATAGTGCTTTATTCAGAGAACTTTGGATTTGTGCAATTGTTTTCAGAGTCTTAAATCTGAAAATCACAGACTTTGTTCATCTCCATCTTGTTTACTTTCTTCTTTTTCTTTAGTCAGGTCAGAAAGTAGTTCTAAATTGCTTAGTTACATTTTCTTTTAATTCTAGTCTCCTTAATATTTTCACTTGTCCCATAGCTACTTGATATAGTATTTATAGGCAATATTCCAAATCTTCAAAATATCATCAAGATACAATTTTTCTTTTTCTTTTTCTTTTTTTTCTTTTTTCTTTTTTTTTTGTCAGACATGAAATACAGCTTGGTTATCATTTGGTATCAAGAGCTAATCCAGTTGAAATAATCGAAGTAATGGATTAACAGTGCAACGTAATTCTTTTGCTTATATGCTTTTCTTTAAATCAAGAGTGAATGTGTATTTGGCCCAGATCACAGAATACTCTGAGGTGGAAGGGACCCAAAAGGCTCAAGTCTAACTCTTAAGCGAATGTCCTGTACAGGGATTGAAGCCACAACCTCAGTGTTATTGGTACCCTGCTCTAACTAGCAGAGCTAACCTCAGATGAGTTCATGTCTCATCAACTGCAGACTTGAAAAAATGAGGTAACCTTTTCTATACCATTAATGAGTCATTTTAATACATCAGATAGTTAAAAGTTGCTTTAATAATTTTCAGAGGGAATTTACTAATAATTTTGAAAAGGGGAAAAATATCCATCCTTTTTATATGTGTAAAACCTGGGCTACTTGAGTGGCATTTCCGTTTAGCAAAGAACAGTAAAACTGAAAGCAGAAAAAGAAATTTAGATATGGAAAGAATTTTCCATGTTCCTGGCTGTCTGGTCATTGGTTCCCTTTCTGGCTGAAGGATAATTAATGTATTAACACAGACACTGTAAGAATGAAAGAGGGACTAGTAGTATCCCTACAGAGAAAAAACTGCTGGGTGAGCTCAGTCCTTATTAGCTGACAGAAAATTCACACATCGGTGACTTATGAAGAGCTCAGCTATTGAAAAAATTACCACCAGAGCTCCTCCCTTAGCAGGCACCAGAATTTACTCCCTGGCTGAGTGTTGTCCTCCTCTAATGTGAAATCAGATGGGAAGTTCTCCTGCAGTTATGGCACTCTTAGCAGTAGCTTTGATGTGATTTTCTGATCACAGAATCACTGAATCACAAAATATGCTGAGTTGGAAGGGACCCACAAGGATCACTGAGTCCAGCTCCAGGCCATGCACAGGATGCCCCAAGAGTCACACCATGTGCCTGAGAGTGTTTTTCAAATGCTTCTTGAACTCTGTCAGGCTTGGTGCTGTGACCACTTCCCTGGGGAGCCTGTTCCAGTGCCCAACAACCTTCTGGGTGAAGAATCTTTTCCTAATATCCAACCTAAACATCCCCTGAAACAACTTCAGGCCCTGTCACTGGTCACAATAGAGAAGAAAGAGATCAGTGTCCACTCCTCTTCCCCTCATGAGGAAGTTGTAGACTGCAATGAGGTCTCCCGTCAGTCTCTTCTCCAGGCTGAACAGACCAAGTGACCTCAGCTGCTCTTCATACAGCTTCCCGTCAAGGCCCTTCGCCATCCTCCTGGTCCTCCTTTGGACACTCTCCAAGAGCTTAAGGTCTTTTTTGATTTTGTGGTGCCCAAAATTGCCCACCAGTATTCAAGATGAGGCCATAGCAGAGCAGAGCGGGACAATCCCCTCCCTTGCCCAGCTGACGATGCTGTGCCTGATGCCCCCCAGGACAGGGTTGGCCTTCCTGGCTGCCAGGGCACTGCTGACTCATGTTCAGCTTGCTATCAACCAGGATCCCCAGGTCTCTTCCCATGTTACTGCTTTCCAGCATCTCATTTCCCAGTCTGTCCATACGTCCAGGGTTGCCCCATCCCAGATGCAGAATCCAGCACTTTCCTTTGCTGAACTTCGTATGGTTTGTGATTGCCCAATGCTCTAATTAATGAAGGTCTCTCTGCAGGGCCTTCCTTCCTTGGAGGGAGTCAGGATCTCCTCCCAATTTTGGATCATCTGTGAACTTGCTCAGTATCCCTTCCAGTCCTGTGTCCAAGTCATTTAGGAAGTTGTTGAAGAGCACAGATTCTACGATGGAACCCACTAGTGACAGGTCCCCGGTCTGATGTCCCCCCCATTCACTACAACCCTTTGTGCCCAACCCATGAGCCGGTTGCTCACCCACTGCATGATGTGTTTATCCAGATGTGTGCTGGACATTTTGTCCAGAAGGGTGCTGTGAGAGAAAGTACTGAAAGCTTGATGTTTAGAGGAGGATGATTTCATTTTGCATGCTTTATATAAATCAGTTAAAACATCATGGAACAATTAAGAACAAATCTACTTGAGATGTGGCATATTACTTCTGCTGGTTTGGTAACAAATATACCTAATTTAGGAACCACAAACAGCAGCACTTCTGCAGTACCCAGAATCTGTTCCATGAACAGACTTGAAAAACTTCCTAATCATGCTCAGTCCACATGGGACCTTCTTTAATGGCGGTTCTGTAAATAAGCCAGCAGGGCTTTTTTTGAAGGTTTATGATGATTTACAGTTGAACAAGGACAAAAGGAGTAAGTAGAAGTCTAGGAAGATGAGATTACAAGGAAGCCATGTACCCCATGCACTGATTTACTCCTGGGAACATTCTCAGTAGTAGTTCACAAGTAGTTTTTACTGAAAGTGTTAAAGAGTTATCCAAAGTTGGAATTTAAGCTCCTATGTGAATGAATTGCAGAAATATGTTAAGGGTTGAAGCCTAGCAAGTGAATCATACCTTTCAATGCCTTTCATTTAGAAACAAAACAAATGCAAAATGCTCACAAGATCTGTTTATTTTATATTTACAAATAGGATCAATTTTACCCTGTTTTCTCAGAGATGGCCCCAAATTGAGAGGCTTCTTTGATACATGTTTTAAGAATTCCAGAGATCATCTCTGCTTGTTTCACATTTCTTTTCTTGCTTCTTCCAATCTTTTTATAGGGAAAAAAAAGAACAGTTTTTTCCTCTCTGGTCCTTAGTGTCGACGAAGCCCTTTTATTAATTTTTTAAAATTTAAAACAGCTGCCATATTAATGTTCTAAATGGCAAATGCTGCAGCAGTGGCTCTATCATGCAGATTGTTAAAATATGTTTAAATTACATTATGTGTGCTAAGATCCAAAGGAGCAACAATGGCATGTTGGATCACAGAGTGCTTCTAACCCCCCCTTCCAAATGCCACAAAACCCAAACACCCCTCCCCACCCCAGACCCCCAGCTCCATACAGATTTATGGGACTGTCCCAGAGGTCCTGAATTAATAATATGTAGCATGTGCGCAAGAATGATAGATGGAAGAGGAATGGCTTATGTCTCTGTTAAATACTACATTGTAAAAGTTGTACCAATACATGTTTGTGAGACAGGTCCTATTTCTCTTGCTCTCCTGAAGGTTGCTAATCTCTTGGGTGGATAAAGAAGGTGGTAGCTTCTGAGGTTTCGGATTTAAGAACCCTGTAGTGTACCTCATACTTTGAAGCAAAGCACTAAAGCACTATTATATTTTAAAATAAAGTTCAGAAACATGAAGTTTTCTTGTACCCTGCAGTTCTTGGTACAAATGACTGAATTTCAGATTAAGGGAAGCAAAAAACCCCTCCAAACCCCCGAAGAACCAAACAAGTGCAAATCACCCAGGAGTTAGAGTGGGAGATAGGGATTATAGTGAGTTAGTCTGTATTTTTCTGTAGCTGAAAAGTGTCAGCTGCCTTGTCCCAAAGGCTATTTTGCATTTAAAAGTGAAGATTATATGGACAACACAGGAAATGTCTCCTTTCCGCTCCCTATTCAGCTCACAGAAAAAGTCCTGTAGCTGGGGAGAAGCAGTTTGGTGAAGAACTTCAATTTTTTACATTCCTCTTCATTGCATATTAGATAAAAAATGGCAAAATTTTGAATAGTGATATGAGTACAAATGAGAACAAATAATTTCAACTTGATAATCTCAACTGCACCTCTTCAAAACAGTAAGTGCCATTTAATATTAAATAAAGGCTATTGTACAATGTCAAAACATCCCACTTCGACATTTTAGAAATAAACATTAACGAGGCAATCCAAGGCAATCTGCATGGCTTTACTAAGAGTGGCAAATTGTGCCAGATCAATCTGCTGGCCTTCTGTGGTGGAGTGGTACAAACTGGGGACCCGAAAGCACAGGCAGCAGAAGGCTTTTGGCACTGTAGAAAGGAATGTGAAAGCATAAAAGCCCCTCAACTTAAAGAGGCTGTAGAGCCCCATTCTAAAATCTGTCCAGCACAGTTAAGTGAGTGTTATGAACCAATTTAAGCACAGAAGAGCAAAGAAAACTAAGTCTCTGTGAAGAAAATGGATCGAACCCAGAAAGGTTCGAAATATACCCCAAAACTTGATTAAAACCAAACGAGGTTAGATTTTGATGCCAAAAAAATCTAAGTATTTTATTTAATAGTAAAAGAGGCAAAGAGAAAGAAAGAGAAAAGAAAGAAAGAAAGAAATGGAAAAAAGAGGTGTGTGTGGGGGGGGACAGGGAGAACGACAGGAGTTGGGTAGAAACACATCACCCTTCTGAGGGTCCCAACGATGTCTCGTTGCTCCTCTCCATCTGGTCTTCTTGGTGGTGAGAGTCCCCCATGCTGAAAAGTATAGAATCCAGTGGATTTATATGCTTTTGGGCAGGTGGGAACGCCCAGGTGCCTCCCCTGCAGAGGGCTAGGTTTCACAGTGTCCATGCAAGACTCTGGATCTGTTGCATCATTTTGCATTACATGCAGTGCTCTGGTGCAGGGTCTGGGTACCCCTTTGGGGGGGCAGGGGGGTGCCTTTGATGGCCCATGGCACCCCCTCTGCTGTCCTTCACATGGATGTCTTGTAGATGTAGCTTTCCTGGGGTAGGAGGCCCCTCAGCTGGACTGGGCTGCACAGCAGAGAATGGGCATTCACTGCCTCTGACCAGAGGCTTTTTCACCACACTCCCAAAACCTCTCCTCCTGCCCCCTTTGGTGCAGGGGTCTGTGTGAGCCTGACAGCTGACAAGCCTGGGGCTGTGGTCTCCACCCTGAAGGTGTGAGGCTTAATCCTCCTGTGAATGTATTCTTCTCCCCCAGCTCAGACCCAAGTCACTTTCTCTTATCTCCAGCAATTTACAGTCCAGGGCCTCTGTCAGGAGGCTCATTCAGACCTTTGGTGGTCGTCCATGCAGCTTTTGTTATACAGTTTTGCTATAATAGGCAAAAGTCCTTCATAAAAATGTTTAAGCCATAACCCTAACATTTCAGTCTTTCAGAGTGAGTCCTACCGGAGCCAGACAGTACAGAGGGATGCACCCTGGTAGTCATTGGCTGTGTTTCCCTGCAGAAAGATCAAATAATTGAAAGAATAATCTTTCTTTCATAGAAAATGTGAAGAAACACACCAAAATGCTGCTTGTTTTGAGACAAAAGCAATTCCTTTTCTGTATGTAGAAGTCAAAATTCTGTTTTTTCTTTCTTCTGGTATTAGAGCTGATTTTTTTTCATCAGAGTGACGGAGTTTTCTGTTAATGTGGCAGCTTGATAATTTTGTCAGTTCTGTCATTTTGTATCAGTCCCCTAATTAATATCTTGATTCTGTGTATGAGACCAGCCTTGAAGAAAAGATGTTTCTGATGGCATAGGTAGCAAGCTGAGATGTACAGAAGCTAGACATGTAGAACAGAGAGACATCTGTAACAACAGTCTGCAATTTAAACATAAATAATACAGAAAGTGGTAATGTTTTACACTGGTTCCTCACAGTCTGTACTGAATGGCACCTTGTGCTGAGTAAGAACTGCTGGAAATTGGCTAGTAGATTTTTCTTTCTCAGTAGGGCCAGATCTACTTTTGCTGAAGATCAATATGGGAAAGCAATACCAGCAGGCATTAAAGTGTGATAGAAAGCAAAAGTGAATCAGCCTTCAGGCTTGCAGACAATGAAATAATGCATACTTATACAAACCATTAGTTCTCCTGAGCTCCTTCATCCGCCGCTGAGAACGTGTAACCTCTGCAACAGGATGTAAGTGTCTTGCTAATTACATTTTTATAGTCTCACACTCTGTATCAGTTTAAGTTGAAATTCAGTCTTCCCTTTGTTTTCGCTTTTCCACCCTATAAACTGTTATGCCCCATGCTACTGAAGTACTGGGCTTCCTAGGAGAACTCAGTTGCCTGCAGAGGCAGATGTGCTAAACGGCAATGCAAGGATGATTTGTCGAAGTAGATTTGGGAGCTGACATCTGATACTACCTGCAGCACTGTCAAGGGAGAAACATTGTCAACAAGCTGTTAAAAATGACTTCTAATGGCTGAACAAAGTAGATGAAACATCAAGAAAATCACTTTGCTCTTTGTTCTTATTGATTGCCTAATTTAATTGGCATAGTTTTATTGAATTTTTTAACAGAACAAAATGAGATTTTAATGTAATCTCACTGAGGTTGGTTCTAATTAGATATATTAATTTATTATGACTTTCTTGGTTAGAAGAACTAAAACTCATTAATTTCTTTTGATGAAGTTATTTTAGACAAAGTCCCAAGCCTTCCAGCTATCTGTACTCTTGGTTATATTGGTGTATGCTTAGTTGAGAATCTACAAAAGACTGAAGAGACCAAATAACTTTACTTATGTTGAAATTCAAATTCTAAAACCAGCTAAAAAGATTGAAAACTTCTGATATTTTACAGATACTATTCTGAAGTATCTGTAGAAGATTTTCAGACATTGATACACTTGTGGTATCAATCTCTGCAATTGTTGCAATAACAGTGAGCCAAGGCAAAGTAGATTTCTTTGTTTGCATAACTCTTTAAGGGCTAATCAGCTTCCAGTCTCATGTTAATTCTTAATGACTTAAAAACCCAGATGGCAAAAGAAGATGTCAGCTTAATTTTGCTGGATTAGATGTTGAGTGATTTGCAATACAGTGCATTTTTGCTTTCAAGGAAGTTGCTTGAAATACAGTTTTGTACACTTAACTTCATTATTACAAAACAGTTTGGATCCGGAGTAATCTTGAAATTCTGTTGTATCATTGAAATCTGATCATATCCTTCCAAGTTTTATGCATTAACCACATGTGAGCTTTATTGGGACCATTAGGAATGGGGTGGAAAGTTTATAAAAGAGCTGTTCTATACTGAGCCTAGAGACGACTTTGCTGCCTGTTCTTTGGTGTCATTTGTGGGATGGTATGTACTGGTGAGGAAATGCAAAGCTTTGTTAACACTGGACATTTTGGGATTTACAGTTTAAAGTCAGAAGTATCACAGTAGTTTGCTATTTATTCACTCACTCTCCATTGTAAACCATATTTTCTCAACAATAACCTGCGTCTTACCTGTAAAGTATGGGACATACTATACGCAGAGTAACTCAAGTGTTACTTGAGTAGTTAGGTGAACTCAAGTGATGTTGAGGCACATCACCCCTCTGATGATGAGACAAAAGAGCTGTTGAAAGAGAAGAGATGAAGGATAAACTGCTCTCTCATCTTCATTGGATAGAATGGCACTGTCTGAGTGTTAGTGGTATTTATTTGTTTTACAGAAAAATTGAGTTTTCTATGTGTAAAAATTCTGTGGTTTGTACAGCTTTCTTCATTTAACAACACACAGAAAATGACAATTTTACTACCTTTTAGTCCTTTTTGAGCAGGGCCAAATGGCTTAAACAGAATATCAAGTTCAGGTATGTAATTGTTCAGAAACAACGTCTTTCTCTAGAAGTTTAATGTACCAGAGGCATAAAAAAGGATTCAGATGTCTCTCCTAAATAGCTGCTATGTAATGCAATTTCTGGAAATGGGCAGTAGACTGAGAAAGGAGCATTCTCTGACTCTATGAGAGACAACTTAGTGTGATCACTAGTTCTCTGTGTTCTCTTTTGGAATGGCTGATTCATTAATGCACTGATAGAGAAATTAACGTTGAACAACTGATGTCAGTGGGGATGATGGCAAGCTGGGGAGGTCATTAATTTGGACCAATGGTTTACATATTTTCTTTGACTTATATGGAGCTGGTGTACAGGCCTCAAGGATGGTTCACGATTCCAGTTCCCAAGCACTGTGTTAACTTTCAAATCAGTGTGCTCATGAATGCTGACATTCAGACTGCTGCATCTGTCTATGCTCTGACAGGCAAATGAGAGAAGTTGGCTCCAAGTTTGAATCATTTTGGTACATCTGCAGGTGGCATTAGGCATTGTGTAACACCGAGGTAGCTAAGGGCAGTTGTGTAGATATGGGCCTTAGCTTCTTTAGGATGAATTCCTGAAGTGTAAAATACCAATAATAATAGGGGGCTAATTCTTAGTTTCAGAGAGATGTTGTCAGTAAAATATGTTTAGTAAGTCCGTGGATATGCTAAACATATTAGTGTCCTAATAAAATGTTACTGATTTTGCAGCAGTGGTCTATTACATAATTTTCTTTCTTTGAATCTTAATTGCTTTATTTTTCAGGCTCACATTGATAAGAAAACCACATTATGATCTTAATTTCTCAATTCAGATTTCATGCATTTTTGCTGGCGGAACAGGTCTACAGAAATGTAAGGCACATAGAAAAATAATAAATCTTAGAATTTTGGAAGAGAAGATAGTGCATTAACTCTTCAGCTTTTTGTAGCCCTCCAAACAAAACTCAGAAAAAAACAAAATGCAGTGAAATGTGAAGACTAGTTGGCAGTAGCATTTGTAAGTGATCATTGTTAACATGTCAGGAGTGTGTCTAGATTTCTGCTTTGGTGATGTTTTACTATATGGCACAAACCCCAGCTGGTGTTTGCTTTTCTCCCTGCTCATTACTCTCTGTCTTTAATTGGACATTGGTCTTTCAGAGCATTGTTCCTGCTGCTTCCATCTTGCAGTATTTGGAACACAGTGTAGCGCTTTTTCCCTCCCCTTGCATTCTATTAGTGAAATAAGCCCTTGAGGAAGATGGTATAAGAGAGAGTTTGCTAGGTAGAATTAGGAAAAAATCTCCCAACTCTTATGGTTACCTTGAGCTCTTCTTGCATGACACAGAAACACCTTTCTGCTAAATCAGACTTGACTGAACACTTGCAAGAGGCTGTGAATGCTCTGATGTTTGACAGCTCCTGTTTCAGGTTTCCTTCATGAGAGCATGGTTCACTATCAACTGATCCAACCCTGAAATTGAATCTTAAAGCTTTCTGCAAGTACTATGCTACACTCTCATCACGCGGGAGGGAAATAGTCTGTTGCTCATTCTGACTGTGAAATGAGCCAGTGCTATGTGATTAGCCTTCAGTTTGACTCTGGGAAGTAACTTGAACCTCATCAGATTGTGAGTTGTTTGGTTTCCCTGTATAGGTGCGCACTCTTTTCACAGGCTTTCTGAAGTGTTGCTGTAATTGCTGATTTGTGTTGATTTTTCTTTTCACATAACACCATATGCTGCAGTTGAGAGATGCATTCATAACTTGTTTTCACACAGACAAAGTCCTGAATCACACACACATTGTCTTGATGCAATATCCTTTGACAGTCAAGAAAGGCTGCTACAGTTGTGGACACATTAAAAGGCAGAAACCAGTAGTGAAAACCAGAAGACAAAATCTATATAGCCTAAACAAAGGTGGAATAATATAAAAAATGTGTAAACGAACTTGTGATAGTTTCCCATTTGTGTCAGTTCAAAAAAGGAAATAATAAAAGTTCACACAAAAAAGGAATTTAAAAATGCTTTAGGTGAAATGTTTCAATTTTCTTGGGAAAAGAAGTGATATAGTAGTGGCACTGGGAGAAAATTATTGTTTCCATAAAAAAAACCCAACAAACTCCTAAACAAAAAATGTTATCATAAATTTGGAGGAGGGTGAGTGTTTATGGATAACACCAAAATGATAGGTAAGTCTTAGAAAAACAGTGTTTATTGAAAGTGTTAAGTCAATTTCAATCAGTAGGGTGAGATTTCTGTGTTTGACAGCTCACTTTGTGTCTGTCTCTAATGGAGTTTTAGAGAAAAATGAAGGACATATCCAAGGCTAGGAACTGCCAGAGATGGGACCTGAGGCTAGACTTATATCCATTCTGACAATACCTACATTCCTGGAGCTCTCCTGCCTTCTACCATTCTCTCCATCATTGGTAGACACAAGCTATTTTCTTTAAGTCAAGTCAATACCTTGGCCGTTATCAAAACAACTTGATGAGCCGGAAAGTCATTTTGCACTGTCTTTTCAAACTTAGAGAATTAAATTCAATAAAAGCACCTCAGATCTTTTGGGAGAAGTGACAGTCTAATCATTAAGGAACATGTTCATTATGAAACCCCAGAATATATCTGACTGGGAGCAGGAGGAGATATATTTGGTTATTGAGCTTTCTTTTCTTCACAAATTTTGTCAATACCTGTGTAGGGAGAATGAAAGTGGTCATTATTGTGAGACTTACTTTGTAACCAGGATGTGCATGATAAGGATAAGAATATATTTATCAGTGGAAATGATGTCATACCATATGATTGCCATATATGCAGTGATGATTTTTTCTTCTTGGTGTTATTTAGCTTCCTTAAATTCACAGGAAGTTCAATTAATTCTTATTGAGGTATCAATAAAAACATAATTAGTTATTTTCAGTTATTTAATATAATTACCATGCTTTCTTTTGAGTAAGTGAGGGAGGTAGACAAATTCTGTTCCACTTGGTTACAACATTGCTTGGTTAGAATAATGCTTGTACTGTTTACTTGTTAGGGTTGTTAAGGCATTATATTTTCCCTTGAAAGGAGCGTAAAGCTTGGCCTCCACTTCCCAAGATTCTTGTTATCTGGTGATCTGATTCATCATTCTGTAGGAATGGGTGGTCTTTTAATTGCTGAACCTCCATCTCACTCTTGTGTCCTACTTCTGGAACAGCTGAAAAGGTCAATGCCAATCTGAGTCTCCTCTGCTACAGTCTACAGTACATCTGTAGAGCATAGGACTGATCCCTTCTTGTTCGCTGTCTGAAGAGAGCCTTTTCTTGCATCTCAAGTACAGTAAGGGAGAGAAAGGGCATTCTGTTTTGTGAAAACCTTTTCTACTTCAAATCTCTTTTCATTCTGATACAGGGTTAAACCTCCAGCTTCTGAAATTCTCTGTTAAAAATGAGGCTGCTGTCAGTGTCTTGGAATAGGTCACAAGATTGATTGTTTTGGAGATGCGTGTCCTGAAATGTTGGGAAGCTGAAGAGCTGGCAGAGCAATGGAGAAGGCAGGCTTTGAAGGGCACCAGAACTGCCCCTCTGCAGCAGCCTGCTGTGGGGAGGGAGATGCAATTTTATTTTATTAAAATACTGTTACTTTATTAGAAAGACAGTGGGTTCTTGGTGTATGAGAGTCAAAACAAAGGTGACTGAGGATTTTCTCTGCCCCCTCTCTCCTCTTCCACTCCCCGTGGACCCACAGGGAGTGAACACAGATGTCTCAGCTGAAAAGGACTTGTGAAAGATTTCCAGGCATGATAGGGGAGGAAGGCCTGGGGTGTGCTACAGCATGTACTCGCCCCACAACTTTGAGGTAGCATTGGACTAGAAGCAGTTATAGTGCATGCAGGTTGTTCTACACGGGTGCATTTTTATCTCAGCATAGTGGCATTGTTTTCCCAACTGCTGTTTTCTTCTTTTGTAGGCATTATTTATACAAAGAGTACTTTGCTTTTTATTAATTGCTTGTGATACTGTTCTGGGATACCTTAAGGTGCAGATTGTGAATGTCTATACTCATTGCTTTGTCCTTTTATTGAATTTTGTGAAGTTAATAATTTAGCAGTAGCAGTATAGCTACTCATGATGGTGTTATTTCTGTTACGTTTCTGGTGTTTTCTGGAATAAGATAAAAGTTAAGACCTGGTATCAATTGTTTCCTAGAATAAGAAAAGCCTTTTTAGGCATAATGTCTGGTTAGCTGTTTATTTCCTAAGAATGAATACAATAAAATATCTGTAGCATACATACCCACTAGCCTATATTGTTATATCTGATAAATTCAAGGCATCTAATCCAAAGTCATACTCAGTTTATGCAAGATTTTTTTTCAGTAGAAATGCAATCTTACCACAAGATTTAAACAACTGACTTTTAGCTCCCAGAGAAGAAAGTCATTGTGCTTTTGAGAATCTTATATAATGAAAAGCAGAGCTTAATTGCATACTAATGTCATATTAAGAAATTCTGATTAAAAATCCTAGAAGTTTAGGTGTAGAAAGTATGGACAAAAGTTGAACTTTTTTCCTTATAGGACTTCTGATTTTTAACAATGCTGTACTTTTTAGAGCAAATTTATCATCTCCTAGATAATGCATTCAGGGCTTTTCTAGTGCTTGATTTATCAAGGAGACTGGAACTGTATTATTTTGTATTTTATTCCAAGTACCATGCCAAATCATATTTCATGATTCTGCTCACTGTCTGTTTTTTTTGTCCCTGGAATGTTTCTTTTCTTTCTCTCTCAGTCTGTGTATTTTTTAGCATTTAAGCATCTCCTTTAGATGAAAGACACCACATTTTCTTCTTGGCTTACTCTATGACCTCTGGCAGTGTCTTGGGGTGATTTTATAATACTGTATTTCTCTATTGTCTGTTTTATGCCCAGAAATGGGTCCCATAGCTTTAAGCTGGGTCCAGGAGAGGGGGAAGAGAAGCCAGGCGAATTCTTCAGCGTGGTTTGTGTTCAAGGACTCACACACACTCCCACCACTGCAGAGCTGAGGGAGCACCTTCCTGCTTTTAGCCAGCCTGTTAGGTGAGGCAAGGAATTTTCCCATACTGGCATACCGAAATCCTCTGGAACTTCTTCTTCTTCTGGAACTGTTCGGCCTAGCTGTGATCTGAGAACCAGATCATTGGACCCCATGGACTGGTGGGGAGTCTGCGCGACGCTGCATCCCGGCCTCCGACCTTGGGAGGGGCCAAGCCAGCTACAGTAGGAACTCTAAATCCACCATCTTTCTCCGCATCGAGGAGGTTTATTATCTAACATTACTCATTTCTTTTTCTTTGCCCTGTGCTGGCACTCTGCTTGTTAAACAAATATTTTTTTTCACTTTCATCTGAGAAATTCCTTTCATGTTGGTGGGTGTCTTGGGGTGACTTTATAATGTGTATCCCCTATCGCTACCCTATGCCCACCAATCTTTTCTGTGTCTTTAAACTGAGCCTGAGAAGGACAAAAAAAAAAAAACGTTTCAAAGCAGTTGTTTCAAGGACACGGAGATACACTCCTCTGTTTCTGCGGTACCCTTGGTTTTTTTTTTTGGCTCTTTTTCTCCCAGCGAGAGACAGAGGGTTGAATTTCGTTTTCCTAGGATTCTTGGGTTTTTTTGTTCTTCTCTTCTGGACTGTTTCAACAACATCTGAACACATCAGGAGAATTTTCCCGGAGGCCCGGGGGGGGTGGCCCCTCGCCGACCAGCTCCGAGGAGGAGAGAGACCGCACCAACAGAAGACCTCTGACATCTTCCCAGGTTTTCTCTCCACAGAGAGAGAGATCTCATTATTTAGCATTATTATTCCCCACCTGTGTGTTTGTTAAATAAATAGCTTGTTATCTCTTTTACTTTCCTTTGAGGAAATTTTTTTCCCGAACCTGGGGGGGAGGGGTGGTTGCAACCTGACTTCTATCAGAGGATATTCTCCTCCAAATTCGTCCAAACTAGGACAGTGGGGGAGGGAGTGCTGAAACCTGTCTTCTGTGGAGGAGACATCCTTTCCAGGGCATTTCCCCCTAAACTTGTCTCAAACTGAGACAGGCAGTCACTTAGATCTTCTGTTCCTTGGTTTAATTTCATGTAGAAAGGAGAGGTAGTTACACCCATTGGCAGATATTTTAAGAATCATCAATTTATAAATAAAAAAATTTCGAAGGGTTGTTGGGGTAATTCAGAAGGGTTCCAGCCTGATGATTAATGAAAAAACAAAAACTGACCGTGCTGGATTGTCAGCTGTACAACTTCACTTGTTGTTTACTGAGCTTCCCATTTTGAGCAGAAGGTCAAGAACAGACAAAACTGTGAGTGGATTTTGAATTGTGTCTCAGACATTCTCCTCAGCTTCTGCTGAGACTGGATATGAAGGATCTAGTCAGTAGTTCCCTCTATGGTATTTTAAAAAATTGTTACAAATAGGGGACATTGCTGTTTATTCACTTTACAGAAACCAATCAGGAACCATAGTAAAACAGTCTTATAATGTCCTTTTATATTACGTTTAAGTCAAAGATAACTCATTTGAATTAATTTAACTTACACTTAGAAGTCGCAACCATATTTCAGACACTAAGAAGATGGTCTTGTGTTGACTTTAAAGCCTGAGTTACTGCCTGTATAAAAGTAGAAGAGAAGCTGAAAGCAATGATGAGTCTGTAATTTGCTGTGCAGTAGCCTTTTGCCATTTATGTACCTAGGCAAGAACAGGACACAGTTTGTGGTTCTGATGTATTCCTAAGAAAGCAGAGAGCTGTTGACTCTGCAGAAATAAGAAGCTTTTTAACATTTAGTTAGTACAGCTGTCAACGGATTGGCAAAATTAAATGTGGATGATTGTTTTAGTCCTGCTGAACATTTTTGTTGGCTGATCTCATGTATTTCATGCTAAAATTGATTTTAAACATGAATATAAACAATCAGCTCCTTCCAGATCACTGCAACCCATACTGTCTATAGGCAAAGGCATATATGATAAGGGCTAGCAGCAACTGGGTTAAATATTGATTTTTGACTCTGTCTTCTTTCCTAATAATCAATCAAGAAGACGTGTGGGAAAAATTCTCCTTTCAAATTGTTATTATGAAGTATTTCTCTGGACAGCACAAGAAGAAAATACTGAAAAGGTTTATTTATTTTTTTATTTTTACAAGTAGTGTAGAACAGCTGCTTTCAGATAGCAACCCAACCTCACAGGCTGCTTACAAGAATGAAACATGTAGGGTAAAGGCAATATTTTGGGTGACATTTCCCAAATAGGCATCTACTTTTTGAAACCTGAGGTTCAAGGAGCAGCTACAGTGTTCAAAATTTTTGAAAGCACTATATGACTACTATGTCTAATGTGTCCAGATATTTGAACTTGCCTCTCTTGCCCTTGCGGAGTAGATACTGCTAGTATTTGATTGGAAGTTCTTCAATTTTTTTTTTCCCAAGAATGTTATTTATTTGAGTTAATCAATGATTCCCTAAAGGTGTTAGAGATGAGATAGCTTTGCTGTGGTCCTAGGACTTTATTTGAGATGATTTCTGCAGGAGGTCCTGCTGGCTGTGCTTATCACTTCAGCTGTATGTCTGAAAAAGTGATTTGGAAAACAGAGACCCCTGTTGCTAGTGATCTAAGAGGTGAGGACAGGCTTCAAACTCTCTCCATGTTTCTTAACATGTAATCAACCTTGTCTAGGAGAAGTCTAGCTAGCATGTTTGAGAGCTAACTCAATACTCATGGTGTGTAGAGTTTGGTAATCCTCTGGAATTCCTTGAAAAAATGCGAGTAGTGAGAGAAAAGCCTGCCTAAAGAAACTGTTAGTGTTCAAAGAGGTGAAGGTGATCTACTGGTGTTGTCTATTCTGCTTTCCAGAACATTGAGAATGGCTTGTGGTTTGAAATGTGTCCAGAAGTGAACAGCTTCTTCCTTGTGCTCCTGAGGGCAGCTGTCATTTTTTAGCTTTCAAGGAGAATTTGAAGAAAAATCTGTGCTGTGTCTCAGTTGTCTAAGGTTCTGTACATGGCTATGGTTAGAGCTGATGAGAATTTCCACTGCATTACACTGTGGAGGAATCAGGAGGAAGTGCAGCTGGCAGTGAAAGACTCCAGCCTTAAAGATAACTGCATGTGATGACTGGGCTTAGAGAACAGCTTCCTTTCATAAGGGCTTGACCACCGTGCATTGACTAAAAAAGGATGTTGGGTGAATGGTGTGCGCAGGATGACTGACCTTTTGACTGGTCATTTTTATGGGTACCATAATGCAGTAGCCACTTAGGTCCCTCTAGGTCAGGCTTTGCACCCTAATCTGTCCGATTGCCTTTAGAGTTGTATGAGTATTGATATAGCATAACCTTTTTTTCAGCCTCTAGTTGTGCTTTTGAAAGAATTCCCTCCTAACCACTTCTCTGTGGCACGTTAATCCTTTTGAATCCTGAGCAGCAGTTATGACACCTTGCCTCTTACTATGACACAGATCGGTTTCACACACAAATTAACCAGGTTACAGAGAATGATGAATGACTTGTTTTAATGCAAGACTCCTGCTATATTGTCAGACAGACAACGGTAGAAAATAGTAGCTTACAAACTTCAAAAGGATTCTACCAAGCTAAGTAAAGTAATAGTAAGTGTAGCTTTCCTGCATAGTTTTTGTTGAAAAATTGATAATCCGCTTGCCGTGGTTGGATTTTAATTTGTGATGTCATTGTTCCATACTAATGCTGAAACTACCACCTCACAGAATAACAAGAAAATTATTTTGTTTAGATAAATAAAAAATCTGTTTTTCATGTGTTAGGATGTTGATTTTGTATTTAACATATCAGAATATTTAAATATCTCATAGTCATTCCTATGCATTTTATTAATGCTACTATGATGTGCTTTCTGAAACATTTATTTCCACTTATTTTTAACCTGCACAAGCATTTATAGGATTTTGGTTATGTATTTTAGGAAAACAGCCTGAACTTTAACAGTAACACTGAAACAAAAACAAACATTCAGTGGATAATTGATGAATTTGAATTATTTTACTACTGTGCATTTTATAATGCATCTGCACTGATTTTATTTCATGTGAATTTAGACTTCTAAGCCCCTGTCAGCCACTATATTGTCATGTTTTATTTTTTCATTATTAATATAGTTACTATTTTAACATTTGTCAAATTTTAATGAACATAAAGTTCATTAAAACGTGAGTTTAAATTGCTTGTTGGTGACTGTGGTTGCCCTGCAAAAAAATAACTGGGTCTTTTCCCTATCCCCTCCCTCTCTCCTGCTCTCCAAGTCCAACTATGTGGGCTCCAAATAGCTATTGTTTTGTTCTACTTTCCTGCTTAACACAAAGGTTATTTTTCATATCTATGTGGACTGAAAAGTTACATATATGATTGAGAGACTGTACAGCAGATTTGTCTGCCTATTTGAGTTGAGCTTTGGTTTCCCTGGTGGAAGAGAGTGTAGGAATTTAAATGCTTTCAGTTTTGGGTCTAGACTTGCAAAATAATGAATCACTTTCCTTATTTTGGTGATCTGATGATTTAAGGAGTGGGAAAGCAAAGAAGTCCTAGCTGGTGTGGCAAACTTGATTTGGGAAGTTCTCTTTCAAGGTCTAAAATGAGAGTTAAGAAAAGTTTCTTTGAATGTTTATCTATTTATTTTGGTTCATACACCAGGTCCTCAGATCTCTAACTTTCCTTGTGAGCATTGGATTTTTTGCCTCTAGGAGATGAAAAGGCTGATATTTTTAAAGCATTGCAACTGTTGTCTTTGTGAGCAGAAGCTTTCCCTTTGCCACTCTTGGCTTTTAATGCTGGACTGAAAAGCCGTGCTTGACTTTTAATGCTCATTTAATAAGCAATTTAATGCTGACAGAGTCAGATTTGAGTGAGCCGCTGGCTGTGCTCTGGTTTAGCGAGTACACATGTGCTTTGCCTGCTTTCTTGCTTGGAAAGGGTGACATGACCTTGAGAACCGAAGCATGCCAAGACACTTGCCAGGGAGTGAAGCAGGGCAGACATGCTGTTCAGGTATCCCTCTGGAGACGGCCACACTTGGGCTGTGTTAGAATCATTACAAAGGCTTAGCTTGGAAGTCTGCGGCTTTTAATGCCATTTCATGGTAGTAAAACTTGTTGTCCCACCAGCTAAAAGAGTGGGTGTTTTAATAGAATAAGCATTTGATTAATGAAACAACGTGTACTGTACAGAAGAAATGATCATAAAAAGCTGCTTTTTAACGGTCTGAAGTACCTTTTGCAGCTTGGAACCTTTTATCACCTTGTAAATCGCCCCTTGAGATGAATAGTTGAAGTTAGACAAGGCACACTTCCATTACCAGCATATCTTCCTTCAGATATTATTATAGAGCTTGGGCTGCAGCTGCTTCAAAGCAGCCCTTCTCACTAACACATTTTTACATCTTGCTTTCATTATGCCAAGGCGCATTCTGTGTTATTGCAGTGGCTTTGCTTTTAATAATCTTCTTGATGAAAACATTCAGACCTGAGGGAGGTCCACTATTTCTCCTTATCCTTCTCTTACAAGGTGGTGACCATTTTTTGCTACTTTTGTTCTGTTTTATAGATAATGTTCAAAGATGCTAGTTAACAAGACTTAAACGTGCTCAGGAGGAGAGGAAAAGGCATAATAAAGCCTACTTTAAACCAAATATAGGAGAGAGAATAAAGTTATGTCATTTTCATTATGGAGGATTGAAAATTTCTCATTGCTTTCAGTGGGAGCATAAGCAGGAAAATAAAAAACATGACCCTAACAGCAAACAGATGGCATTCCCTTTTCTGTGATTTTGTACACTTTTGAAGTTATAGAGGAACCACATAAGCAGTCATGCTTTCAATTATTTTCCCCACTAACAGAGGCAGACACAAAATTTATTCATTTTTTTCTGACTGATTACTCTTCCATTCCAGGCAGTGTGTCTGAGCTCTACATTCTCTTATGTGAAAGAAAGGGAAATAAACTTCAGAAACTTCTTGGCCTCAAAAACAAAGGAAATATTTACTAAGTTTAAATTTTTATTCTGCTAGCCTCTCTCTTATTTTACCCTTCTTAGGAATTAGAATGGAGGCTACGATGATGTGGCTTCAATTTAGTAGAGATGAGCACCCAGAAACTCTACTTTTCCATAAGAGGCATCTCTCCACTGAATGAGAATGAATGGAATTAGCTTCAAATGAATGGAAGACCCTTTCAAGTTCCTTTTTCCCCCCTTTCTCCATCTTTGCTGAGACAGACAATGAACAGCCAGATTTAATAATTTTCCTTCACAATAATAGTAAGAAATCTGTTATCTCATGTTACTACTAACCTGAAAGCATAGCCCTTTAAAGGCTGAATATGATAAATCCCATAAAGACTCTAAAATGGAAACACAACACAATGTCAAGGCACTCCAAATTAAAATAATACATTCCCAGTATGGCTTCAAAATAGCTATTTTGTTTCAGAGTAATGCTAAGCTTAGAAACAAGAGTATTTTATGTTTCCCTATACTGTTATGCTAGGGTCTCAAAGCACTTTACAGCTGTAAATTAAGCAGTGTTATAGATGGTGGGGGGAGAAACTCAGCACTTTTCACATGGAGAAACAAAATTATGGAGGGGACAATATAATGTAACCCATAGTTAGGGGCAGAAGTAGGAAGACAAGCAGATTTTTTTGATTCATGTATCTAGATTCTATGAACTTAATAGCTATCCCTTCCAAAACATATTTTTGTGTAGTTTCAGAAACCATTCTGCAACTACCAACACTGATATAAATCAGTGGTCACAGGAAAGGAAATGAGATATTTCTTGAGTTAGATTTCTGACTCTGCTATTGATTTTCTATGTACCTGTATCTTAACATTGGTCTGTAGGTCACTTGTCCTTTGTAAACTCATGCACTGATATCCTTGAAAGAACTCGATAAGTGCAAACAGGTTTCTTTCCGTACTGAAGATGCCAGCTGATAGCTGTTACCTGTCTGTGTGCAGGATCTTCTCCTTCATCGTGCTCCAGAGCTGACGATTAAGAGCTGCAACCTATAGTTTCAGAAACCAGTGGGAGTTTTTTAGCACTTTTGTTGTCTTTATTTTTCAGACCCTCTGGGTACAAGATGAGAAACAGCTATGGATATACTGTGAAGGGCTGTTTGTAAAAAATGTTACAGGAAGCCTCCTTGCAGCCTGCAGAGTGATCTGATTTATTTTCTTCTGGACACCAGGGATGGTACTAATCTGCATATATTGATGAATACTTTCACATTTTAGCTAGCTACCATAGGCCTCGGCACGGCACGTGTCTCATCCTTGTCCTAGGATGTCTTGGGAAGGTCTGAGGAGTTGTGCCTCTTCAAGTCATAGGACATGAATGGCTGTCTGAGATGTAGTCATCTCCACTGTGTGCCTCCAAAGTTAGGTTACTCCAGCTAGTCCTGCTCCTGAATGGTGTAGCTTTCTTTTGAAAATTTTTTTAATCTATAGGTCTTGGCTAAAGTAGTAAGAATCCCTCTTTTGTCCTTTGCTGAAGTCCAAAGGCAAAATGTTTGATAAAACACTCTAACAGTTTATATCAAATGTTGTTTCACACAGAATACGAAGAAAATTAGTTAAATCTGAACTGACTGACTGTATTCCCCATGCTTTGTAGCGTTTTTATATTGCATTTTCACACAAACAGTGATTTAATAACCCAGGCAGTCCTGATGATTTTATTTTTTTTAAGTCAGCCTTTTGTGTGAAAAGCCCCTTTCTTTCCTCTTTTCTGATTCTATTAATTTCCAGGGTATTGCATCCTTGATCATAGAAATATTTCAAGAAAAACAATGTAGCAGAATTCCCTGGAGGGAATCTTCAGTGAAGCCTTCCTGTCCTAATAAACTACAGTTCCTAATTAGAAATAAGGCAATCTGTTTCACTTTCATTAATTTTTCAGTCCAGCATTTTTGCTCTGCTCTTTATACATAGCACACTCTCTGAAGTTTCCTGTTTTGATGAAGACAAATAGTATTTCAGTGAAATGCTGCAATTTTTTTCTGAAATGTATCTCTATTCCTCAAGGTTCAAAAATAACTCCCCACATGCTTTTAGGCATTCCAGTGATCAGTTTGCAGTGTTAATGATGTTGGATTTAGAAATGGTCCAAAGAGACAAATATCATGTATGAATGTAATAAGACTGGAATTTTGAAAGAGAATTTTAATTATTTTATTATCTCCTAAGAGAACTGAGGAATAACATCTGTGTTAAAAAGGTTTTGCTAGGAAAAAAGCAGAATCAGAGTTAAGGATGACTAATAGGTTTCCATTATGGAAAACAATGTCTAAGTTATAGCATTTCTTTTCAAAGAAGTGAGAATAACTTGGTTCTATCAAGAGGGAAGTTACCTTAATAAATTTTCTTTGCTGATTTAAAATCCTTTCCATGAAGTACTGAGCCTGCTAAGAATTTTTGGATTTCTCTATTTGAGCAACAGGAATAAAAAAGGAGGTCAAGCAGTGCTATTTTTATTATGATATTGTCCAGGTTTTCGTAGTTGCAGATAGTAAAATTAATGTGAAAACATATGATAGCTGTAATCTAAAAAATCAATTATATGTCTAGATATGAAAAAATTAATCTTGTACATCCAAAGAAGCAAGTCGCTTTAGACCTCAAATGGGAGTCTTCCTATGGACTTCAGTAGTCAACGGATCAGGCATTTCTTACATTTCGCCCATTTCTTTAAATATACAGCATGAATAATATACAGCTGCTTGGAATTGATGGGGAAAATATTGAACTTATAACTTTAGGAATAACAAGAATAGAGAGAAACTTCCACAGTCACCGAGAGATGATGGCCTTGACCTCTGCTGGGTTCACTGTACCCTGCTGGGGGCCAACTCACCCCTTTTGAAGCAGAGCCTTATTTCTGATCGTTCTTATATGGTTCATTCTTTTTTGTCATTCTGTCATTCTTTTTCGGCCCTTTTCTTTTCATGTGAACTTCCCAACAGTGTTAGGTGAGAATTTTGATGGAGTTGGGAGATAAATTTAGAGGGGTTTGATGCCAAGCTACTGTGCACATCTCATTTTGTGTTATGTATTCAGCAGGCAATTTACATATATTTAAGATGCATAAAAATCGTAGAATTCAAGTTTCTCTTTTTACTACCTCATGAAATGTGAATGATTTTTAATATAAATGTTCAGTAATTGATGTGTAAAAGAAAAAATAATCCTTATTTCAATGTTTGGCTAGTGTATTTAAAAGCAAATTGTAGTAAACAACTAGCAGATGGTGAATTAAGTGCTATGATTTCTTTGGGTTCTCTGAGAACACGTATTTTCTTAGTAACTGCCAAATGTTCATTTCATGCCCTTCTCTAGATCCTATAAGGAAAAATGGTGAAAACAATTTAAAAATTTATATTGCATTTTTGTTGACACCTTGTAGAATAAGTTTCAAACTTACAGGATTCCAAATACTTTTAAGATCTGTATAATAGAGAATTTGTAGTGGAAACAACCATGGTGCCAGAAATACTGCTGTGATGTTGCTGATAGGACTGTAACTAAATGAAAGATGTAAGATAATGCACTGATACATTATCCTAAAAGTGCAGTGAACTTGTGACTAGCTTGTCTTTGAAATTGTTGTTGAAATCTGACTCTATTCAAGAAAATAATGGAATGTATATAAAAAGATATTTTTTCTCTTGATCTCCCAGTATTTTGGGATGTGCTCTTGAGCTAGAAATTATTGCCCTAGCTCCCTGAATGTCTACAGAAAACCAGACAAATGAGTATCCAGTAGCCTTAGACTTGCAGCTTTCTCATAAAAAAAGAAGTTGTCTCTGATAGATACACCCCTACCAAGGTTGACTGCAGCAGATTTAATTTGATCTTTCAAGCACGGATTAAAAATAGTGCTCTTGTTTCAGTTAGTGCATTACCTCTTAAGCTTCAATACAAAAGGAGCTTTTTCATCATCCCAAAGCGCACACACTCAAACATTTTAACTGATAGTGGTTTAGTATTTGCATTATCTTTTCCTGATTGTGCATTTTTCACCAGGGACAGATGATAAAAGTTTATGTGAGAAAAGATCTGCAGAGTAACATCTAGAAAAGGCTTCATATTCTGTATTAGTGGGGACTGCAGAAGAAATTGGTGATGGCTAGAAATTACATTAAAAATTGTTGCATTTTCCATATGTGAGAAATTTTGTATATTTAGCTGATACTGCTGTTTTGCAAGGAGGCAGGCAGCATCCTCAGATAGATTTGCTAACATCCACTTCCATATATTTTACACCGTGTTTTAATTTGATTAAAATGGAACAGCCTTTCCAGGTAAGTGGTTGAGTCACAATCCCTGAAGGTATTTAAAAGCATGGTTTAGTGGTGAACTTGGCAGTGTTAGGTTTGTGGTTGGACTCAAGGGTCCATTCCAACCTAAATTATTCTGTGTACATGGTTTGGGGCTTGAGGGCCTCACATAGCAATCTTTGCTTTGATAGTGTGTTCATGCTGTTCTGTACTGCCCAAGGGGGCCGCTGCTTTCTGTTGTCGTGCACGATGTAATGCAGACTAATCAACCTGTGTTGATGTTCTGAGCATTTGGCAGAGTGTTGTAAAACTTGGAGTGTGTTCAGTTATCATTGTTGGTTGGTATTCCTCTCCTGTTTCTGTGTGGTCAGCTGGATGGGTGGGAAATGCATGGTAGTGGCTAAATGGATGGACTGGCTAAGGCTTGCATGTTGCAGAGCACTGCTGTATTTCACATCATTTATCAGGCATTAAAATTCCGATATCTCATACCTGTGGAAAATACTGTACTGAGAGCTAAACCAGCACTTATGAAGACTGCTTTCAGAAAATGAAATGTTAATAATTCACCCCTGTCTAATTGTAATCG
This sequence comes from Struthidea cinerea, assembly GCA_013397865.1. NCBI lineage: Eukaryota > Metazoa > Chordata > Aves > Passeriformes > Corcoracidae > Struthidea > Struthidea cinerea. Next base: position 269,994 of record VZTI01002658.1, read on the forward strand.
ATCCTTTTATCTGTGGGTTTAATGTCTAGTCCCATTAATAAAAAATGGTCTGTTAGAACCATCAGATCTGTCATAGAAATCATCAGTGTGATTGTATGGTTAAATTTTCAGGTCTGCAGAGAACTTTGTATTGCACAATTGTATTCTTGTGATCTCTTAGCTTTTAAACCTTTGATCCAAAATCCATTGTATTCGATGAAAGAGCCCTCCCAGCCTTCTGCAGAGACTGAAGAGAACACTCAGTATGTTCCTTATAATCTCTGTTCCTGGCAGAGGTGCCTATGACAATGGATCCCTGTAAAGATTTTTTCCTGCCTGGGCAGAAGGTTTTCTGCACAGAAATTAGGTTCAACTGTCTGCCCATAGCTCTGTCCAGAGTATTACTCCATGTGATTGGGATGGCCTACAGCAACAAGTAGAGCAATGCAATAGGAGCAGGTCTATAGAGCAGAATAATTGAGGATCTGACATTTATGCTACACACATTTTAAAAGTTTTAGATTGAATTAACTTAGGCCTGTTCCATAAGTGAGAGTGCGCTACGTGTTCTCCCACCTGTCTCCTCATTAAGTTCAACTGGAAAGGATCCAGGTGCTCTCTGAGACCATTCTATTGTACAAACAGGGATATGATGCACGGAGAGAGCAGCAAATACACATGAAAGGCACATTCCCGTTACTGATACACTTGCATTCAGTGTTGGCTTGATCTGAGCTGTTTCTTGACTGAAGAAGTAAAGCCTAAATTGATAAAAAAGGCAGATTAAAAAATAGCTATTTGATTTTCAGATTATGAAATTTTACTCAGAATTACCAGAAAATTATTTCTGTATATCTATATATTTTTCAGATTCTCTTTGATTAGTATAGAGTATTTTTACTACAGGTGCTGGGGTGCTGGCAACATGTATTGTGGGTGTATGTATTCCCATTTAATGGAAAAATCTAAGGATGATGCCAGATGGGAATGCTTTTCAAGGCACATGAGCAGTGAAATCTGTTAACAAAGGAACTGAGTTTGTGTGGATATTGAGAAGTAATTCTTTAATAGGGATGAAGTTAGTGTTTGTAGTGTGAAGAAGTGGGCTAAGAAATACTCAGTACAAAATTTTATTATGGAGGCATTGGTCATACTGTTTAACTTTCTTCCTGACCTAAAAAATTATGATCCCATTTCTCAGCTTCAGTCTAATCTGACAGTAGTGGAGGTATTTCAAACATTCTAAATCCCTACAAGTTTGTAAAAATGTGACCTTGGGTAGAAGAAGTATCAGCTATCTGAGTTGGAGAAAGGCTGTAACTGAACCCTCACTGAACAACAGAGAATCCATGCTGGAGGAAAACAGAAACCTAGGACTTTTTTGGATACAGGAACAGCCACCCCAACATAACAAAATGCTCATCAGTTGTTTTGTTAAACATGAAGATTTAATTTACATTAAGGTTTTTCTTTTCATCTTTTACTGTGAAAAACTAAAATTAGGAAGGTGAAATTGAGGCTTTTTTTACTGAGTATTGGTAGGTTATCTGTTCTCATTGATTTAAATGAAAGCAAGATTGTTGCATTTTACTGTTCTATAACTTCTAGACTCTTTGTTTTTGGTGATTCACTGAAGCAAATAAGCAAGAGAAAGACAATGGAGTTCCTGAAGCCATGGGTAAAGAACACTACCAGAAATCAGGAGCTTCGGTGACACTGTAACTGAAGTTTGCTGTTGCTGAGAGATGCAGGATGATGCTGTTGCAGGCTCACCGTTTCTTTTATCTACACATAGCAGCAATGTTCTTTTGAAAAGAAGTGTTTAATGTCATCAGTGGTCACTTGACAAACTCTGCTCTGCATGAATCTCAGAGTCAGTTTTAGGAAGAGCAGGTTAAATGTTCACATTTGTACAAGTAAATGGATAGTACCAGTTTTCCAGAACTCGTGCAGTCTGGAAATGTCTACATGCAGCAGATGTCTACATCCTGCTTCAACATGAGGAATTCCAGCCACTAGACGTTTCCTGCATAGATTTAATTGGGAAATGTCTTATTCAGACATCTTTACTTAATTTCCCTGACAATTGTTGGCTGCTTTCCCTTACTCATGAAAATACAAATTCACCGAAAAATTGTGGCACAGAAATAATAATGAGGATGACTTCTGGCTGGAATGACATTGCATGTGCAGCTCAATTTATTAAATGCTCTGAAATGTTGATTTAGAAAGCTGAAAATAACATCTCCTGTAATAAAGTATGTCCTTACAATATAGTATTAAAAATGTCTGCCCAGTTGGGGAAAATACATTTGTTACAATGCAGGGTTGTCTTGCCGAACACATACCTGTGTATTTTCTATCACAGTACAGGAACAGATGAAGGGAATTTATTTCATTTTGCTTTTCAGCATAAACCCTCAAGATCTCAACTTTCCCACTAATTTTTTAGAAGTTACCATCTGTAAGGGAATTAATTTTTATTTTAAGTGTTGTAATTGTATTATTTCTCAACTACCAGGTGGCTAACATTACAGTTTTTTAAATTTGCTTTCTTTCACTAAAATATGGTTCCTCGTTTGGGTACTGGTCTGAAGATTATGCCCAGATCTGAATTGATAAATAAATATGAGAAAATTATATCACTGCCTAATTCTTGGAATTGGCATTAGTCTGGACTGGTTTGAACTGTGTGTCATAAACCTCTCAATGATAACAAGCATCTAAGGATCCTGATTCTCATGTACCTTATTCTGGTTTTGTACCGGCTCCCTGACTGGAGTAGAATAACTTCTGATTTATAGATATCAGATTTATGGCCTCTGTGGATTATCTTAATTTAGTTAAATTAAAATTAAATTAATTAAAACCGGTTCTGAAATGTTTTATCAGAATATTACATGCACAGTATTTTTGTATGTTATACACAGATACTCTGTGGACCTTAGAAATTCCTTGGGATAGAGTGTGTGCATACGAGGACATGCAGCCCAGCTGACTTAGTCTTATGTTAGTTGTAATGAACAAAATTTATCCCATTGCTACCAGTTTTCAAGGTTTTATGTGTTCAAGCAAGTCTCCAGAAGCTAGTGATGCCATTTTTTATTAAGGGCTTATTTTTATTAAGTATACCATTATCCTTTCAGTAGTTGCAGGCAAGAATCGTCATCTTCACTTCAGAAAACTGATACAGATATTACAATTTCCTGAGGAGCAGAGAAGTATCTTCTTTATTAGAAGTCCTTTCTTGATTAAATAATATGAGATGCTGCTAAATGTTCTCATTCATAGGCTCAGTATGTTTAAAAGTTAACTGTTCTTTAAGAGATTGTCCACTGTTTGTAAACATCAATCCCATCCATAAATACTAATGAGGAAAACTAAGGCCTGGCTTGTATGTGGTGTCATAAAAAAGATGACTTTCCAAAACTCTGCCTTGGGTGGTAGGGTGATGAACAGCACTGGATGTAATGGTGTCTCCCTAGCAAACAAGAGAAGCTTATGTTTTATATATAGGATATCACAACAACAGAAGGATAAACTAAGAATGATGAGTAATTTTCGCTCTCTAATGGCAGTCATGGGGTAGAGTGCTAAAGGTACTTAGGAAAATCTGACTGTCTAAAATCCAATTTCTACATTCTGTAAAATCCTCACTGAAACAGTTGAGTTATTCTTTAGTTGGAGAGAGAGAATGATGGAAAGAGATTTAGAATAGCTAAAACTTGATAGACTTGACAGACTTCTGTTTATCTTAAATCTACAGAAATATATAGATTAAAGTATTTTCTCTATATAAATATAAAGAAATATAAAGTATTTTCTTCCAGTTTTAAAAAGCCTGGTAGTGCCTATGTAAAGATAATTATCACTTTATGTTTTATTCTGTTTTGTGGTTTGTGACTTATGGGCAGTGGTGGGCCTTTGGTTAAGAAACGTGTCTACAGAATGGGTATTTCCAGATCTGATGTTGCTTCATTGTTTCAGATATTTCTATGCCTTATTTCTCCCTAAATCTATGGAAAAAAATTTTAGACTTTTGAGAATGCTAGAAAGTGATACATATTATATGCAGTAAATACTGCAGTCCTGTCAGAAGCTTCTGTCCTTACACCTATCGAATGTTCTCCAAGATTTGAAACAGTCATATGCAGATTTTGAGCAAGGTAACAAGACTTTTTTCGCTACCTAACATGTTTTAAACTAACAACGTCCCAGAGTGCTCAGTAGTTGACCTATTATTTTTTTTAGTTTAAATCAAGGGTTTAAACCAGCAAGACTATTTTGCTCATAAATTTTGTGTAATTTAAATATGTTTTTTTTTAATTCCACAGAGGTTATAAATTTTGTATGTGTGAATAAAAACTTGCAGACAGCAAAATATTAGTGATTAAAATACAATTGTTATGCTCTAACATCTTCAGTGAAACTATGAGTTTTTCCTCAGCTGAAGAGGGAGAATGATAGAGGTAAGATTTAAAACAGTTAACACTTAAAAGACAGACATCCTTGATTTCCAATCTCTAGATATGAATTCAGATACAAGTTTGGTTTTTTACCTGCAAGTGTAAAGGACAGATAAGCATGTTTTTATCAGTGAATTTTGCTTAATTGCTTTCTGATGGTATCTAATATCACTGCTTAAACAATTATGTTTATATTAAAAGGTAGGTTGTAATCTCATGTCCTCTACTTCCAACTTCCAAAAAACCACATTCGAAATTTTTTCATTTTAGTCTTTGAAATTTGTGTTGTAGTAAATGAATTCCACAGTCATACAGTGATTATATTTTGAAGGGTTTGGTTTTTTTTTAATTTAAAGAGAAAGAGATCTATAATCTTCTATATTCTTCTGCTATGTACTTATTTAAGAATTTCAACTTTTCAAAGATATTTACTGGTGCTAATTACTGTTGTTCTAAATACATATTGGCACAAATGGAAGAGTTTTGCCATGCATACGATAATCCAAGAATAAAAAATTGTTATCAAATGGGCTGGATGCTTGCAGAGAATGTGAGAACAACAAGTTTGAGTCCTTACCTTCTCTATGCTAGATCAGTGATGAACCCTGTTCTCTGTATTTTGGGTGAATGTCCTGAATTTCAAGTTTGCATCTATGATATGCTCACTGATGTTCTCTGGTGAAAATGCAGATGGCCTAATTTTTGTGCAAAAAAAGAATGGGAACATCTGTGAGGTCTCAGAAAGCTCCCAGAAGGCTTCCGGGCCTCCTGGGTATACAGGGAAGTTCCTGGCATGGTTAATACCACCCTAATGACTGATCAGCCCATGGAGTCTATTCCTACCATCTTTGCTGCAGTTGTGAAAACTCAGAAGTAAAAGGACTGAGAGAGCAAGAAAGCTTATGACACTGCAGGATGCTGAAACTCCAAGGGATGTTGAAATATTTGCTTTTCTCCTTTTCTCCCGTCTGCTAAAGTAGAAAGAAAAAAAAAAAGAAGCATTTGTGAAGGCAGTTTATCTCAGTCATTTATTAATCAACCAGTGGGGAGATCTTTTTTGCTCCCTTGTATTTTCTAGTGTTGAAACATGCCCTGTATATCTGGCAGACCCCAGAATAGTGGGTTTTAATTAAAGGATTCTGGGACTTTAAAAGCAAAGTTAACCCATTTCTTCGTATTGCTCTGATTCAGAGAGAAAAGCTTGAACTGGAAATGATGAGCAAGTAGTTAAAATAACTGCCCTATGAAAAGAAATGTCTCCATGATTTTTACTCTAGTGAATCAAGGTTATCATAAAGAAAAAATAATTGCATTAACATCTCAGCTATTACATTTAGGAAATAATCTTACAATATAAGAGGAGGAAACAGTAAGAGTTTGTGATGCAGGTCCAATTTACCATACAGTTCCTGGAAAACAGATTAAGGTTTTCTTAAATTTATATTGAGGCACATTATTCAACCCCAGAATACAATGTGGCAAGAGTATAATGCTAACTAACATCCTGGGCATTATAAAATTTGGAATCTGCTTGCCACTGCATAATTTCACACAGCCAAAGGAAATCAAGAGGGATTAATTCAGTCTCTTAAACTTAAAAGGTTGTTCTAAAGGTCCCCTGTCAGCCAGTCTTATTCTTTACCTATGGGAGATGGCTGCAAGCAAAAACCACCTGGCTACCTTCCTTTCACAAGCCTGTGGACTTTTTGATGTTGCACCAATGTGTCCCCATAAAATAGCATGTGGTAAGCAAACAAAATCTAATGTATCAGGATCTGCTATCCTTTGTTTTAGGTTATTCATGACAAACCAGGGTAAGAAACTCCAAGTTAACCAACCCTTCCATTCTTTGAAAAGTTTGCTGGTAGCAGGGCTTGCCTTGTCCATTTTCTAATGTGAACCAGCAATCTCACAGTTACAGTTATTTCATCTACTTAACACCAGCTTTTTTTTTTTTTTTTTAAAGAAAACTCATCTGAAATTATATACCTGTAAGTACTCATAGTATCTGTCATCCTTTAGTCTTTCACGTCATCATAGCAATACGAAATGGGCAATCAAGAACTCCAGGGTGAGGCATAGACACGGGAGTTTTTCCTACTTGTATATTGTCAGGAATGTCTGCTCTATTTTGTAAATAGCCAAGTGAAGAGGTGAAGATAATTTCTTCCTTCAGGAGAATAGCCACAGACTAATATGAGCTCCATGTAGATAAAAAGGAGTCCAGATTGGTAGAACCTTATTTACTCCCTTGTTACTTTACTTCTCAGTTAGGCAGAATCCTGAGGCACAGAGTGATGTGAAAACACTTTTCACTGAAACAGCACGTTTTGCTAAAACAAAAGGCCTATAGGCCATTATTAGCATTATTTCTACTGCTTAGCTATGAGTTCTACATAAGTACTCCTAACAATCTGCAGTTTTGTTTTGCTTTTGGAAATAAGCAATTCTTTAGCTGGTTGTTCTGGCAAATAGCCACTAAATTCTACATGAGTAGGAAAATGAACTCATTTTATATGCATATAATATTCAGGGGGTCTAGTTTTACCAAATAGCTTTATGTAAAATCCCTTTTTTCCCCCAGTATCAATGACAAAGGCAATAAAATATTGAAGTCTGTTCTTCATCAATTTTACAGTAAACTCATCACCGTGTGATTGACTATGCACTCAGCGAGCTAATCAGTGTATTGGAAAATTAATTCAGGCAGAGCACCAATCCAACAGACCTTGTCTTTTGCATATGCATTTGGTCTGATTACTGATTTTGCAGAAGTAACTGAGTTACTGCTTTCATGTGGATAGCAGGAACTCACAGAACGTGAATATTGCTATATGTATAGCTATATATATGGCAATTGCTATATATTGCGTGGTATCTCAATTCTACTTGAAAAATGATTGCATGGTATCAGACAACTTACACTGTTATGCAGAAAATCAAATGAATAGAAGAAACTGTTCTGCCTTAGAGCTGCTGGGTCATTTCAGTTATCCTCTGTGAAAGCCTATTTAATTTGGAACTTCACACATCTTTTGCACTTGATTTTTATATTACTGGAGTACAATAACCTTCCAAGCTAAGATCTAGCCTGGCTGCCATATGCATAGCAAACATGCTAATACATATTTTCCTCTACAGAGTAGGGGAGTATTATCCCTACTTCACTGAAGAAAGCTGAGGTGTCTCATAGTTGTTTATGGTTTCAGTGGCAATCTCTTACACAACTAGAAAGGGAATCTGGATTTTCTCAGTCATTGCCCCATTCTTTATTGACAGAGAATGCTTTTTTTGCAGACCAGTCTGAGTGATGCACTTCCCTTGTCAGTGTCTCTGGAAATCTCTAGCCTTGCTCTCTTGGTTTTTACAGCTAGGGAGCAGATTGACTGTTTAAAGTCTGGTAGCAAACTGGGAAGCAGAAGGTGCTTTGTCTCTGAAGGTAAAGGTGCATGTCTTGGGCCATGAGGGAACACATGTGAATGAGTCTCCATTGGTTATTGGTCCTTGTCTTTCATGAACAAGATTGAAGCATCATTCTTCTGTTTCCTTACTTGTTTTTTCACTAAACTTACCAGAATCTGTCCATCCTTCTTTGGTCTTCAGCTTTCAAAGAAGAACTTGCTTATCAGTGGTTGCAACAAAAAACCAGCAGCTTCTCCAGGAGTCCTGAAATAAGACATAATTATTTCCATTGAAAGTAATGTTTTGCATTTCACTTCAGATATTTTAATGCAAAGTGTTGTGTGAATACCATACATTCTCCAGCATTTCTGATTCTGTTTGTGTTTGCCTGGTTGATGGGATCCTCAGAAAAATAAGTTAATTGCAAGGGTATATGAAGAACTATAACCTGGGGAAAGGTTTATACATTTATTAATAATATAATCATTGGTCATTTTTCTACAGTTTCTCTTCACTTGAACTGATAAAAAGCTTGACTAAAAGTAGTGCAGTACCAAAAGGAGGTCAAAATTATTCCTCCAGGAAAATAGTTTCTTTGTTTTTAGTTAGACATACTTTAACTGCTAATAGTGTCAATTCATTTCATTTACTTTATGCAGCTGGCAGCTAAACAACTTTAGAGGCTCCAAACTTCAATTTTCTGCAGACAGGCAAGTGGCCTAGAGACCATCTTCAGTGTGATTAAAAATGCATTTTACTTCCTAAAGCAGTTGGGTAGAAATAACTGTAAAATAACACAGACTTGTTGAAAATGTATTTTTTAAGGGGAGTGGAGATGCACTTTTTTGTACATTCATTTCCTAGTGTGGGCTGCAGATAAAAACAGTTCTCTTGCATGATTTCAAATAAACCATATTCCATGAAGAAGCTTGGTTTTTGCTGTACATTGTGACAGTTCTTTTGCAATGTTTTCTATTACACCCTTAAGCATTGTCACTTGATTCTTGTAATGTTAATTATCTCTGAAAGTTCCCTCTAGCCCTTCTTAAGAATATGAGTAATTTCAAATGCATCAAAATGACTTCCATCTTATGTGCATTAATTAAAAATAAATAAACTTGACCCAGGAATTAAGCAACAAAGAAGTATATAACAATGAAGCTAAAAAGCTTTTTTTTCTAGGTTAAATTGTGGTTTGCTCGCAGTGCAACATTTTTTACAGCAACAATAGTGTCATACAGATGGGAGTAATGATGTTATCTCTTGAGGGAATATATTAGTTTAGAGTGAAGCAGTTTCTTTTCCTCCTAAATGTGGTGCTTTGCTTTACGCAGGAATTCAGGTCAGCCCTATGACTGTATAGTACAGGAGCGCAGACATCCTTCCTGTCTGATTCCCTAAACTGTGTGCCTGTGTAACTGATGGATTCATGGCATAAAAGATGTTATTATCTTACTTATCTTATTATCTCTAGTAGGATAATTTACTACTCAAAGTGTTAAAAGTTTCTTTTTAAAACCTAGAGGTAAGAGGCTAAGCAAACGTAGCAGAGGGTTTTTGTTGTCCTGTCAGAATCGGGTGCAGGGGAGATGAAATGGAAGAACAAAAACACTTTTCTTGAAGGTGGAAAGACTGCTGGTGTGGGAACTCACTGAAATCAACAAGTCTATATGTGAAGTCTGTCTTTCTCTGACTTCCAGTTGCCAAATGGTCCATGGACATTAGATCCTGTCTTTTGGATATAAACACTAGAAAGGCTCTTCAGGCTCTCCTAAACTTCAAGTCTTTCAAGGCACCCTAGACCATTTCTCTGTATGTAATATAGGACCATCTTTGTGCACATGATGCCTGAGCTGTCTAATGTGGCTCCCGTGGGTGCTTCCATAAATATTTTTCTTCGATGATGTGAGTTGCTGAGAAAAATCTGTTGTCTTTTCTTTCTGCAGGATCTCTCTTAATTGTTTCTCCTCACTTGGCTGGTGACTCTGGTGTCCTCCTTGTCTCTCCCCCCTGCCTCTGCCCTCATGCCTTGGAGTCATGTATGATTTCCACCTTGACAGGTGGAAAGCATCTGCACTCTCCTTTCCTTTGAGGAAATCTTGCCCTCACGAAGATTTAAAGATATAAAATAATGACTTATTGCATAATAATTTAGCTTGTAGTTGCTAATACTGCTTTTATCAGGGCTTCTCTCAGAGCAGAAATTCTTTCCTGCTCAGGACACAGTATGCTGCATAAAGGATGGACATAGTAAGCACAGGGATCAAGTTTGTTTTGTCTTGCTTAATGTCAGTATTTGGTTAGCATTTGACAAAAAAGATACATTTAAATTAAACATCTGACTTTTAGTTTCAAGATCATAGTACCCCTGACTGCAGGCTTTCACAGAACCTCTCAGTGGGACTGGTGTAGACATACTCCTGCTGTAGAAGGTCTGCAGAATTGAATAGTTGTGGCAAAGATTTTAAGGAACCAGGATGTCTCTCTATGTATACAAGGGAACAGTAGGAAAGAATTTTTTCTTAATCCTGGGAGTAGGGGAAGGGCAAGGGGCAGGAAACATAAAGCTATTCTTCCAATATTTGTTTAGTTAATATTTATATCAAAGAAGTGTTTTGAGTTCCATCAGGCCAGCTTTCTGCTATGGACAGATTCTTCTGTTACTTAGACAAAGAAAGTTGGTACCCAAATGCCTATGAAATACAGTGCCTTGATACCTTGACTCCGACTTGTGGGAATGCATCTCTGTATAAAGAAATATGGGTCAGGCATTGCTGTTGTATTTTTTTATATGGTGATGTGAGAAGATGATTAGTGTACTATTCTTCTCACTTGCTGAATTTAGAAGCTTAAATAGTACTCCTTTAATTGATTTACTGGTGAGGTCTCCTAGGACCCTGAGATATTTGCCTATGCGATATGGCCCTGAGAAAGATGCCAAAAGATGAACACTTGTTTTGTTTCCAGGCTCTGATATTAGTGGCGCCTATTCAAATATGTTATGGCAGGGAAATGTTCTGCTTGATAGGGAATTACAGAAAGCAAAAATTAGATTATTTCTTGAAACTGCTGTAAATTACACTACGTGCAGAGTAGATGGTATATAGGGAACGCAATGTTATTTGTGGTTAAATTTCCATTCCACTGAACCCCATCCCATATGTGCCTCCAATAATGGAAGTGAGAGAGGTGTGTGTAAATTATGGTTTCCAAAGACGTGTGAGATTTGGACCAACTTTGGGCCAGTCCTTGCCCCTTTTAATATGTCTCCTTTTAGGCATACAACAGCCTCAAACATTCTTGCCATGGGAGATTTCATGCAGTGTAATGGAAAATCATCTCATTTATTTCCATTTTTATCTCTCAGCAGCAATATTTCCCTTGATTCTCTTCTGCCTACAAGATACTTCTTTCTGTAATAATAATTCTGCAGCTTCCTCCAGCAGACACATACGCTATTGCTTCCAATCTCTCATCTGAAATCACTGACTGACAGGTCTGACAGAAACAAATAACAGGTGGGTTGATAGATATTGTGTTTGGATTTCCTTTAAAGTGCTTTATCCCTCCTTCTTCTTTTTTTTTTTTTTTCTGGTTCAGCACCTTTTTCTATATAGTAATTGCGACCACAACTTCCCGTTTGCTTGGTATGTAATCATGGGTCACTATACTAATATTATCACAGCTGTGGATATAATGCCATGTTACTTCCTTTGGAATATACTGTGCTTTTGCTTTTTTTTTAATATACCTCTCTATCATATTCCTTTAATTCCTTTACAAAGGAATGCTTTTCAGTTTTTTTTCCTTACAGTAGGGCAGGATAGATCCAACAGCATGGCAAATGGCTTATTTGTTTATCTGTTCTTATTTTAATTCTCTTCTCAATACGTACACTTTTGTAGATGCCAATAGATCCCATCTGTGCCCTGGTTGAAATATTACAAATGACGCAGATGAAAACTACGTATTAGCAGAAATACCTGAGGAGACTTGGGCAGATTGCCTTTTATAGTCTGCTGGCTTCTTGTTCCAGCTGGACAAACCACAAAGATCCTTAGCTTCAGAATTTGCCGCCTCCATGCATTGGCTTGGAGTTCAGATTTGGAAGGATCACAGTTGTTAGTATTTGTCCACTTTTTACAGATTCTTTGCTTCTCATCACAGAAAATCTTGCTAGAAACTTGGTAGCCTGATCTCCAAAATGAACATTTTTTAGTGTACTTGCTTGTACCCTTTATTAATGAAGGAAGTGTAATTGGATCAGAGATACTTCGTGTCGAATTCAAACTCCAAAGGTAGGTAGGTATGTGAGGCATAAACCAGTTACTCTTAGGCTAAACTAGGTCAAGGAAATAGGACTTTTTTATTTTTAAATAAAAAATAGTTACTAAAATCCATCTAAATTTATAAAAATACACATAATATAAAGGAATTAGTAAGACTAGTAATATCATCTAATTACACAATACTTTTATTGCAGCAGCTGGGGAAAGACCTTATCTGGAATTAAGGATTAGTATCTCCATTGAGAAGGAGGAATTGAGGCAGAGAGCATTTAACTGGTTTCTTCAAGATGACAGAATAAATCAATGATAACAAGTGAATGCAGACACCATTCAACGCAGAGGTCTGTCTCTATGTTACTGGGATTCCTATCAGGGGAAATCTGCCATAGCATGAAAGTGAAATCTTGTATTTTTGTGATGCTTAGAGGTAATTATTGGCTTAGCACCTTCATGAGAGAGGGAAGAAAGGAACTGAAACATGCACCTTGATCCAGTACAAGAAGATTCTCTTTAACTATACCATGTATTCGTGGAGAAATTGCAGTTTTGTGGTAGTTTCCTGATATGAGTGTCCATTTGGGAATCTGTCTGTATGTTGTGTCATATCTTGATCCTCCTTGTCATACCTTCAGCAAAAAGCGGGAGCTGCATGAGGGTCATGCTTGTGAGTTACTTCAGTTCAAATTGCCATCAACGAGGAAGTCAACTCATGTATTTTTCATTGCCATTCCACTGATGGATTACCTTCTGCTCACATATGTGAAAAGGTTATTTCAGAAAGAGGCCATTTTTTTTTCCTAGATGTGTAACAGTACCAGGCATGCCATATGTATCAGAATAAGTATTATTCTTCACCATCATCATCAGGGTGAATCTGCAGATTTTTGATTTGTGAAAGAAATTGGCTTGAATTATGATTTAAAATAGTGCAATCCTTTCCTGTAGCAGAGGGGAGGCTGAGGAGGCTTGGTGGTTTGTGTTAGTTTCCCTCCTGCTTTTTATCTGTTCTAGAGCCTGGCATGTCTTTGCTTTTTCAATTTTAAGGATAATTTACTACTCAAAGTGTTAAAAGTTTCTTTTTAAAACCTAGAGGTAAGAGGCTAAGCAAACGTAGCAGAGGGTTTTTGTTGTCCTGTCAGAATCGGGTGCAGGGGAGATGAAATGGAAGAACAAAAACACTTTTCTTGAAGGTGGAAAGACTGCTGGTGTGGGAATGTCTGTCTGCTCCATAGCAGCTTCATTGTCAGCATTCTCCCTTTATGGTGGCAGATCCATGAAGAAATTAGGTCAACATATGAATAGGCAACAGGGATTTGTAACTAAAAAGAAAGGAAGACTGAAAATTTGTTGATGGGGTAAGGAAGAAGGAAGCAAAAAGTCTAGATCAGATCTAAGTTTATATACTTTCCCAGTTCTCTGAATTTGCTGAGTTCACTAGCAGCTCATCTGTCACCATCTGCTTTAGTCTGTTTCTAAGAGCTTTCATTGGTATGGATAGAAGTTATGTTAACAAAGATGGCCACACTAAACCCTATGAGCATTCATAAGAAATTAATAAGAAAGAAAACTCACAATGGGAAGAAGCTGTGGGAAAGTGTTTGGGGTATTTGGCTGTGTTGGAGAGTCAGGTGGAAGAGAATATTTCACTTCCTGCTTTGAGAATTCCGGGAGAAACCGCTACATTATTAGTAACGCACTCACAAAAATCTGACATTAGAAGGATTTTCATTTAAATTTTAAAGCCATTTAAAAATAGCTCTGTATAATAGCGTTCTCCCTGAAATAGCAGGGAGGATATGGAATCAGCAATTGTAAGAAGTGAGACCCTTATGCGATCGAATGGTACTAGGGATATAATGGGCACTTGTTTCTTCATTCTTTACAATGACATCTTACTTTATGTAGTTTAGAAAACTGTCTATTATAAACTAACTATGTATGGGTTTTTGAATGGAGCTGACATAGTTTGAATACAGGTATTATTCCAAAAAACAGTTGTTGTCATTAACTCATTGCATGGATTGGTGGATGATCAGAAAGGTGAGGCGCAAGATGGACATAATGAGGGAGACATACTAAATATTCTGTCCCTTGTAACCAATTCCCACAACCTGCTTTGGAAAGCACATTGGATACTTCCTCTGGCATGCTTTCCAAGGCAACAGGAATAAATAGTCAGCTGTTTCTGTCTTGGTTAAGAAAAATGCTTAAGCTGTTTAATGGTATGCAGGCAGTAATACTGAATTGGCTGGATTCTCACCACATGTGCCATACCTTGCTGACCAGAGGATTTCTGTTGTCTGCATGCTATTCTAGACTTTTTCATGGTGAGTGACATTCTGCCAGCATTGTAGAATATTCTATTTATTTATTTAAAAAAAGAAAGAGTTCTCAGGCAACACAGATATTCTGGGAATCTTGTTGGAATGCTTGTTTCCCTGATCATTAGTTTCAGGATCTGAAGGAGATGGATTGTAATGAAAAAAAATATATTAAAATGGCTGTATTGTCATTAGATTGTGGTAGTGGATATATATGTGTGTACATGCATGTGTATGTATAGGTATGTGGAGCTGAGAATATCCTTAGGTACAATTAATAGACCTTTTTAAAAATGTTAGTGATCAGTCTTCCATTTTAGCATCCTCTTTTGGCACGGTAAACAAATCCTGATGCTGACGGGTTCAAAGGATGGGAACGACTTCAGATCATACACCATCAGATTCAATGCAGAAATAAAACTTCAAACCAGAAACCACAACATAAAATACTTAATTAATTTTAAGGTACTTTAGACTCCCATAAAACTGTATAGAAGTTCCCCAGAAAAATACAGAAGTTTCTCTTCCTTTGCTAACAAAGATAAACGTTTATATTTAGTTGCTTTGGCATTTTTGCAGGGCAGTTTGGGGCCATCTTATTAACTAAGATTGCAGTCAATTATCTGCTTTGTTGAGTATTTGTTTTCATTTGAGTGATCTTTGTGCTATTTGCCAGATAATTTTTCTGTGGTGAGGAAACTCATTAGAGCTCTTTCTCTACCTGCTTGCTAGAGTCTTACTCGTCTGAAACTGAAAATTCCAATTAACGTGATCTGAATTTGATTGGAGCTGTAAACAAGTGCAGCTACCTTTGCTTCATTAAAATATGGAAAATCATGTGGTTTTTTTCATGATAATTTATAATTACTTTTTTTTTTTTCTGCTTGATGTAAATAGGAACTGGCCTTTATTCTGACATAGAAGGTGCAGCATCAAATCAACAACTTTATTTTATTGCATGAAACAGATGGTGAAGTTCACAGATATTTCCAAGAAAAGACAAAGTAATTTCAGTACTAAATTACCCTTCCTCAAGGGCCTAACCTCCAGGAGTTGATAGGGAATACAACTTTATGGTGTATTTCTTGTTCTAGTCTAGGCTTAGCTCACTTGAGACTAGGAGAGATTGAATCTTTGCTTCATATTGTTGTTTAAAAACTCAAAACCAGGCCACAATGTAATCACTGGTAGTTTCAGAGCTGATTTTAGTGGGTCTTCATTCACTCAGTGGTTTGTGCAATTTATTACTGTGTATAAAGTGAAGAAAAAAGGGATCAGATGAAAAACTCCTGAGCTGCTGAAACCAGTGACAAAGCTTTCGTTGATACATTGGAGATGATCCAGGCCTCTTCCATGGTGTAGGGTGACAAACATTCTGTGTCTTCGAAGGTATTTCTCATTTTAGGAGATAAACAATAGCTGCTTTTCCTCAGGGACAAACAGGAGAGCAGTGTGTGTACAGCCAAGCTTTCATTAACATCAGAATGTAAGTCTTTCATCCTGTGAAGTGCCTAGAATCCTGATTTAAGAGTAAATGAAGTTTGTACTTTAGCATATGTTTTGAATGGCTAGGAAGGACACACTCCAATGCAATCTGGGTATAGGCAGGTTCCTTTGTTCCGTAAGTCACCTGAGAAAGTTAAAAAAGGATAGATGTTTAGACATAAACATCCTTGGAAAGTGAGAATTACAAACTGTACAGCAGTTGATAGTAGAAGAGTATTCTAGAACCTCACAGAAAACCATAATGGCCCTGGAAAAAAAAAAATAGAGTTGCTTTTAAGGAGTGACCTAAATATTGCACATCCTCATCTGCTGCAGAGGGCACACATATGTATACCATAAACTATAATATAAACACTGTCAGATTTGTGCTCAGACAGGTGGGCAGCTGCTCACAAGATATTTTTTCTTAGGTGCCCACCAGCCCACCAGACCAGTGTTTGTCAGTAACTGGTAAGAAACTCGGACATATCACTGCATCCAGTGAAGTCAGCCTGTATGCACCCAGATAAAATAATGTTAGCAACTGAGTGTGTCTGCAAATATCCTGAGGAGAGGCCAGGTTGATTTAAAAACTTCTCTGATGTACTATTTGTGGTTTGTGATGCATCCTGTCTAATTGAAGTAGCATGCCATTTTCAGTGAGTCAGAAGCAATACTGGGTCATGTAAATATAAATTTAGGATGCACCAAAGAACTTCCCAGTGGTTGTTTGTGTGTTGGTGGCCCAATTTTTGATGCTATTCCAGCTGATGTTTTTAATCAGGAACCTGCCAGGGCTCCTGCCATTTCTCCTGCCCAATCTCCTCAGCAGGCTGCCTGTAACCACGTTGAAGCAGAGGATTCCAGGTTTCTAGGTCACTTGCTCTCAGTGGTTTAGCCATCACTTTATATTGAGAGGTTGTAATAAATTGCCACGAATTTATAGACTGGCTTAATTGGGATTTTTTGCTTTATGCATAATTTTTTGGAACAAAGTAAAAATTACATTTTTGTTGCATCAAATTATAGTTAAGATTGGCTTTTAGAAGTCTGCTGGGAATCTTTCTACATTTACTCCAGTATGACACCTTTAAGTGCATTTATTTTTCTAGTGTTGAGAGTGTGTCCAGGACCTTCTAAACTTAGCTGGAATATATCCAACTTAACTTTAGTAATTTAATTGAGACACCTAATTTAGGAGAATCTACCTATCTCATTAAGTTCCCTTTCCAGTTAGTGTAGACACAGTCCAAATAACATCTGAATTGCCTTCTGTATGTGGATCCCTTTCCTCATGGCAGAGGAGAATGCAAGGAGATTGCCAGAAGTTGGGAGGCATGGGTCTGTGCCAAAAACCATGTTCTTCCATTTAAATTTAGATACCTATTTTTTAGTTTGATTTTCCACTCTGCTGAGCACCCAGTGGTTCATAGAGGCCTTATTTTTCTTTTCTGTCAATAGGACAAATATGTTCATCTAGTTGCTTTAATATTTCTGCAACGATGCTGTAAAGAATGGATGGCAGAATCACCAATTTTGAATGTCAGGCCACTAACCTCTTTTTAAAAGGTTTTACAGCCTTAGCTATAGTCACGCAGCTTGGAAAACTTCTGATCAAGTTGCAGTTAGTATGTGTAAAGAGGATCAGATTTCGTACAGGTGTATATTCTCTCACATTGAGTTGAGCAGTAGTTTCTTTAACCATTTCTTTCAGTGGTAAGATTTTTTTAAATGAAGTGTGAAGTTCTTAAAAATTATTTCCACCTTTTGCTTGACTTGACATGAGGGAAGTAAAAAGATGGTTTATAGATATTTCTAATGCATGAGTTTTTTCTCTATGCTTTGTTCAACTGCAGAGTGACAGGGTTGCCAGTTACCATACAAGTACCTGGGCCAGTTTCTGTATCTGTTAATTTGGAGATGGTACAAAGTCAACAAAAGGACTGTTGTTGGTGTTGGTATGTGCTGGAAGAGAGATAGGCCCTGAGGACTGGAGAGAAAGCCTCTTTCCTGGGCCCGGAGGTGACCCTGGGAATGCATCCAGGTCACCGAGGATGGACTGAGAGAAGATTGTGTGTTTATGGACAGACTGGGCCTATGAGAAGTGTTAATTGTAGTTTGTGACCTTATAGGGTATTGTTTGCCTATTACCATACTAGGTAAAATCTGTGCAATACCCCAGGTGATTGGGGGACACTGTGGTGAACATCTTTCCTGTTTATATGATGTTATATCCTGTTGTGTGCTGGTATTTAGGGAATTCTGACTGCGCAATAAACAGCTTTGCATTCTTCCACCTGATAAGCAAGGTCCTTGCCCATGTGTCATTACTGCAGTTGGGACTGCAGGCTGCATGTATAATGATGTATAATATCCTCCTGCAATGCTCTTAAATAATATGGTACAGTTTTAAGAAATACAGAATTGATTTGAAACTCCTAAAATTTTTCTTTTCTAACTGCACACAGTTTCAGTGACTGAATGATATTGAGTCTGAATTAATGATGAAGTATGAAAAAGTCTGTCTTAAAACCAGGCAGAAGTACATGTGCAGTTATTATATCATTCCTATTAGTCAAGGGGAGTTTGCAGTGAATTTTGGAGGGAATTCTTGTGGAATGGAATGTTTAAATTGTAGAGGAATGGCAGCAGTTCTCTGCAAGTTTCTTCCAGATAACATGATTGCTTCAAGAGTGCTATTTGCAGGATATTGAAGCTTTGCAGAAACTAAAGGCAAGTTCAATGGTAACTTCAATAGGCTCAGGAGTTTCTACTCAATTCTTTGACTTTTATAACAGCTATTCAGTTTATCAGTGATTGTGATGAAACTAATAACAGATCAGAATTCTAACTAAGTTATTTACATTAATATTGCTCTTTTCTTTCCTCCTTCTGAGGGAAAATGGTTACAGTAGTAATTTTTAAATTAATGTGTCTATGGAGTCACCCCAGTTAACTCCAAGGTTGCATGCTATAGGTTTAAAATGTCTTGTTATGAAAAAAAAAAATCCCTACACCAGTCCCTTGAAAGAGTCTAATGCATTGCATTGTAACCAAGTCTAAATACACGTAATTCTGTGGGATAATTTCAACAATAGGTACCATCTGCTTAATGTGTTCATAAAACCAAATATTAATTTCCTGGTAAATCAGTTGTAAACGAGAAAATATTATTATTATTGCAATAATTTTATATAAGATAAATGTCTCAGTGGCTCAGAAGGTTAAAGTTTAGAATAAGAGCTGGCATTTACTTTTCTCTGCAATTTGGCTAAAATTAAATTGCCTGATCATGAATCCAAGTCATATTTTATCTTCCATAAAAACAGAAAAGACCTGGAAACAATCTGTAGACCACCAGGATGTCTGAAAGTTATTTTCCAGTTATAAAAATAAACTAGCCTTGAATTTATTCACCATCTGTCAGTCTTCTCTTCCTACCAGGGAACTGAATTTTCAGACAGGTTACTTGCAGTGGAAAGGAACAGCTGTAGGAAGCAAGGATACCAAGATTGCTCTAATTATATTAAGACACAGAGCGGCTTTTGGAAATTTGAAAGAGTTCAGTTGCAGTGTCTGGGGAGAGGTTTAACATTTTCAGGATTCCCAAGAATGCACACACTTCCTACCATGTCTGAAACTCCAAGGATTCATTCAAATGGAATGGAAATGGGCAGAGTGACCTTCCCTTACTTACTTTTCCTCTGCTTCAGAATCTGTGTGCAGGGCTAGAACCAGTACAGGTGAAGCAAGAGACAGTGTTAATCTTATTAAGGTAAATCTTGGTGACCAGAAGAATGTTACCTTGCTATCATAACCTTAGGGCAGCTACTGACTTTGATTCTTATTAGTGGTATGCTACTCTGTTTGAGAAAGAAAAGCAGAAGGTGATTTTTAGTCCATGAATGAAGCGATGATGACTGTTTGTAGTTGGGTGAGCTGTGTCACGTGTGTAGGAAGAGGCTCAGGTTTACCAGCAAGTTCTCTCTGACTCCCTTCAGGACACATGTGTAACAAGATTAAGGTCACCTCTACTGCAGAGAGGGACGTAATCAACCTGTTTGTATTCTAAGGTTTTTGTTTTCTATTATAATTATTGTAGAGATATGTCAGCACTCAATAAACATAGGGCTAACTGTATTTGAAAATGCCCAAATCTTACTTTGACTGGCTGAGGTTCTACTAACACAGAGAGGTGGTTCAAAAGTGGTTTCTCCTCTCAAGAACAAAACAAGCTGAGAGAAAGCTGAAAGGCACAACAGAGGCATCTCTGTCTAAATCCCATAATGGATTTGACTTCAACATAATAACAAATTAATGAATGAAAGGACTTTCAGACCACAATTATATGACCTTGAATTGTAAAAATGGCAGGTTAGATCTCCTTGGAAACCATTAGAAGCATAAATGGAAAGCCTATTCCTGTATCGTAGACTCTGTAACAAACTGAAGAAAATTGCTTTACGGGATGAATGAAGTGCGAGAATAGTTAAGGAATTATTTGAACAGTATTTCCAGCTTGAAGATAGGTGATTTCTTTATATGTCTTTCATCTTAGTTCTTTTATTTGAACAAAAGCAGCTTAAAATTACCATGACATACTCAGAAAACTGCTGACAGACTTCAGGTCGCTCTACACCAGAATATGCAAAGAAAAAGAAGAGGCATGAAGTATGAAGCCGTGCTGTCTGTCAGACTTACAGAAAGACTGGGCCATGCACCAGATTTATGAAACAATGCAAATAACTTCCTTACAATAAAACTGGAAGTATATGTCATTTTTTTCCCAGAACTTTGTACGTATGCTCTTTTCCAAAGCCTTGCAGCACAAGGCTGTCAGTTGCACAGATTCAGGTACTGTGCAGTTGAAAATATATATGAAGAAAGGCTAGATGACTGGCAAATAACATATTCTCCTAGAGTTCATTCGTGGTAGTGTTACTCATGGTTCTGTTATATAAGTTGTCCTGCTCACCTCAGGGGGAGTATTGAGGCAGAAAGGCTGAAGAACTGAATGCATGACATTTTTTAAAAATCTAAGGAGACAAGTCATTATTAGTACATTAGAACTACATCTCTTTTCTTCAGTCCCCTTGGTATCACTGCTTGGCATGGAAATTCTGACCCTATTAACACTGTCTGAGTCTGAGGTTTATTTCTGGAAGCTTTTAAAAAACAGCTGGGGAGTACCTTTCACTTTTAGTCGTATACTGTGGCTTCTTTTTCATGTTTGAAAGTTGAAAAAAATCCCAGGGCTCTCCCTGGCCTTATGTGACTTTCATATGAAAACATCTATGTTCCTAACCTTAACAACTTTTTGTGATAGATAGAAATGGCCAAGTGGTACCTTTATTTGGTAAATTTCAAAAAGCTTTGTTCATATCCCAATTCCTCTTAAACTTCCCTTTTTCAATTCACAACTTTGCAGACTTTGCTGGAAAATTAAAATTGTATCCTTAGGCTTCGTACTGTGTCAGTATTTCATCACAAATATGGTGCCACAACTAGCTTATTTCTGAGTCCTCAGGTGTTTTTATTGTAAAAGTCTTTGGGGCAAGATTACCTGAATTTCTGAATGTTTGACTACAGAAGTCCACCTTAAAATAGTCTGTGCTAATCCAGACAATCTTTGCTACTTCTGTTTAGGTTTTCCTTCGGGAAAGAAATAAATGCCTGTGTTACAACAGTACCTTTCTTCCTGGAGCCTTATAATTCAGGTTCATCCTTTCAACTGCTCTTAAATCTCATCATATTTGTGTCACCTGTATCATATTTTTATTTTTAATGTTCAGAGAAAAAACAAGTTAGATCTGTTCATGTCTTGTGGTTAGCATGGCTATCAGCTTTCTGAATCTTCATGGTTACCATTCTAGCTCCCTTCCTCTGCAGTGCTGCTTCTACACTCCTATGCATGACCAGAATACTGGACATACAAGTCTTTCTTGAAGTATTAAAAAATATTTTTTTCTCTTTTTGGTAGACGTCCAAAAATCTTGCTGCAGGAAAAACTAGTCTCAAAATATTATCAGCTGTCTTGTCCTAATCCTAGCAGTTTGAGTAACCCTTAGCTTTATCATTTGATTGTATGAAGCTTAACTATTAATAATTCATAAGTTTTCTTGGATATACTTTTAGAAACATCACTAAATGGGAACTTTTCTGGCTGAAAAGAAATAAATAGAACACTGTGATCTCAAAGGGGAAAAGAATTCCTGGAGCTAGCTTGCTTGGAAGCAGCTGAGCACTAGCCAAGATTAATTTGTTTTTTAGATCTTGGTACTCTGAATTTCCCTACCGCTCAAGATTGCTTTGGTGATATTTATTATCTTTTTCACACCTATAGCAACTTCAGATGGCATTTTCAGAGGTGGTAAAAGAAATTAACTTTTCTAATTTGTAATAGAAGTTATGGGAATCCAAGTGACGTTTTTCAGGAAACAAGCTTTATTAAAACTGTGAAGAGTGACCCTTTAATTGTTAATTTTTTTTTCTCAATGAAAGAATTAGGACAACCTATGTATTTCAATTCAGTTTTGTCAAAATGAGATGTATCTACTTTGGTTTCAGAATTCAGCTTAATTTGAAATAATATACATTTTTTTTTTTATAGCACAATGGATAATGTAATCCAGTATCTTCATTTGAATTTTTACAAATGTTTCAAAGTGGTTTGTTTTATTTTGTTTTATGGAATCAACCAGAAAAATCCCCAAAATAATTGTTCACAAAGCTCAAGGAATGAGTGCCCAAGTTATTTAGACTCACTGCAAACGTTCAGCAGTAGCTGCTTTTATTGAAAACAAAATTTCTGTGTAATGAAAACAAAGGTACTGTAAAAGGAATGTTGTTGATTTACTTTGACTGGGCTTTTGTCCTCACTTTACAGAAGGAAATGGGCGGAAAAGTCAGTTCAGGTACAGAAATCTCTATGACATTTCTGGCAAGATGAAAAGACCAGTGACTTGAAGCCCTTCCTTAGGTAATGCATACATGGATGACGGTGACAAGTGTTGTATTAATGTTACCTGCATTACGATGTGTTATACAGCAGAGAAGTGGTAGAATTTATGGCAGTAAACTAAGTCAATCAAGATCAGGCAATGATTAACATTTGGACCAGTAGCTTAAGACTTGGTTTCCCAAAATTAGATAGTTAAATCCAGATTCTGGACTTCGGTCACTTTCAAATATGTAGCTTGATTTTCTGGAATGCAGAACACTAGTACCTGTCATTTAAACCATGCTTTGTAAACTTAGCTTGGAACTGTAATTGCAACAGTTTATTAGTAATGTTTTAGTTTGATATTTCATTTGTACATGCTCTATGTGCACTTGTTTAAAAGCAACTGTAATGCGCATAGTTACTGAAAAAGAGTAAAGGAGGAGAATTTTGGTAGAACTCCTGAGATACTGACCATCTTAATATAAACCAGTAGCAGGATATCTGTAATGAAAATCCATCGAGGGAGTGAATTTGCAGTTGAAAAAGTCCAGACTGAAATGCTAAATCTGTGATATGGCAATCTAGAAATTATAAAATGAATAAGAGCGTCAAGAAAAAAAAATACAACAAGGAAGAGACTGTGAGCAGTTTAAAAAAATTGTCTCAAGTACCTTTCATTTTTCTTTGTATGATTTTCATCTGATTAAAGCTGCTCGAATCATTGCTAGTTAGACTTAGTAACCAGGCAATTAAATAAGATGAGAAATAACAGACAGAAGAAAGATTTGAAAAAAGTTAAGGTCTCAAATTTCAAGAACACAGGTTTGTACCATTCTACTGTTTGCATTCGGTATTTGCACATTTCATCATTTTAGATCTTTCTGAAATATAACTCTGCCACTGTTACGCAAACATTTTTAGAACTCAGATTAATGTTAAACTCATACAGTTTATTCATTATTTTAGAGTTTCATGCCACTTTTTAACCTAGTGCTCTAATGATGTTTAGTAGCAGTAGATGTAGAAGTGGTGTTCCAGTGACTATTTCTAGCTTCTTCCACTTTGTTCTTCAGAATTTGAAACATTCTAGACTGATCATTTTTACCTATCCTCTGGAGAGCCTAGAGGAGTTGAAACGGTGACTTCCTCTTGGTTAATTGTAGATTCCAAGCAGTGAATTAGTGAATAGGCTGGTATTGAACTATTATTCATATTTGGTCAAAGGTTGGACTCGATGATCATGGAGGTCTTTTCCAGCCTTAATGATTCTATATGTTCTGTATACACTCTGGCAAGTACAGCACCTAGCTTTTCAGAATGTTTCAAAAGAGAACTTGGCTGACAAAGAAACAGGAAGAAATAAAAGCACAGGTGGCAGTGGTATCCACATGAATGCTTTGAATATTTTAATCCTCACATTAAACCCATGGAGTGAGGATAAAGTTCCCAAATGCAAGCAAGAGATACATGAATTCTTCTAAAGGACCAATCCTGTGGACAACTGACACACATATGGTGTAAATTCTAGGGTGTTCCTTCTCTTTTTCAGTTCAGACACCAAGCTCCTAGCCAACTGGCAATGGAGAATTGTTGGATAAGGCTTGTCGATAAAACTGGTCCTCAGTCAGATGAAATTAATGCAGATTTCCTTAATGTTCTCAATAGATAACTCATTAGATCAAGTTAGCCAGCCCTAATTTATGCCAAATTTTGATCTGACAGAGTTCATTGCAGATTCCTTTTTCTATTAGCTCCTTAAAAAAAAAAAAATTCTTGCACCTGTCTTCCACTTTGGTTACACAGACCTCCAGCCAACCTCCAGGTGAAGTACAATTGAATGATGTTATAATCTACAGTTGAATCTCACCCCAGCAGCTTTTCTGATTTGACACTGATACTCCTAAATCTCAGAGGTAATCATTTTGATGGAAAATACCATAAAATGGAAGATGGAAAAAACCGCTAGAGTTTTTCAACCCAGCTTAGTCCCAGATATATTCTGAGCTGAGCCAGATGGGGTATGATGACTACTTTGTACCAAGTATAATTTTATATACTTTGTCAAAAAGTGCTTCCATCAGCAAATTGGATAGTAGTAAACTCCATCTAATGAGACATTTTGGAAGATTCAGCTTCATGGCTAGACTATAATAATATTTATTTGTTTTGTGGAGAAGTCTGATTTAATGTTTCACTCTGAACTGTGGGTAAAATTTTTTCTGCAGAGTCCTTTATTACTCCCTCAGTGCCAAGGTCTTTGATGAGCGTGTTGAGAAGCCTAGCCAGGATGGGAGAACACGAAGAAGAGTATCACGCTCCTGCAAACAACAGAGTGGTTCAGTCAGAAAAGATTGGCCAGCTAAGTCTTTAAAATGACTGCAGTCCTGTAACTGCCTGGGAGAAGTCTGTCATTACTTCATGGCTTAAAGTGTTGTAGGACAGTGGTCTAAATCAAGGGTATCATAAAATTTTTACTAAGCTTGTTTTAACAAGACATTAGAAGTGAAGTACTTGTTTTATTGCTCCAGTTACGCTCTATTGGATCCTGGCCTACTGAAAGTAACAAATTGACAGTTGCTTTTTTCAGAGGCAGAAATAGTTAACTTTCTTGCTTGTTTTTTCTCACCATTGTTTTTTCCTTGGCATCCCTGCTCAGACATTTGGCCTAAGGTCAAGAAATTTATGTGGAAGACATTGTTCAAATTAGGCTTTTCATAAGAATGGCTTAAGGAGGAAATATGGTCTTGGCTTGCAACTTACTCTGAATATGAGTTACAGTGTGAAGTGATTCACTGATGCCACTAGTTGATTGCAATCTCTATGTAACTTCTTTCTGCTCAGAGACAGTTTAAAATGTGTCAAAATCAGTATCCCTTATTTGTCTTTCTCTTGGCATTCACTGCTTAAACTTCCATGAGGAACTGATACTGGCATCTGAAGATGTTACTTTTCCTGTCTTTCTTTCCTTTTTAATATATTTAATATTGCTGAAGTGGAGAAGGAAGACTTCCAGGCATTGGAAGTATGATTCAGGTGTGCAATTGGAAAAAAGAAATCAACAACCTAATTTGGACAGGAAGACAATGAGCAATTATTGATACACTGCAGGAAATTTAATTAAAAATAGGATTTTTATGAGCAGTGTTAATGCTTGCTGCCTCAGCTAACCTGACAATAAGGGCTTTCCAAGTGACGGTGACATCTGGCACAGGATCACATGTAGGAATTATGCAGAGGTAATAAAAAGCACTTAATTAGCATTGCAAATAGTATTCCAACATTTAGGAGATGTCTGCAAATTTGCATACAGATACATAATTACGTAATTTGCAGCTGTTGTGTTTGTTCCGTAAGACCTTGCCACTTTACTAGTAGAATATGTAAATCAGGAATTAATCCTTTTTAGCACCTAGTTTTTCAGTAGTCCATAAATCTGTGGCAAATTATAGGCACTTGTGGACTTTCTCATCTTGGCTCAAAATTCTGTGGAAAACAGAACTATATCCCTGGGCTTACTTAACTCTAAAGGTCTTTTAAGAGTTTTGTAAAATGCAGCTCCTTCATTATCAGTTTTTTGATCCTCATTCCTGTCTGCTAACTTAGTATGCAAGACCATGCTGCAAATCTCTTTTGATATATTCCCTTCCAGTTTTAAAGAGAATCAAGTTAATATTTATTCTCATTAGTACCTTTCTGATACAGGTAATTACCTTATGTTACATGTAAACAGAGAAGGCTGGGAGGGAAGGATATCTGACCAAACAATAGTGCTATATAGGTAGCTCATTAAATTCAAGGTGAAGCTGGGCAACTCAGATGCCTAAAAAGAAAAACTGGACCAAATTATTAGCTAATAATTTCTTAATACATGATTTCTCAGTGTAACTTCTTATAAGTCCCTAGTTTATAAGATTTCTTTGCCTGGATAAGCTTGAACAATTTTCACTTAGGTACCAACAGGAAAAGACATGAAAGATGTTTATCTATACCAGCGTTCTTGAGATATATTTTAATTTTAAATTCTGTTGGGTTGCTACATCGATATTTTTGTAGCACATTTCTTGTATTTAGCTCTGGGGAGGTTTGCAGAGATACAGTCGATTAACAAAAGGTAATTCTGGCTACAGAGTTTGAACACACTGAAGTAATGCATAGAGAAGTTGTTCTTTGTTTTTATTTTTTAACATGTTTTCCCTTGTGTTTTGAAAATGCTTTTAGTATTATCCTGCTATTGCCCCTTCCATGTAATGGAAGATTCCCCTTACGCCTGAGTCCTGTAAAGAAGAAAGTTCAAAGCAACAAGGGAGTTCAGAGCAGGTTAGGTGATAAAGCATCTTGGAAAACAGTGATCATGCTCTCCCCCAGGAGAACTTCATTTTATCTAAGTTAAATTTCTGCTAGGAAATTGGCTGGATTGTGGGCTGCTAGTTCCTTTAACATTCTTCCATTAGAATAAAGCAGTTTGCAGTAATGTAGCCTAAAGTATATTTGTCTTTATTGACTATATAATACTTTTTTGGTTTTTTTCTTGTAATCTAAGTGACATGTGCGAAATGACAATCTGTTTATAGAATAACTATAATTAACAATGAATATATCTTTAAGGGTTTTGTTGCTGTTTTTAATGAGTAGGAGAATGGGAATTGAAAATGAAATCTTTCTGCCCAGAATGACTGATCTACCTTATAGGCATTGTCAGCAATAGTTTTTATGGAGAGAGGGAAGTTGTGGTAACTGGAAGAATAAAATAATGAGCCTTCATAAATGCACTAGAGAAAGACAGGAGCAACAGATGTTTCTTTTTCTTTAAACTGAGTGTGTGAGCACAAGGACAAATGTTGTTCTCTGCTGACTGCTCCAGCAGAATGTTGCTGCTGGTAGCGGCTCTGCTGAAAACAGAAAAAATGGAAACAAGGTCTTGCTTCACATTGCTGTAGCTACACCTGGTTTCCTACAGTTGATCTTTACTTTCTAGAGGAGAGTTCACTCAACAGAGGATGAGCTGGGACTGGCAGTTCAGATGGTTCTGAGATTTCTCTGCACCTCTGACTGCAGAATGGGAAGTTTTGGGCACTCAAATTCAGAGACAAAAGTCCCCATGACTCCAGCCTGGTGCAGCTTAAATACTGTAAAGTGGCATCTACCCAGATCCATATGGAGAAGGTGTCTTAGCTCAGTGTCTGTTTCCTTCTGAACACAGGCTTCCAAGGCAGCACGCTGCCCCACTGAGCCCCAGAGTTACATTTAAGGTCTACGACTTACACATCTCCAGATGAAGCTGAAACTTAGGCACTGTCACCTCTTCTGTCCTGCTCCACCTGCTGTGCCTCCTTACCTGGCTGGAGATCTACTGCCATGTATGTGGATTTCATGTGCTGGGTCTTGAATAATTTGTTAAAGAGCTTCTTTCAGAAAAAACAATATGGAACAATGCTCTTTCATGGAGAGTGAGTGGTTGTACAGAAGAGCCAGAGTTTGGGAATGCTTCAGACTACCCCGGCAGCGGCTGACTGAGTGTTTGCCTGCTGCGCAGGGCTGGGGGCACAGGCCTTGGTCATGGACCAGGGCTTCCTGCTGCTGCCAGACCCAAAGAAAAGGCCAAAACCACTCCTGGATGAATTTGTGTGGCTGACAGTCTTTCCCTCTTCTCATGTGAGGTAGGAATCTTCCAGCAGCAGATAGATGATGATTAAGACTAATGATGCTTCTGCTTTTGTTTTCTGGTTCTTTTAGCTGCAGTTACTAATAAGTACACTCACAGAGGACATTCTCGTGAATTAAAGGTCCATGGCATTTTTTCTCCTAATTAAGCTGTGCATTTTTGAGATGCACGGCACAGTTCTTTCTTTTTAAAAGGTAGGGGAGTTCCCAGTGGTTTGATCTGTTTTCTGAACCTTTTTACAGCTTGAAAAAGATTTTTCTGCAGATTATAACCAATTTATTTTTGTCAGTGCCATGCCACATACCAGTTCTAGGCCAAACCAATTAGAAACACGCATCTTTTGTTAGCTGAACAAATCTGATGCAAAAGAATGTGAGCCTGGAAACCCAGACTTTTGCAGGCAGCAGACTGTCTGGAGGGCTCTGTGATAGAATGTCCTCTGCAATGCTGAAGCCAGGCAGGAGCTCACTCGCAACCTGTGACTATGTGCCTACAATTCTTAGGGCTTATTTGGAAATTTCATCTTGTCAGAGGCCTATCCTGATGTAGGACCAAGGCTTTTTATCCCCCGGATGTTACTTTGCTATCATTAGTAAAGAAAATAGTATATACAAAGTCACTTTTTATTGAGCTGTTGAAAAGGAACTGTAGTTATATATGTTTCTGCAACAGCTGGCACAGTCCTGGTCTTGTCTGTCATCTCGAGATACTCTTGTTTTATGAAACACTGAAATCACATTGTGTGAGCCAAAGAAATAATTTCCTTCCTTTCAGTCAGGAATAGATGGTGGAGAAACTCCACTATCAATTTAATTCATCAGCTTCACTGGCTGTATTTCAAATTTAATGGTTTTCAAATATATTTCTAATTTGCTGTTAAGAAAATTAAAATAAAATTCACGAATGCCTTGCCAAAGGCAGCATTCAGTACAGACTAATCTACACCTCAGGAAGGCATTCAATTTTTTTTTGTCCATAACTGCATATAATTAATTTGTCTGCAATAAGCATGTAATTTTTATTATCTGTGAAGAGTTTGGCAGGGGAAATACATCATTACCTGCACATCTTATAATGTGCAGTGCTACAATTCATTTTCTGAGTTGCCATGTGTACTGATGAAAAACGTTGACTTTACCCCTCTCTTTGTTTTTTTTATAGACATAGCAGAAGCCTAGCAGTCTGAAGCAGATGAAAAATAAGGATGGACAATATGTTGGAAAGACATTTACATAAACAGTGAGCAGTAGTGAACAGCAAAAACCAGTCCCAAGATCCAGTGAATAACTAATTATTTCAAAGACTCTGGGAATGTCAAGCAACAAAAAAAGAGTACCTTCTAGTCACTATCCAGCAACCTTGAATATGGATCTGTAAGTGGTTATATGCACATGTAAAATAGCATAAAAAATGACAGACTTCTGGGACATAAATAAACATACCATTGCTTTATATTGTTGGCCTTTGGGCCATACAAAG
The DNA here is from genome assembly GCA_013397865.1 of Struthidea cinerea. Classification (NCBI taxonomy): domain Eukaryota; kingdom Metazoa; phylum Chordata; class Aves; order Passeriformes; family Corcoracidae; genus Struthidea; species Struthidea cinerea. The sequence continues at coordinate 300,020 of VZTI01002658.1, forward strand.
TACAATCTCCTGAGTATACAACTTTACTATGAAACGGGTTTAATTATCTCACTAAATTGTGGACATAAGTGAATGGAATAATTTAGAAGAAGTAGCTACAGACATGAAGCAGCACTGAGAACTGCTCAGATTTCTGTAGTTACTTGCACAAAGAAGCTTTATATAAGAAGTAATAGTATGCTGGAAAAGGTTGTGTGAGGAGGACAATGATGAAGAGGACAAAAGCTCCTTGAGGGATTGTTTTCTGAGAGTAACTACGAGAAGTACTAGGCTAATAATTAGAGAGTCCCTATCTGTGTGGGCATGGTTCTTCAAAACACTGTTTTGAGGGAGCAGCAAGCAAGTCCTGCCATTCTGAGGCACTTCTTGGGATCAGATGTATTTTTCTTGCAGTCAGGGAAGCCTCAAGTGTGGTCCTGAAAGCCCATCTAGACCATGAAGAGCACCCACATGAAAACTGCTTGTCAGCTGTGAGATGGCATCTGGAAGAGCCGGAGGGTGTATTTTCAAGGAAGCACAGTGTGAATATGGCTATTCCTGCATTCCTTTCAATATAGCATAGATCCACACTTTGAATTTGAGCCATAGACATAATTTAGGCAGAAAAATGCAATTTAAATTGTTACATTCCTTCTATCTGAACAGAAACCAGGCATTTCTGGTGCTATTCCTAGTTGGTTTTAATAATTTCTTCCTCACACTTGCACTGAATATGAAAAAGAGGAAAGAAAAGGCTCTTAAAATAAGATGTACCAGTAGGACACTTCCATGAAAAGGAAGTTATTTAATTAAATATTTGGGATGAAAAACTAAAAACTCTTCAGCTGCTAAATATCCTGTATTAAACTTCAGAGCTGTAAGTCCCTTCTTCAAGGAAGGAAGTTCTGTGGGTCCAGCTGGAGTCTTGTGAGACCAGTGGTGGAAGCTGATCTTCCTTGCTAATGGAAATATGGATTTCTGCCACACACCATTTCTGTTCTGCAGAATCTAAGGTAATGGTTTTTGAGAAATGTATGTTTTATTAATCGGGGTTGCTAAGACTGTTTTTAGACTACGAATCAAATTCTGCAGTTATCTTACTATGAATGCAGTCAAAAGGGAACTTTTCTGTCTTAATGGATGCTAAAATAGTATTTCAGTGTTTATAGGTGTGCTAGGAAAAAAGTCAACTAGTAAGTTTATCTAGGCTAGTTACATGAATCGGCCCCTTCCGTCCACGATCTACGGTGGGCATACCTTGTGATTTTTCAGATGTGTAAATGGTCCCATCTTCTCTCAGCACTTCTGACAGAGAATGCACCTATTCCTCTGTATATGATAATGACTGTTAATATGTGTTGAATGTGTATAGTGTAACTTTTTTTGGGGGTGGATTGTTTTTGAAAAATCTGATCACATAGCAAAAAAGAGCATATACAATAATATTTTAAGATAAATATCCTCTTTAGCAGCTTGCAGTGAAAGCTTTAAAATAAAAGCATGGTGAAAAATTTGAGATAGAAGAACCATTTCTCTGGAAAATATTTTTTAGGCTCAGAAGGAAATGTTACCTGGTTGTCAAAAATCCTCTGTTGATGTCTGCTGCATGTGTACATTTCTCTTTCCCTATTAGAGCTTTCATTCTTTGCTTATGTTCAATTTTTATTATGACTATCATTTGAGACTAATAATACAAAGTAATTTTTTTCTGCAGTTTTTGGACATTCACTTTTGATGCCTGAGCCTCCTGATTTTTACGGACTGAATGTTTTACACTGGGAATGAAAAAAAAATGCAGTGCTCCAAATAATGAGTTTCTATGTAAAATCATTGCCTTAAGTCCAATTTCTCTTTTCTCTTTCAAATGTTGCTTCTCCTTGTCTTTGACTACAAATGTTTCTCAAGTTTTTTTCAGGGACTGAAATTGTGCTTCAGAAGTAAAGATATAAAGATATAAAGAATGCTAAAGCTATATTTCTTCAAACAAACAAACAAAAATCCCAGAGAGCTCTGCCATTTCCTTTATTTATTTATTTTTTTTTAACTTGCTTGGCTAGTGCAGTAACACAGAAGACTAGAACAACTTTAACTAAAGAAAACCAGTACATATTGTTGTTTTACTAAGGGAAGTTCTATAACATTACAAATGCTAAAAGCTTACCTAGAACTGTGTTTTTCTTGCATAATTAGTGGTTATTAATGATTATAAATGGTAATTTATACATAATAAGATACTGGATACATTTTGAGGACCCCAGAAGATAAATTTTAAATTGAGCTCTTGGTTTCATTACCTGAAAGAGGGACATTACTCTGTGGATTTGGGCCAAACACAATGCTTGAAATGAATTGTGTTATTTCAGAAACAGTAACTATTGGTAAAAACAGTGAAAATTGAAATTCAGGGAACTGTTTAGTGACATAAATACCAGTAAGCTACAAAATTACAGCCCATTCCTCTGAGACTCTAGGCACCAACAGTTAGTCTTAAGGGATTCAATTGTGACTAATTACATATTACGAGTCCTGATCTTTAACACTTCAATCAACCTTTAGTTGTGCTGTTTATACATAATTTATCTCTGTTTATGGTTTTATGTGATAATTGTGCCAATCTGCATTTCATTAAAATTGACGTGGAGATGGTGGAGGCTTTCCCACATAATTGTTTTTTTTTTTAGATACATCTCTTTCTCTGCTGTCCCTCTTTGTTTTTGCTCTGCAGCTTCCTTTACTGACTGCCTCATAGTGCAATGGCTTTTGTTGAGCTGCTGTGAGGAAAAAAGGGAAGCCAAACATCTCTGCAATCCAAACATGACCATTTGGGTGGGACTACTCGGAGCAGTGTGACGTGCTGGAGTGCATGACGTAGATGTCACCAGTGGTAGGGCAACTGGACACTGCAGCTGTATCATCCTTATGCTGCGTTTGAGTTATGCTGTATGCTGAGAGGCAGGGTTTGCAGCCTGGATGATATTAGCTCAGTGTTACTGTGACTGCTCTTTCTGGGATCAGGGAAAACATTACATTGTACTTCTCTGGCCCCCCGAGACATGCCAGGCTTTTGGAGACTGCTCTGGGGTCAGTGGATCATCTTCACTGTGTGGAGCAGGTACACCCTTCAGCCACGAAATCCATGGCTGTGAATTCTATGTGTGGAGTCCTCTTACACGTAGATGGGAAAAGCCAGATACCACATGGGGACACCAATTGAAGCCACTGATAGAAAGGGGGATTTTCAAAAACTGGTAACCCCAAATGCATTATTCATGGATTCTTTGACTACTTAATCAGAATTGGGCACTTTCTTGCAGGTGGGAATCCTCAGACAGGGTTGCCCTTGTTGGAATTAACCTTCTAAAGCATATCTGCTTTTTCTTCGGTAGTCTGTGAGCTAGAGACCCAAAACTTCTGTTTCTTCCTTGTGGGCCGTATCTCTTTTAGTTCATCAGTCCTTTCTCTAGCTCCTGGCTGTGGTTTGTGCAGGTGGTATCCTTTGCTTCATTAATAATGTCACAGTTTCACACTTGTTTTGGTGAGGCTGATAGATATCGTGTCCTAAATGTGTCTGGAGTATACTGACTAGTCCAGACTTTTTTTTGATGAGGTAGCTATTTCTAGTCCAGTTAAACACTTAGAGGGGCCTCTAGGCTATTGGTTTCACACAGAATCACACACAGAGAATATTCTGAGTTGGAAGGGATCCACAAGGATCATTGAATCCAACTCTTAAGAGAACGGGTTTGTTCTATGGCACTGCACAGCTTATGTTTTTGTGGGAAGGGATGCTTTAAAAACACCAGACAGCAGCAACAAAGTGGTTTAGATATGTGGGGGTATAACACTGGCAGAAGACACCTGAGCTGCAATCTTTCGTTTAACTTCAATCATGTTTTCTTTCATTTGTGCGTACAGAACTGGCTCTTATTAATTCTGGACAGAAAAGTGTAGAGTGGCCTGGTGTGGTGACTGCTTTTGGCACCATGCAAAGCTCATAATGCAAGTAACTTTGCTGTTTGAGCTACTTGTGTACTGTGCTCTCCCCATCTTCATGAACAGGTATCTTGGATCTCTGCTTATTTAGGGATCACTGTGCAGCTCTCCCTTTCATAACACTGGTGCGCTGTCAGGTTTGTCTGTCTGTGCAAATCCAGTCTAGGATGTCTCTTTAAAACATTAAGTCCTCATGTAGAGCCAAACTTTTTGGGTTAGACCCCTTTTAGAATCAACAGTATCAGCTGTGAACATATCAGCTGCAAGATGAACCCTGAAGTCATGTGCTACATGTTTCAGGAAGAATTCAAGTTTAATTGTGTGTGGGGAAAAAAAAAAAGAAACAAGGAACATTTTCAGTTTTCTGACTGCAAAGATAACCTCCCACTAGGGGTCAAAACCATGCTCATTAACCCATGTTTATGTGCTTGAATCATTGTTCTTGATTTTAAAAGAGCTTCCAAAACATCAGCTCTAATGGAAATGGTTGGGTATTGAGAATTTCCAGATGTACTCTGCAACAGTTTTCTGATGATAGGTCACATATCCCTTAAGAAAAAATAGCCTATGTTTTTGCCGTTTTTGACTGTGAAATTACAAATTTGTTTTTGAACAGGGTAAATGCAGGTGTAAAGTGTTACCGTATGATTATTGAGAAGAACATTTCTGTTAATGTTGGGGGCAGGATCACAAAATGCTTTCTACTTGGGAGTAACTCATGGTTTCTGAGGTTGTTCAGAAAAACTAAAACCAGTGTGTTTTGACCTCGTGAGCTGTTTAAGCCCAATGACTCAGTTTTGAGTTCGTAAGAGATAGGAAATTATTTCCTTGTGTAAAAAAGGGTACTGGATTCTGCAAGCAATGCATTTTGAGGTGTTAAAATAATTTCTAAAAAGCGGTAGTTTGTGATTGAGCATGTCTCTATCTCTCAACTGCTACATTTGTGTGAAGAGAGCTTATTTTAGGTTGCTTTCACTTCAGTATCCCTGGCCAAATCCATGTGCTGAAGAAATGCAGGAAGCATATTGTGGTGCTCAATTTCCCAAGAAATTTGTGGACCTTTCTACTGGCCTTTCAAATCATAGCAAAACTGCAGCAGGGCAACCCTAATTTGTTCTTCAGCATTTTACATTTATTAATACTAGATTATACATTCATATTTTTAGAAGTAATATGCACTTGGCTGCAAAAGTAGCCTGTTGTTTTTAGAAATCCCAGAGATGAGTACTAAATGCCACAGTATTCAAACTCTTAATTTCTTTCTTTTCTTAAGCATTACTTATTGAAAGAAATAGTTCATGATCTTTGGCTCTTAAACTACATTTTTTTCCTTTAAAGAAGAGATATTGATGCATTTTGCATATATGTGAAAAGAGATACAACACATTGTAAACAGTCTTCTTTAAACTTCATCACAGTCTGTATCGGTTGGGGTGTCAAGTGGTAGAAAAATGAATTTTGTTTAAACTGATTTTATTTCACTTATGAAATTCCTCCTGTGGTAAGCAAGTGAGCGCCTAGGAACTTATTTTTGCAGAACAAGTGGGAATCTGTTAGAAATTATCTCTAGATAAGGTGCGTTAGCTGTGTAATGAAATGCTTTCAATACCAGACAACATTTGTTTTTAATATAAAAGTAGTTGGACATGAGAATTGTCTCTCTAAAGTAGTTCTTGGACAGGTAATTTCCTGCCAGTAAAAATGTTTTCTAAATTTTTATTGAATTAGTTTCCAATTCCTGCAAACTAGTTATTCTGATGTATGAAAATCAATTCTGACATTTCCATTTTTAACATTTACCTTAATGTCTATTTCGTAAAGAGAAAAGTAGCAAATTGTGTGTGCATATCTCTAAAAACTCTAAAAGCCTAGTAACTTGTTCCTGTATGTGGTGAGTAGTGGATGCTTAGGAAAATATATGAGAAGCAAGAGAACTGTGGCTTTGCTGTGGCCTAACAACTTCTGGCAAGCAGGGGGAGATGGCAGGCACACCATTCTTTTGGATAGCTACCAGAAGACAGGCTATTCACAAAGTGGTCCTGCCTTTTTTATAATGCATGTCAATATTAATTTTCCACAAAGTTCTTTGGCAATGAGTTTCACTATGGAGTGTGGGTGATGGGTGATGAAATCATATTTCCATTTATTTGCTTGTCCTTGAGTGCTCTGTATCTTATGCTGAAGAACGAAAGGCTCTGTTCACTTTCTCTGCACTGTTCATGGATTTGTCTTCCTTCCTATTCACTCTTCATTAGTTTTCTGTCTAATAAATATACGAACATTAATCAGAATGGGAAAAGGAAATGAAAAGACTCAGAGCATGCATTGTAATGTTTTGGGTTCGGGAAAAAAGTAGAATTTTCTGGTGAGCAGTATAGCAAAAAACCCCACAGCTGACCCTAAAATCTATTTGTGTTGTGTCTACTGAAGTAAATTTCTTCCAATACTAAATTTGACAGTTATTAGTCTGTAATTGTATTATCGTGGTTTTCTCAATAATTTTAATCACACAGAAATTGTTTGAGAGACTGGGACTGGTAAATTTGGAAAAGCGTCTCCTTTCATGTGAGACAGAGAGTTTATAGTGCTGAGGTTGCCTGTTTAGAGTGAAGGCATTTAAAAATCTCCAGTATTTATGTAGCCTACCAGATTTCACTACAGAAGAATTCTAGGCCAGATCCAAAAAATCCGTAATTGCCCCCAGAAGGACACTGAGTTAAAAAAGACCAGACTCAAAGATATTCACTTCTCAGTCCTGCAGGGACTTATAATGAAAAACTTTCAAAAAGTCTTGCTCAGAACTGAACTAACAAACCTTGAAGTGTTGCAAAATTAAGCACAGTAAAAAGGGCTATTTGAATAAGGACAATTTTTTAAATAAATGAGTTTGTTAGCTAAATTAATCTCCTGATAGAAGTTTTGCAAAACTAAAATAAAAGATAAAAAATCCTCACTCTTAAAACTTTGAGATTTTGTATTTAAACTTAAATTACAATTTTTCTTCCACATTTAATTTATGGCCTTTCTCCTTAAACCAGGAGACCTACATGACAGAAAGGAGTGTCTTTTCTCTTACTAAATTTTAGTACCTTATGCTGGTGACCTAAGTTGAGTTTGTGCTAGCATCCTGCTAAGACATATGTTACAAATCCATTGGGATTTCTTGACCACCAGTCACTTTCTGATGGTCTACAAATAACTCTCTGCACAGATACTCAGACTTTTAGCTTTGCTTTTTGTATTATAATATTCTCTGTTTGGATGGTATGTCTCAGAATATGAATCTTGATTCTTTGTCAACCTGGAGAGCCGGAACTGTCGTCTAGGTCACTGGCCTAATATTTAATGAGTGACAGAGTTTACACTCTGAAGTTAAAGCTTCGGGTGAGATAGAGACCGACCTTTATATATGAATGCAAATTAATTAAGTTGGGTTAATTTTTTCACTTAGGTGTAGCATGCCCTGTGTTGTTCTGCCATTAGTTCTCCAGCTAGACTCTTCTGGAGATTCAAACTGGAGTTCCAGGTGCTGGGGAACTTTAAGGAAATTACAGGGATATGCACATTTGTAATCAAACAGCAACTTTGAAAAAAAAAAATCTGATAAACAATATTTTCCCTAAAATAATTTGGAAACACAATATTTTTTGACTTATGGCTGGCTCTTGAAAAGGATCCATTGTCACTATAGACCTGATATACTTAATATCAAGCCCAGAGAAGAGAGAAATTTTGTTTTCAAGTGTATTTGCCTCCAAAATTCTTGCCAGAAAAATTGAAGAAGATCCCCGGCTTTCTGATTCTATCAGACATTCACTATTTTTCTACCAGGTAACCTCAAGGGTTCAGTGCTGACTGTGTGTTGAAATCAACAGAATATTCAATGCTTACTAGAGAGCTGCTGTTTTATTTTGTTGTATGACTTAATATCTGTGCAAATAGTGACTTTCTATTTTGAGTCCTCATGAAGAAGAACAAAAGGATAGCTTAGCAGGTGGGCTTCTCAGGCGGTACCTTTCACAGATAATCAGTAAAATACAATTCCCTTTATCTCTGCACATATACAGAAATATAAAGCACTGTTCTGATAATGCCTCTTCCCTTTCCTCAGCTCAGCAGCTCCACGTTTCAATCCACTGTCCAACCACACAAGCCCCTATAGTGGCAAGTGTTGGAATATTTTACTATGGGTTGACACAGCTATTTTAGTAGATTTTTATATTTGAACTTTAATAATATAAAATGATATTGCCAGAGTGGGTAGGAACACAGGAAGGGTTTGCATCTCCAAGTCACTGAATCCAGTTTTCTGCTACTCCAACAATAATATAATCTAATTGTGTCTGATTTGAAGACATTTTGTTTAATCCTACTTCTTACTTTAGGAAGTGGTCTTGTCAGCTCAGTGCTTAAAGGTAAAAAGAGTCTGTCTTCCTTGAGTCTGATTAGTGGTTTGACCATCGATGGTGGAGTGTCATTGAGTCTGACACAGTAGTGCAACTCTTAATTTTTTCCCCAGTTCTCTCGGAAATACCTCTCTTAACACATTCCACATTTGTCTGTTGTCATATCCAAATAATGCTGCTGTCTCACAGTCCTCCAATGACTATATATTATACACAGGTCTTTTTCCTTCTTGTGTAGTTTCAAATATAAGATTTACCAGCTTTGAATGAATAATGATTTCTTATTCATCCTGAACTGTATAACCTTGCATGTTTTCCTGTTGTACTTAATCCCATTATTTCCTTCTCTAGTGTTCAGTGTAAGTCAGTTCTTCCTTTATGCCTTTTTGGTATCTTTTTGCATAGGCAAAGTTTCCCTAACATGTCACCACCTCTCACTGGCACATTTCTCTCTTATTCCTTTTTGTACCAAATACATTAGTGAAGTTATGAAATTAGAAGTGATACTCTGAGAATTCTGCTGTATTCATCTGGCCCTATACATCTTATTTAACATTATTTCTCACCTCAATTTTAATAATTTCCGTTCCTCTGTCTTCCTTAATTATTCTATTAATCACTGTTTTCCTGCTAAATTAATTATTATGTAATTTAATTAATCTCCTCTTTCTGGACTTGGCAGGCATTTGACTTCCTGTTTAATTATTAATAATTAATTAATTGATAGCTCTACACCATCTCTGATGGGATATGACTTGACTTATCAAAGTAAGTCAATTTTCCACACAAAGCTTTCAGATGGGGATTATGTGATTTGTTTCCAACAGATACTTGCTACTTTCTGTTCATCTAGTGAAGTTGAAGACAGCTCCTTCAGATCATCACTTCAATACAGGTTTTCCAGATTATGGAAAATCAAGGGCAAATGGAGAGATGAAAAGGCTTGTGAAAACTGAAGAGACCTGAAACTGAATTCACCTGTTTTGTGTATTATTTAGGAATTGCAAACATGACATTTCCGTCTTTTTTTTTAATAGCTATTTCATGGACATTTATAGGATGGTTGTTGTGTTCTTACAGAATAGAGTCCTTTCAAATAGAAATCTAAATATATTTTGCTCATCAAGGTGATACATCAGTGTGTTTTTCTCCTCTATACTTCCTTTGATTTTAAGACATACCAGCCCAAGTAGCTGTGAAGTGTGCCAGTCCTGAAGGCATCACAAGCAAAGACTTTTTCTCACTAACCTTTAAATATAGATGGCATTCCTTAGTTTTGGCTTTGCCTTTTCGATCTGCTCTACTTTTGACTTCTGCATAATTATCCTCACATAAAATAATTAGTTTCAGCTGTACTGATCCCTCCTCACATATGAAAAAACTTCCTGGCTACTGTAAATCTTCATCACCAAGGCTAATTCCCTTATAAGTATGGAGCTTCTGTTTGAATTAAAGCACTGAGCAAAGACTAAACCCACTTATATTTATTCATTCTTTTGACTTCTGTATTCCAATCCAGGAGGCAGCTTTGGAAGGCTGTGACGATTTTGATAGCCTGCCATTATGTTGTTTCTATCCTCATGTGCTTCAGTGCTTAATCTGATTATTATTTATATCAAAACCAGTAAATGATCAGCTTTGCGTTCATGCTTTTAGGACAGCTTTTACAGCCTGATAACTCAGTCAGTATTCATGATTTCCCTCTCCAGAACACCTTCTCAAGTGCTTATTGAAGGAAAATAAATGTAATGATAACGGTATCATTTCTTCTGAGAAAAGAATTCTGAATATGTATGTTTAATACTTTAAGATGCTGGACCATGTGACTCCCATAACTCAAGGAGATTTAAGACAGTTCTCCAAAGAGTCCAACACTTTGCAGGACTGGAACCTCAGTGAGCATTTTTTGCCTGGCTGTGTTAGGCAACTTATTCTCTAACTTTTTGTGTTCTTCATGGTCTTCTTGTGTGGATTACCCCACATTGCACTCTCATTTCTCTTTTTTTTTTTAACGTAAGAGTCTGTGCATCTCAGTAAATACATCTATTGACATAATCATGTTAGATAAGACTCCGAAATTGGGTAATTTCTGAGGCCAACTTGAACTGTTAGTGTAAATGTTGTTACAACAACAGAAGAGAGTTAATTTCACAGATATGTGGGGCTTGTGCTGTGATACAAAGCAGAGCTTTCTTGGAACAGTTACAGTCATGCTGGATGTGCTGTCTTGGTATAGGGTATTGTTATAATTCCTCACCTATAAATTGCAGTGCAGTCATTGCTCTGATGGTTCTGCCCAAACCAAACAGATTGTCTCCATAATCTGTCAGAAATTACTCTTTCAGTCAAAACAAAAGGCCCAGAGAATTGTACAAGCCTGATAAACACCATTGTTTTGAAGACTCGTTGATAAAGACACTAAATGCGACACATGCCAGAATAGATCCCATAACAGATCCCTGTGGTCCTCTGCTTGTCACTGTCCTCCAGTATGACCTATTAGTCACTGCCTCATGAATTCTACCTTTCCAAATGTACTCCAAAGTCCATGTGCAGAAGGAACTAAATTCTTGTGTAATTGCAGGGTTTCTGGGAGACCTTGTCCAGTTCAGTTACGAAAGTTTAGGCTAATAAATAAATGTTAATCCATCGTGTGTTCCCCATGGCAGATGGAAGGGATCAGAATTACACAATTATATAGACCTACCATGAAGCTGTTCTGCTGGAATGGGACTTGATTCTGATTAATCACTAGTAGCCTCGAGTCTGTAGTGAAAGTTTTTGATTCATAATGTTTTTAATTTTTGCTACTTACCTTGAAGGGGAATATAGAAAACTAGATTTCATCCTTCTTTGGATATAGTGTGTGTTTGTAGCTGAAGGATGTTTCAGAGAAACGGTTGCATTGTTTAGTCATTGGCGTACATTAGGCTGTTCTCTTCAACTTTTGTTTGCCTTTAGGAACTCAAAAGTCTTAATTATAATCTTTATTCCAAAACATTCTGTGGAAAAACAGGAATACTTTTGATTTCAGCAAGCATATTTTTCATTTACTGCAGCAATGGATCCATTCTCCCTGTTAATGATTGTCAAAGAGTCTATTAAAAAGCATCCATCTGTTCTTTCTTGAGATGACTGGCTTTATAACAGCAATTCTATTTGAAACCAGGGCTTGTGTACCATATTTACCATTATGATATTTAGTACCACCTGTTGATGTAAGTTATATAACTGAAAAGCAGGTAATCTATGTGTTCTTTCCATAAGTTTTAAGAGCACACTATAATGATCACACATTGCGTGAAAAAAACCAAGAATTTTTATTAAACTGTAGCAATTTGAGATCTGATGCTCGACGGACTCCCATTTTTCAGCTATCCATGGTACCAAACCCACAGAAAACTTTTTGAAAATAGGCACATTGACTGCTAGTTTTCTCCTTTCTAAATATTGTCATAAGTTTTTAATTTTGATCTATGATGAATAATTCTTTCAGCTTCTTGTTGGGAGTTGAAGGAAATTCATTAGCTGTTCGGAAAGCAGTGCTCAGTATTATAGGGAATGACAATATAGTGTTGGTATAATTGTCTAATCCTTTAGCTATTCCTTGACTATCTTTTTGTATGTACATAAATACTGTTTCAGGAAGGAGAATAAAAGGAACTTATTTGTGTTCAAGAAAGATGGATTAAGCCTGAGACAGGTGAGAGGAAGGCTACTGGGACAAAAGGGAGAGCACACCATAAGTAAGGAGGCTGAAGAGTTGCATTAACCTAAAAGGAAGATTAGAAATTATTTATCTATCCATATGCACGCATATAATATATAGGCTTTGAACAACAGGAAAACTGAAGAAAAACTTAAGATAAATGACAGTGTTGGCTCTTGAGCAACTACATTATTCCTGGGTAGTGATACACGTTACTTCTGGAAGAGTCAGGTGTTCCAATCAGAGTGGTAGGTCAAACTCATGTTCAATTAGACAGAACTTCAAAACAGAGTTTACCATTTTTATATGACATGGTTGTCAACTTGTGGGTTGGACTGTTTGCTCTTTTGCATCCTTATAATTGAAAGTTATAAAGTCAAGACTGTCAAAGGTAGAAGAGGAACATTTATGATACCAGGGAAAACAATTCAGCTCCCTTTTGTATCGCATGCATATGCAAAATGCATGAGAGAAAAAAAAAGAGGGGAAAGGAAGAAAATCATCTTATTTTCAAAGATAGTGTCATTGTGTATACAGATGAGATAGCCAGGTTAAGTGTGCTCAGGCAATCATAAATAATTTTTCAGTCTAAACCTCTCTTTTCTGATGCAAAGTCATCATGCAGTTTTACACTGCTATTTATGAAATAATATCTTCCTGTACAGAACAATAGCTACTTGCCCTATGCACTTGAACTTCATCCCCAACTGTGCGATAATGAAAGACAATTATCATATAAGAAGCGGGGTGGGGAGCAGCTTCTTAGTCTGGGAGTTCGGGGAGGTTGGCGTAGCTCAGATTTCCCTACTCCCACTTGCATCTTGTCTTCAGAAGAGGTAGTTCTCAGTGACAAAACTGGGCAAGTAATGAGGGTACCAAGCGTGTGCTTAAAATAGTTGTGTTGCAGACTGTCTAAATTTTTTTCTAGTCTCGCAAGTGAGGGAAAAGGAAATGAACACAGATTATAGGTATCAGGAATATCACTGGAGATAAGAAAAGGCATTTTCTAAAACCCAGGAAGTTTTGTCCTCCCAAAAAATGGATGCAGATAGACTTTGATAAAGTGTGCAAGAAGTAGAAGAATAGCAGGCAACATATATTTTGGAAATATACTATCAGCTTAATTCCTATCACACACACACATTAACTATTGCCACTGAGTGACAAATTTTAGGTCAGTTTGCGCTTAAGAATGATAATGGAATATGTCTTATATTTGATGACAAAGATTTTCAAAGCCACAAAAGGAACCTACATTATTTCTGCTTCCTGTCAAGAGAATTTGGTATTTGAATCCCCTGAAAGAGTTCATTTTGATATGACCTAAACTGATAAATTTTTGACATTTTTTTTGTACATCTCTTTTTGAAAACTGTTTAATTTTATGGTTTGATATTGGCAATGAATTGTTGTCCTATTGATTTTCTTCTTTTCTGGCTTCTTCTCCCCTTTTGTCTGCATACCCCATACTACTCAGGGTAAGCTAGTTTTCTGGGCTGCGTTTGCTGGGGGAGACTATCCACTGTGGAACATGTTTAAAATATGCATTACATTCTTCTTGACATGTTAGCTGATAAGGGTTGCTTAAGATCAAAGGAGTCTAATTTAGAAAAAGTCTTGTAAGTGACCCAGTGCCCTTGACTTTGGGTAAATGGTACTATGAGTTAATGGTACTTGTCAGTGAAGGCAGTCTGAAGGATTTTTAAGAGACGCAACTGACCAAGAATGAAGGCCAGAACAAAAATGTGTGTGGAAACACTTGAAAGAGAAACTATGTTTTTGTCATGGGAAAAGAAACAAGTGGTTTAGAAGCAAATTGAATAAATCTTCCTTAGTGTCCTGAGAGAGCTTCTAAGATGTTTTATTTAGAAAAATACAACAGGTATGGTCTTTTTGGTTTTCAAGGATAAAGAAAATTAACAATAGGAAGGACATTCTGTTATCTATAAGCATCTAGGTATATGGTACATAGGGTTTATGATCTAAAATAATGGGGATGTATTTAGCTGTTTTATTCCTTTAATTGTTGTAGAATTTGAAGGGTTCAGCTTGGATAATATGAATCCTGTGGCATAATATTTCTCACTGTTCTCCATGCAGAGTATTTGGACATGCTGTCCATTGCTGCAAACTATGGCTGTGAGTCACCTGACAACATGGGCCAGCTCAGTCCCTGGAGTAACTCTGCTGAAACTAATGCAATTAGCTGTTGGGTGAGCCTTTCCATTGTGTGCAGCCCACTATATTACTTCAAAGGTGATAAGAACTTAACTAGCTGTCTTTGAATTTTCAGTATAGTTCCTGTTTCACTTCCGATAGCTTTTTTGCTGATTGGTAACATATGTAAACATTGACCATGTATTGTTAAACTCTTTCTCTTTTTCTCTTTGTTGCATGGCATCCCTTTAAATAACTAAAGCAGAAAATCATATATTATTGCAACTAATGCGATATCTTTGTCCTTTTGTTCCCTCTCACAACACTTGTGGTACATTCTGTCCTCCAACAGAGGAGTATGAGGCATAAGCATCTTCTTTAGCCTTGATAGGAGAACAAGTAATACTCATTAACATTAAAGGGATTTCAACGTATGGCTTGAAGTTTCCCCAGAGATACTATATAAATTTAATTGAAGTCATCATTAATAATGATCCTTTCCTTCACCTAAAACCTTGAGTTAAAACAGCAGAGCCTTCTCTTTGAATGTATGGTTTCTGCAGATGTGTATATTTCAACTGTCTTTTAATTAATTTCTCCCTGATGAAAATGTATGACTTGGAGGGAATGGGACAATTTAATCAGTGAAAAAACCCACATATCATACTTCTGAGCTCTTGTGAAGACTGTGTGGCACCCTGGGTAGGCAGCAATTAGACTGGGGGTTTAGCTGCGATGATTTGAAACTTTACTGTTCCCAGTTGTCTGCTCTGCCCTTCTGCCAGACACTCCTATCTTGTTGGTAGAGGTGTTTTGACTATTCCAGGCTACAGTTCAGCACTTCACGTTGCTTGTGGGTACTGTTGGACTGGGATGTGTCCTGGTCATGCTAAGGTGCAGTCACATCTGCCTCTATCAGAGAGAGTTCAGAGTAGTCTAGCTAGAAGCAAGAATAGCTAAGGGCTCTGCCCTGCTCTGCTCTCAGACTTCTTTAATGTACAGTTCTGAGAGTCAAGAAAAAGGACTGTTCTTAATTTGGTTCAGCCAATCTGAGCTAGATAACTTGAGCAAAAACAGCAGAGCAGATAATAAAGTTAAAAGTAGAAGTGTTAAAATTTATAGGGGTGTTTAGGAAAAAAAAAGTAGGCTGCCAGCTGAAATTAAAGCCAAGTTGACCTTTTTTTCATTGCTCTTTTAGCTATTGCTAGTTCAGTTGGGTTATTCAGAGATTGAAAACTACTTGGATTAAGACTGAGAAGGATTTATTTTAGTATACACAAACATTTGAAGAATTGCATTTAATTAGTTTATGATGCTAAAGATTTTTTGCCTTTTGCGTAAAAAAAAATCTTACTACCATTGGGGTAGAAAATGTGTAATACGAGAAAGGTCTTTAAAACAGCAGATAAATGAAAGCTCATAGTAGAAAGCTGAAGCAAAACAATTCAAATTAGAGAAACAACTTTAAAGGAAGGGTGTAACTACTGGAATAAAATACTGTGAAAACTGATAGATTTTCAGTTTTCATGTCTTGAATCAAAATTGTATGTTGACCTGAGAGATAAATTTTAGCCCAACAGAAGTTATGTTTATTCGAGTGTGAGTTGCAGACAACATTTTTCATTAAAATAAACTAGTTGGGTAAAATTTAAAGGCCTAGTACGTAGAGAAATTCACAGCAGATCATTTAATGGGTTATTCTGATGTCAGCATCTGTATATGTGTGAAACTACTTAGAAAATGGAGCAAAGCAATGAGATAGCATTTACAATTTTATGAATAAACACCTCTCTTATGTTATGATAAGCCTCTCAATGTATGTGCAGCTGGTCTCTTTCTAAGCTCATTTACACCCATTAAATGAACCTGATTTACCCTCCGGTGAAATCAGCAAAAACGCTGTTATTCCCTGCTGATTTTAATAAGCATGTCCTACTCTATTGATGTTGTTGATACAATATTGCATATCAGATAGGCAGGGGCCAGTTGCTATTAATAGTTTTCAAGTAACACTTCCAGGAAGGCAATTTCAATAAAAAGTAGAGAGCTTGCACACCGTGATGAAGGCAGAGCAATCAATACTTATACTTGCTTGCTGCTACTTTCCTCTCGCTGTTCAATATTTCTGAATCTTCATAAGTCTCTGGCTCATCCAGGATTATACTTATCAGTAATGCCACCACCACAGACAGTGTTTCATTTTCAGCTTTCCAGGGTTGTTGGAGTTCACGTTTTCTATTTCATTTTTACAAAAGGCATATTTCATCTGATTTCATCCGCTGTACCGTGTAGTGTGCTGCTACTGCCTAGGAAAGCACACAGTTGGCTCCTAGATGTGCCCTCCCATCTCCTGCAGTGACATTCTTGTCCTGAAGTAAACATTCCTCAGTGGACAGGTCCTTCTAGTTTCAGTTCCAGAGTGTCACTGGTTGACACATCACAGCTCTGCCTTGGATCCCAGCTGGTGACAAGGCTGGATACCGAAGCCCCCACTTGGCTGCAACCCTTGCACAGCATGCTGCACAGCTGTATATACTGTACAACATAGGCTCAAATCTGCAGTATGATACTTTTTATTTACCAATAATAACCAAGCTTGGACATTTAGTATTTCTAGTGGAATAGTTTTCTTCCTTCTCCTTGCTTCATTTTTAGTTGAGTTTAAGTGTGCTAATAAATGTGACACTTGTAATGATTTCTAACCAGTTTGTGTCACATTTTCTGGGCTAAAGTTCATGTAAACTTTAACTGTTTAAGAAAAAAAAATCTATCCTGATATTACAAAAATTTCTCAAAATGAATCTCCTATTTTCTGAGATTCTCTCTTGAAAATCTGATGTTCTAGTTTTTACAGCATGTTGCTTTGCCAACTTATTCTAAAGTTCATGAATTAGGGACATGAAAGACCGCAATTACGTCCTGTTTATCAGACAGCTATATCAAAAGAAGCAGAAGTCATGGATGTACAAAAATACCTATCAGTTCACAAAAGCATGGGCCGTGCATCAGGCCAGGATAGGACATCAGTATAGATGAACCTTGATCGCAGATGTTGGGAAGCACTTGCTGGTGAGCTCTGGTCAGTGAAGTCTGTGGAGCTAAGCATGCTGTGATTTTGTGCCTGTTTATGTTCAAGCTACAAATAGAATTCTGTCTGACTGAAGTCTACCTTTCTAATTTGGTCCAAAAGTTTTTTTCCCCTTCACTTAGCTTTGTGCTTGAGAGAAAAGAGGTGAAAAGGTAAACCCGATGGCACATTTTTAAAACAAAAGCCTTAAATTAGGAAAGAATTCTGCTTTCATTGAATAAAGATATTCTGTAGGTGCTAAAAAGCTAGAAGCAGAGAAATTCTTCAGCCTTTTCTCAATATTCTGTGAGAAGACTGTCTTTCCTATGGAAACTATTTTAAACAAGGTCACAGTTTCATAAACTTCTTGCACTCGCAAGCTGTTTCGCAAGATTGTTATGGCTTTGACTTTGAAAATATTCTGGAATAGGTCTCTTAAGACTTGGCCAATCCTCTCAAGGGGTGGATGGCCGAGGAACCAATTACCTATTGCTACTCAACTCATTTTTTGCAATCTATCCTATATAGTAGTCAGAAAATTATTAAAAAAGAAGCTTCGGCTTCCACTTGTTCATGACCCTGGACTCTGTGTCGTTTTCTTTATGCGCCTCGGATGTAACAGCGACAATATTCTATTTCTGAATCAACAACTAAGTGAAGAGGCATCAAGTAAATATTTCAACCTTCCTTGCCTCAGTTTAATTTAAAGTATGAGAATTCTTTAGAAATTCAGACAAAACCAGGTATTTTAAAGGATTTTTTTATAGTTTTATATGATAAGGTGTTTTCTTGTCCACAGTGCACATAAAAATAAGTAAAAAATACTGAATGTGAGTTACCTGATCTAAAAGAGACTGATCTAAATGGTGCCAATGGATGATGGTAACTTTACATTTTTGTCGTTAGTGAATCTTCAAAACACTTGTAAAACAATGAAAACTGTAGTTTTGCTGTTAGTTGCCCAATAGGAAGTGTATGAAAAGGCTGCATCATTTTGTATGGCCACAATGCTAATTTCAAGAGGGATCATTTTTTTCCTCCTTGCATAGTGTCAAGCAGCAATTGAGTTGTGTGTTCACATGTTCATGTTACCATCATTGTCCACATCACCATATAATTTAGTAATTAATTCCTTTTCTAGACAAAAATAGAGATGTATTTCTTGACCAAAGCTGTTTCTTTTGAAGGCCAGTCTTGTATTGGTTGAGCAGGATTTCCCTGTGTCTGTGTAGTAAAAGCTAATTAAGCCTTTTCACAAGTGCCAGTACTAGTAAATTAACCCTGCAAAAGAAAAAAGTGTATTTTTTAAAGAAGTAAATACCAGGATGTTTTTTATTTAATTTGAATACTGCTTTCCAATATTTTGCTGTTTCTGTGTCAAGGTTTAAAATGACAGATTTTTTTCTCAAAGACTCCACAGTCCTTGGAGTGACTGGTTTTGTAACAGAGCGGCACAAAGCATCTTTTAGATCTTGCTTATTTTTCTGACTTACTGGTGTTGTTGACATCTGCCGAAATGCTAATAACTAGTTAACTGATTTAACTGCTTTGTCAGCTGCTGAGCTCAGTCTTCACCAATGAACTTCACTCAAAATGAGAACTGTAATAATGAGAAAAAAAATTCGGGTTATTTCAACAACTGGTTGTGGTGAGTAAAATGGTTTAAAATGTCTGCTCTTGCTTCCTCGCACAGAGCAATCTCACAGTAGGACTTAATAAATAGATGTGAAAAAATGCTGTTCTTGCTGCAGGAGTAAGTCTGGACAGGCTGCCAAAAAATTTTGGCAGAAACAGTCTTAGTCTTTTGTATAGGTCAAAAGTCAATTCTGTTGAACATTGTAACACATTGCGAAAAGCTGCTGTCCTTTAAAATTTCTATTGAAGGACCCTGTTGCCTTAGACGTTTTAATGGCCTGAATAAGTGAGTAATGGCATAATAATTAATTACCTCTTATGTAAGGTATTTCAGCCAGAGATTTCAAAGTCATGGTTATGTCAGAACCCAAGTACATTAAACCCCAATGTGGATTCTTTCTTTGAGAGGTAAAGTAGTTTGAAATTACCAAGGCTTAAACTAAGAAGGATTGAACAGCAGAGAATCAAGGCCACTTTATTTCTCTCTGAGAGCACTGGGAGAAGGATGTAATGCATTTTAGCTTGTGCTCTCTAACTGCATACCTGCAGTGAACATATTTTAACACTCCTTAATGCCTTGTGGGACAAAGAAGCAGAAGAGTGTCTCAAAGTAGGGAGCCTGCTTCTTTTTCATCTGCAGATAATTCTGTAACAAACTGTAGAAAGTAAGCAGTTGCATTCATTTTTGGTAGATTTTCTTTTTTGCACTCTCAGAAAGAGGTTCTGTGATTTAAAAACCATGAGTTTCAGAGCTCTAACAGCAGTAGGCTCACAAGGCTTGCTCATGATAGATTAACTTAAGCAGTTATTAATACTTTTGTAGAATCATTAGCAATGTGATATTAATACGAAAATATGGAAATGTCATATTAGTGAGTGAGTGAAGCAGAATGGGATACATGATATTTGAAATCAAAAGTTTCTAATAAAGTCAAAAGATGTTCTTTTTTTCACTTCATTGGTGTTTGCTTTTATTCAGCTTAGTAAGTTAAAAGGAGCTAAGATTTTCTGTAATTCCTGTAAAATATCCTAATTAAAACAAACAAAGAAATAAATAAGTACTGGAGAAAAACCCTTCTAGCCAGTAATGGCTACTATGCTGTCTGGTAAGTGCCGGCATTGTAATAACACTTTACACCCCATGAGAGGATACATAAATCCATGTAAATTAGGTGAGAATTCATATCTCATCTCCGTATCTTATTTCTACTTCTATTCTTCCTTCTGAGAGTAGAAATGAGTCAAGTACAAGAAACTAAACAGAGACATATTCTTTAAATGCTCTTTTAAAATTTCTATTGAAGTACCCTGTTGCCTTAGACGTTTTAATGGTCTGAATAAGTGTCAATCTAAAATGTTTATTATCTCCAGAACACAAGAATCTCTGAATGTCTGTGGTGAGTGGACCCTGGCTCAATGTCAGGTGCCCAACAAAGCTGCTCTGCCATTGCCCTCTTCAGCTGGACAGGGGAGAGAAAATATAATGAAAGCATGTGGGTTGGAAAGACAGAGATCACTCACCAGTTACCATCATGGACGAAATAGACTTGACTTAGGGAAATTAGTTTAATTTATTCTTAATCAATCAGAGCAGGATAATGAGAAACAAACCCAAATCTCGAAAACATCTTGCCCCACCCCTTCCTTCTTCCTAGGCTTATTTTTACTCACAAATTTTCTACTTGTTCACCCCTCCAGTGGCACAAGTAGACAGGGGTTTGGGGTTCTGGTCAGTTCATCACACACTGTCTCCTCTGTTCCTTCTTCCCCAGGGGAAGGATTCTTCACACTCATCCCCTGCTCCAGCATGTGGTCCCTCCCATGGGAGACAGTCCTCCATGAACTTATCCAACTTGAGTCCTTCCCACAGGCTGCAGTTTATATGAACTGTTCCAGTGTGGGTCCCTTCCATGGGGTCACAAGTCGTGTCAGCAAATCTGCTTCTGTGTGGGCTTCTCTCTTCACAGGTCCACAGGTCCTGCCAGGAGCCTGCTGCAGCACTGTCTTCCCACAGGATTACAGCCTCTTCTGGGCATCCACCTGCTCCAGCGTGGGGTCCTGCACAGACTGCAGGTGGATCTCTGCATCCCCCTGGTCTTCCATGGGCTGCAGGGCCCTCACCATGGCCTGCACCATGGGCTGCAGGAAACTCTCTGCTTTGGTGCCTGGAGCATGTCCTCCCCCTCCTTCTGCACTGACCTTGGTGTCTGCACAGTTGTTTTTCTCAGTATTTTAACTCCTCTCTCTGCCTGCTGTTCAAGTTTTCTTCCCCTCTTGTTAACTGTGTTATCTCAGAGGTGCTACTACTGTTGCTGATTGGCTCAGCCTTGGCCAGCAGTGGATCTGCGTTGGAACCACCTGGCATTGGCTCCATCGGACACAGGGGAAGCTCTTGACAGCTTCTCAGAGAATTCAGCCCTGTAGCACCCTCTCTACCAAAAGCTTGCCACGCAAATCCAGTAGAATGCAGAACATGCCTTTTGTAAGGGAAGCATATTTTTGAAGAAGAGACGTTTCTATGAATACAGAGTTATCCAAGCTTCGCCCTCACACTGCTGCAAGGCAGCTTATCTCAGCTTTCTCCGTGAAAATTGTCTCCAGCTACTGCCAGTTATCTCTTGGCAGCATTTATGATACTGTGGTGATTTTAAAAGACTGAAACAATATGTAGTATTATGTTTTTCTCTGTCTTACTGTAGAGAGACACAATTTTCATATTTGCAGGGAGATTTTTAAACTTACGCGTGGAATGTCTGACTTCCTAAATCAGATTATTTGGCTTTTTTTCTGTCTAAACCAGCAGAATAACATATTAAATCTTTGAGTTTTCACGAAAGCAAAGCCTACATATAACTTCAGCATATTTAAGTAGACACTGATGACTAAAACATTATGGCTCCATTTTTGTTGTAGGGCTGTAGCTTTTTTTAGAGAATAAGAAGTCCCTCTCTTCTGATTTTTTTCCACTCTAAAATAATTTCATTTCCGATGCTAAATATCTGTAAATCCCATTAAGCTCAACTATGGATATTCTGTTCAGAACACCATCTTTGCCAGTGTAGGTGTCCTCTAGAAATGGAAACCCCGCATTTGAAGACAGTTACAGTGTGCTTTTTCCCAGCTGGTAAAGTGTTAAAAATGCAGCTTCCAATATGCGTATAATGCAGAACTATGAGAATTTGCAGCAAGTGAATTTGGAAGTGCCTCTAAAACAATTACGACAAGGGGTTGCAGATTTGATATCATTTAAGCCTTCCATTGCCTTGCATGAAGTCTGCAGTACTGAGAAGGTGCTGAAGGGATGGGAAGGAGAATTGTATTAGTTTGTTTAGTCCCAAATGAAAACTTACCTGAAGACTTTTTAGACAACAGCATTAACAATTTAAAATGACTTACTTTTCCAGAATTTGCCTGACTGAATATCTGTTGTTTAGGAACACAAATCAGTATTATTTGTGAGATGTGTTCACATTCACTCTATTTTGCTATTTAAGAAAACACTGGCAGCCTCCTATCAGTACTGTATGTGTTTTTGTCTGCTTGACTCCATCTCTCTCTTTCTTCTTTCTAAGTGTTAGTAAGGTCATGGTGGTTCCAGGGCTCATCTGTCCTGACACATACACCAACAGGTGGAGTGAATAGAGGAGATAGGGTTACCATTGTGGTAACATCCCTTTTTTTCCGTAAGTATATTCAGAATTATGATATAAAACTTACTGCAAACATATACTTCATACTCATGTAGCCTTTCTTCTAAATTATACTTGTGTGAAGTAGAGTAGAAGGCAAATTCAGTGGTTTAGCAAAAGGACATTCAATTAAGCATGGATGTTATCTGGTGTCTGTCAATCTGAATTATGAACAAAACTGTTCCACCACACAGTACAAAGTTGTTCTCAAACTTTTTGAGAAACCCAAGATTGATGGTTTTGTTCCTGTCTTAGAACATGAAAATGTCAGGGTAGATTATTGTTTAAGTTACAGAGGACAAAAGAGACACCAGCAGCTCTTAGTTTTATATTTGTTTCTCCTTTAATTCTTCCTTTTACAAATGTCACACTTCAATTAAATAACAAGTGTCTACGCAGTAACTGAAGAAGTATAGCAGGAACATCATCACTGATTTTCCCACAACATCCTGATAATCTCAGAAGGTTTTGGCAAACAATCTTTGATATATTATACTATGTAAAAATTTTGGTGTTTACAAAACAATTAGGTATCTAAAAACTTCACTGTGGCAGATACTGACTGCTAGTACCATGTTTTGTTACTCTTGTGACAGAGCATCAAGATCCTTTTGATCCTTAATTTTAAAGCACTGTAAACTTTACCTTTATGCTTCAACTTCTTCATGCTTGAAGAGCACATACAACAGGTAAGATTATCAGTAAAATAAAGCCTAAAATCATGCTATCAAATTCAGGATCGAATTCCTTCTTACAAGTTGTTTCTTGTTCAGCCTACTTCCAGTGAGATCAATGAGTACTAACACTATTGCCTTTACAGGGAAAAAGAAAACCTTTTTCTTCCCGTTGGCTTTCCCAAAGCATCATAGTCAAAGCACAGTTCAGGGAATGATGTGAGAAATATACAGGCTTCTTTTTGGTTCGCTTTAATTGGAGTGTGTTGCAACCTTGAATGCTACAATGATGAACATGCTACAAAACATGGATGTTAGGGGATTATAGGTTTCCAGTAAATCAGGCTTCATTCTAAGCACTGAATTTGTAGCCTTCCTGCTGGGCTGAGTAACAAAAGCATCTGTTAGTGTGAGCAGTAATCATTTTCGTTTTACCAAAACTAAAGACAGTTGGGTTAGGCTAAATCAGGAACTGAACCAAGTTGTCATGCGCTTTGCCACACATCAATCAAAAGCTTTTGGTGGTTTTTGAAAGAAGTATTTTTTGTTTTTCCTTTAAACCAAGTAATTGTTATTTGTCTTCTGTAATTCTTCATTTGTATGGATTTCAGAAATCCCAAAATAATATATGTAAGGGTTGTCTTGCAATTTTAGTTAGCCTCTGGTAGGAAGCAGTAAAAACCTGAGAAAGGGTTCTGTTACTTTGATAATTATTAAAGAGCTCTGGTGAAATATGAGCACATCTAGTTGTGCAGGACTGCAGGACACTTCAGTCCAGCCTGGGCATTGCAGGTTATCGCCTCTAGAAAGAAGCCCAATGAATGTATACATTCTATAGGTATGTGTCTGATCATGAAATTATTAGCTAAGAATAGAATAGGAAAATAAAAATAGAGGAGCTGTGGGTTTAGTGAGCAGCGTTTGAGAAAAGTTTTAGACTGCTTAGGCACTTCTTCACAGAGGAATTTGAAGGAAAATTAGTCACTGGGTTTCCACTGCAGGAGGGAAAATAAAAAGCCATGAATGGATCATCTGAGTGTAGGCATGTGAGGAGCTTTGCAGGCAAGGACAACAAAGCAATTTTTAAAACTCTCTAACACCAGGCAATGTAGGTATACCCAATAGAGCCTTTTGAAAACTTGAGGAGAAAATTGAACGTTCAGGAGAATTAGTAATTTAGACCTGTAGGAGAGAAGAGCTAATCTGAGAGTTGAAACAGACGATTTCTAATTCCCACCAACCTGTGGTCAAAGTAAAAATGGTTCTCCTGTAAGCTGTTTTTGTGACTTCCAGGAAAAGAAAAACTTTCCTTTGGTGATGATGACTTGTAGCACTGTCCTGTTAGTGTTGTCCCTCTTACACTGTTTATTCAGACCAAACTGGATCTGCAGCCATTTGTACTTAATAGTTAACCTTATTTGTTATCCTTTTGTGTAGAATGGATTTAAGACATACCTGACTCACCGAAGAGTGGTACAACACTTCATTTTCTTGAAAACTTCTTGAAACTTCTTTATTTTCTTGAAAAACCTTCTAGAACAATAAAACAGCAAATAGGCATCTTGCTCAATGAGAAGTAAAGTTATGAAAAAACCCAGTAGAGTATAGGGGAGATAAGTATAGCTATTGCTGTCTGGTACTTGAAGAACTAATAGGTAGGTTTAGAAATGGTTGCACTGAAAATGAGCAAATTCTGATCACTGTAAAACAATTTTTGTTGGATTTAAGTTGGCAATTACGAACTGCTCAAGCTAGCCAACTGTGCCAGCTGAAATGAAGGCTGAGATATTTTAGATGCATCTTGCATTTAAACTTTGCCACAAATAAAAAGACCAAGAAGAAACCAGCTGGGATGTATGACCTGTACATCAGGCATGTCTTGTGAACCTAAGATTTTTTTCTACAAGACATGCACTGAATTTTCTTCTACTTTGCCTTAACTTGTCCATCTCTGTCAAATCTGTCTACCTATTTTGACATAACCTTGCCTCTGATGTATTGGAGGAGCAGACACTGCAGCAGATGATGAGAGTTTCAGCGTATTCCCTTAATACCTATCACATTAAAACTCAAGAACTCTTGAGAAACTGCTGAAACTACATGCTTGTCCATGTTGGATCAGAGAGCATATGCAATTTCCTGGCATTGCTCACTAAGTCAAAAGAGCAGAACCATTTTCTGCCGACAACAGAGTAGGTACCTTTTGCTACTCTCTTATCAGTTCATGTGAATTGAATGCTTCAAAGTAAATAAGTAACTGTAAATTAAAAAAAAACTCTTAAACATATTATGTAATAGTACCAGCACAAATAAAATAAAATTTCAGTGATTTATGTGAATTTATTTGTACAAAATAAATAGTAACATGAACTATTATCCTTTTTTAAAGAATTATTTTAAAAATTCAGTTTATTGCCCATTCATCATATCCCATTATTTTGCAGTTTTATGGAGCTTGTAATCTGTCTCTAATAAAGACTATGTTCATAGATGCTGAAAAATGTATAGAGAATTTCTATCTCAGATCAAATAGGAGGAAGAATATGAAATAATTCACAAAAGGCTTGTGAAATTTCCAGCTCAATTTTTAGATGAACAGTTGGAATTTGGTGTGCCAGATGGACTATAGTTCTGAACTTTTCTGCAGTTCATTTTCACGGAACCAGAATTTGCCCCATAGTGTAAACCATGTTTTAGCCTTATAAAAATATGGGAAAGTGTTTGTTTTTTCTTTCTGGCCTTAGAAAGATAGCTTCAACCCCAGAAAACAAGATTGAGATTGAGAAAAACTACTGTTTTGGGTGGGAGAAGAAGCATATGAGGAAGAAAAAGTGGCTTGCAGAGGTGCATTGCATAAAGAATAAATAAATGCTTAAGCAAATAAATAAAGCTAACAGTAATGTTTAACATCCACATAATAATGGAAACAGTGGTATTTTTAAAGATGTAAATTTACCATTTTATTCACACATCAAAACAATTCCACTTCATCAGCTCTACATATCTATGAATATCTCACTTCTATGTCACAGATAACACACTTACACACCGTTCATTGGGGAATTAGTCCTTATTTACAAAAAGGCTCTTTGTAAAACTACAAAAATTATATGTAGCATTTCTTCACTACCCAGTCTGATTTCAGCAAGGTCTGTTGCTAATTCCTGGCATTTAAAATTTGTTACTGTTCCTGAAGAGATCTTCTTCTTGTTTTTGTCAATGGCAAATGGTGCCCATGAGTAGAAAAATAATATTGTTAATCTGTCAGTTAATCTATTATAGTATCCTAATTTTTGAAATTTTCTACCAGACACATATTTCTCATTTAAATAGAGATGGTAGAAAAATCATATTCTATCATTCTTTCCTTCATCCCTTATGCAACTTTTTTGCCTTCTGTTTTTTTGTCTTAACCGGACAGTATTTATTTGCCTACTTCTTATTCCCTTTAGGGTGCCCTGCATGTCTCCAAATGTTTTGGAGATCAGGTCCTCTTTGCCTTCATGCTAGCAATATGGTTTTTGGGGAAGGTGCTCTGGAGTCTCAGAGAAGATGACTTCAATGAATGGAAGCAGGTTCTTATATCACTGCAGCCCAAATAAAATCGTAGCTCAAAAAGTGAAATTGGAATCTGTCTAAGGCTGAAATTGCAGTTGTGCCTCACTCTTATTTACAAGCAATACTTCCATTTCCTATACGTTATGGAATAAGATTTTAGTAATCCAAATGTTCTATATGGAACATTACTATATAATCCACATTTATGAGCTGCTCTATATTTCATATGTCATAAACAGCTCTACTTCTTTTCTGTAAATCAGTGAAACTGCAAATAGGGTGGAAGAAAAATGGGTAGCTTGTCTAATTACAGAACACTAGGAAGATCAGAAGAGAGTAGCTCTTTAAACGTATGCTTAAACCCTGGTTGTAACAAGGTAGCATGACACACATTTGCCCTTCTCCCATGACAATCATTGTAAAAGGGATGAGAAACTGCAGAACCATCATCAATTCTCATTAAACTGTGCAAACTTCTCTATACTTTCTGTGAGTGCAGTATTCATCTATACTTACAAGTCACTACATCAGCCATTTTTTAACGTTTGAATGCCAAGTTCAGTAAAGAGATACCTTATTTTAATATGACAAGGGGATGATCATTAAAGAATGACTTTAAGGACATACATTTTCTTATTTTCCCATTTAAAATCTGATTTTCCCAAGAACAATGTAAGAATGATCTGTAGTTTTGTAGAGGATTTGCTGTTACAGAACTGTATGGGAAGCTGTAATTCTGTAATATATAATGCTTAGATTGTGATAAAACTGATAATAGCAGTTTGAAATTGGACTATCACCCATGTTCAGGAATTACTTGTGGGTAGAAGTAGCAACCTGAAAATGTGAGACTATTCTTGTCAAAACCCCAAGGGTACTCCCCAGGTTAGAGCTTTTCATGCTTCCTTCCCTCTGGTGCAGCAGAGTTTGTTTTTCATCACAGAAAATCAAGTGATCACTTTTATTCCATATGGGCCCTCAACAAAGATGCCATGTTTTTGTAGTCCTGGAATAACACTACTGAAAGCTTGAAATGCTTTTTTTGTCTAACTGTGGGCCTCTGGCTGCTCTGTATTTGTGAAAAAAGACAAGTGTGGCTGCTCCAGCTGGTTTCCTCTGTGTAAGCAACTCAGGTGGCAATGGTGCTGTTTAAGTGGAGGGGTGCTTAAAAAGGCCTCCAATGTGCAGGTTAAAAAGATTTCTAGAGGGCTATGGTCTAAGTGCATGACAAATATGAAGAAAAATGGGAGCAATAAACAGTGGCAGAGGGAACATATAAGGTGAGTCTGTGGTGCCATTTTCCTGTCTTACAGGTTAATGGTAATCTTAGGTTCTTATTTCTGATAAAGGTCTAGTTTATTAGCTCATAACTGCAACAGAACAAACAGCTTAGATTCTCTCCCTTTGTGGTTCCATTTCTTCTTCCCATCTGTTCAATTGGCTATTGCTTTTTCTATAATGGATCCTCTGCAGTATTATAGTTCATAGTTATATGAAGCAAATGAAAGACATTATGAAAATGGCAAAGCAATGAACATCTCTCTTGGCTAAAACAGAGTTTTAGCCTTTCCTATATGACATGAAAAAACTTGCTTTACTTTAATCTTTTTTGATGCATTGAACTTGTGGTACGAGATAGGAATTAAAATTTGAAAATAAAGAATGGAAAGATTTTTTTGATCAGTGTTGCACTCTGAGTTATGAGTGCTTTGGATATGATGAAAACCTTTAAAATTTCTGTTCTTATGACATTGTCTAGATATTTATTTCTGCAAATACCACACTCAAAGTACTCTCTCTTCATGTTGTCAAACAATATTAAAATATTGGAGACTTATAAATAGTTCCAAAGAAATAATGGTTTTTTCCATGTGAAATAAAGTTTCATCATGGTAGTTCAACAATATTGTAATTTTAAAAAACACATTATCTTATCAAGGTACATTTTATTGAAGAGTAAAGTGTAAAGAATTGTGTTTCTATGTGATTTATTTATGGTGGAACAATTTATCTTATGGTTGTGCCATTATGTGTGAGAACAGGAAGTCCCTTGTATTTGATCTGGGCTACATGTCCAGAGTTAGTCTACCGGTCAGATACTTCTTTCACATAGGCTAAACAAAGTTCAGTCATTTCATATTTGCCATAGGCTGGAATAATACAGATGACTTTTGAGGGTTCCTTAGGGTTGTTGGGTTGTGTGAGACTTCCTAATGTTGTATGGTAGTGATTTTTTATGTCAGTGATGTCAGACCCTTTGGGAATTCCCAGGTGTTCAAGACAAAATGATGTTGAAGAAGGTGCAGAAGACAGTGCAAAGAAACCTTTGGTGAGATAAGGAGACAGAACAATAAGTCTTGAGATTTATAGATGGGACAATGTCACCTGCACAGAAGTGCCTGGCCTTTTCACAGTGGCCACTTTTCCTCTGTTCAGTGAATTCACTAAGTTTATGGTCACCCAAACTCCCTCCTATGAGGTAAATTATGCTGCTGTCTACAAAGAGGTACCTGTTTGCATTTAATGCCTTGCAAATACTGAGCAGTAGTTGTGATGTATTGTGACTACTTAGCAGTTTATCACCATATGCTATAACTAACTGTCCAGGCAAAGGTAAAAAAAAAATTCATACAAATATATTTTCATATGATATGATGACGTATCCTTTCATTAGAAACGTCTTTTTCTTTTTCCCTAGAAACCTTATATGGCAACCTTCCCTCCAAAACCCCATGTAACTACCAGTGTACTCAGTGAAGTGAGGTAGAATAAATATCAATTGTAATTGACTGGTATGTTTAAAATATTAACTGAAATGGCAGAAAATCAACAGTCTGTTGAGGCAGAGCAGTATATTCCAGTAATGAGTTACACACTTTAATTTTGCTGTATGGCAATATATTATTAATTGGTCATTTATAATAAATGCATACTATCAAATTTATATCACCTAGTCATATAAATGTAATTATGTTTTCATAGTATGCATTGCTATAAGTTTAAATTTTGTGGTTTTCTATGAGTACTTGTCTCTATTGGATAAACTTAGATGTACAGTACCTGTTTTGAGCTGTACTCCCCTGGTGGTAAATTAGTGAATATTTATTTATGGTTTGATTGTTAAACATAGAGAATATGCACTAGGTAAGTCTTATGCTGATTCAAATAAGAATCTGTACAAAGAGTTCCCAGAAATAAAGTTAACTGAGATAATTTTCTCTCTTGCATCCACTCCTGTTATTATGATTAAGGGTTTTCTTGAAAACATTGAAGAATTCTGTATTAAGAAAAATGTTGAATGGAGAAGGGATTGAAAGATTGACCTACTGTTGTCTTCCTTCACTTCTTAGGTACTTGATATTTAGTGGAGAAGATCAGATTTTTTTTTTTTTTGAAGATTTGGAGAGATTAAAGCTCTGCAGATTTTCTGGGCTTGATAGCAAAGGTAAGACATTTAAATTTAGAAGCTTTAATTTGACATGGCAGAAGACAGAAGGAGTTAAACAACAAAGCATTGTGGTCTGATCGAAAAGGAAGATAGTCTTAGCAAGTTAGCATTGAATTAATTACAACAGAGCAATATTGACAAGCCTAAATATTCAAATGCATAAAGCTGTCTCCAGATGCCCACTACAAGTTGCATCTTTGAAATAATAACAATCAGAGATTTATCATTTGTGTTCTGATATTTGGACAACCGGCGTCCAAGCTTTCAAACACGTGTTATTTATTGCAAATACTTCCAGTAACTTTATGGAAGAAATCTTGGTCAGCTTCAAATCTCATATTTTCGCTGTTAAGCTTCTCAGTGTAAGTATTGCCCAGTATGCTCTTTAGTTTAATCAGTGTTCCTGAAGACCAAAAGTGCCTCCATTTCATGAGAGGGTCATCTGGATTTATAGTCCTTTGCTGTTAGCCATGTTTCAACTGGAATTTCCAGGCAAGGTGAAACTAAAAAGACAACAGAGAAGTTCGACTAGCTTTACAGCCAGCAAGCAATTTCTAAGGTTTTGAGTATAGCATAGAACAGATAGTTCCTGTTGGAAAAGACTTACAGCAATAATTTAGTCCAACTGCCTGACCACTTCAGGAGTGAGCAAAAACTAAAGCATATTATTAAGGCTGTTGTGCAAATGCCTCTTCAACACTGGCAGGCTTGGGACATCAAACGCCTCTCTAGGAAGCCTCTCCCAGTAACTACATAGCACTGGTTCACAGTATCAAGCCTAGTTTCAAATCAGTGTATGGGGTCATTTTGTGAATTATTCACATTTGCTTATGAAGGATAATAAGACAGTAGCATTTTCACTGCTTAATTCATGTCTCCTGGAGACAAAAGTAGGAGAGCATGCTTACATGGAATGCTCATGAAGTCTATTAATGAGAAAACTTACAACATAGGCACAAGGTGAAGCACATAAGGAAGAACGTAAGGAAGCACATTCAACTAACAGCTTCCAGTAAGTCTGGAGTAGTAGAAAGAAGAATTTTCACTGGTAGCTTTGCAGATGAAATTGAGGAAGATAATAACATCAAGCTTTAGTTCCGTGTGTGCAGTTTTGGGTGCCGCAATATAAGAAGGATATAAAGCTGTTAGAGAGCATCCAAAGGAGGGCTCTGAAGATGGTGAAGGGCCTTGAGGGGAAGCCGTGTGAGCAGTGGCTGAGGTCCCTTGGTCTGTTCAGCCTGGAGGAGACTGAGGGGAGACCTCATTGCAGTCTGCAACTTCCTCCTGAGGGGAGGAGGAGGAGCAGACACTGATCTCTTCTCTATGGTGACCAGTGATAGGACTCAAAAGAATGGCATGAAACTCTGTCAGGGTAGGTTTAGGTTCTATATTGGGAAAAGCTTCTTCACTCAATGGATGTTCAGGCACTGGAGCAGGCTCTCCAGGGAAGTGGTCATAGCACCAAGCCTGACAGAATTCAAGAGGGATTTGGACAACACTCCCAGACACGTGGTATGACTGTTGAGATGTTCTGTGCAGGATCAGGAGCTGGGCTCGATGATCCTGATGGGTCCCTTCCAACTCGGGATATTCTATGATTCTGTGATACGAGGACATTCATTTTTGTCTTTGTGCATATACTTGTCATACAGACACTATTAATCAGCACTCTGCACCTACACTTTCTGCAGATTATGCTGTAATCTGGCCTACAATCATATGTTTGAAATAACTGTGTCTCAATTTGATGTCATCATCTTTAAATGAAATTAATTTTGTCTCTTTATGTAAAGAAATTGTACAGAAGAGTTAATTCTCTCCCATCTTCATTTCCTCAGATCTAAAAGTGAAACCATTCCTACAAATTCCAGTTAAGTGCATGTAACAAAGGGGTGTCCCAGATAATAATTTTTTCTTAACTTCTAAAATTATACATTACAAGCATTGCTGCTTCTATTTAGATTTACAGTTTTTAATACATTTATATGCCCTTGGCAGTCCGGAGATCTATCTGACCTTTAATTTTTCAGTAGAAATGTTAAGTAGATTTTTGAAAATGATGCGCAACAATGTTCTCTTTCCCTATTCTTGCCAGTTTTCTTGAACTTACCAGCTGTTCTTTGAACATATCTTTAAGGAGTCATGGAAACCAAGACAAGACGAAGGAGGGTGGTCTTTAGGAAGCTGTAAACAGCAGACAGATGGAATATGAGAACCTTGGGGATCATTAGAGAGACTTTGCCAGTCAAGTAGTTTGGCAGTTACATCAAGGTCAAGGACATACCTATAGCACTGTCCCAAGTTAAGATGTTCAGCTCTGATGCACTTAAACAGCAATTTTTTTCCCACTGCTGCCATCTTTGTATTACTGTGTATTCAGACTGTGGTACTGTGGGACCTTGGGATGCCTTCGGAGTAGAGATATCTGATATTTCCAACACAATCCCTGATAAATAGGGAACAAACTTTCTGCTGGCCTTGTGTCACATATACCAAAGGGCTCAAGATTTTTCAGTGTGATGAAACTTGAAAAAAAATGAAAGGGGAGGAATGGTAAAAGCATGAGAGAACCCCATACCTATATCCAAACAAGAGAACCAAGACCATTAAAGGGGAGACAAATTTAAGAAAATATTGTCCAAGAATTACAAATCATGTTTGCTCAGTATGCAGCTGCCTAATATCCTGAATTTCTCTTTTGTTGTTGTTGTTGTTTTGTTTGTTTTGTGTGTGTGGTATTTCCCATTTTTATGGAAATTATCTCATAAATCCACCAAAAGGGTTAGGGAAGTTGCTCACTGCCTCATACATAGACACAGAATTTACAAGAAGGCATACAGGACCAGATGTTTTAAGAAGATTTTGCTGATTGACAGAAGCAGTAAGAGGAGGAGGATGATCATGCTGCATTTACTTCATGCTCCTCCCCAGCA
The DNA here is from genome assembly GCA_013397865.1 of Struthidea cinerea. Classification (NCBI taxonomy): domain Eukaryota; kingdom Metazoa; phylum Chordata; class Aves; order Passeriformes; family Corcoracidae; genus Struthidea; species Struthidea cinerea. The sequence goes on from VZTI01002658.1 coordinate 333,268, forward strand.
TGTCTGTACTGTTGACACTAGTAGAGACAGAAGACTGGGTTGTTTGGATCTTTCACATGAGACAGTGTGTCTTGTCTTATGTTATTGAGCAATATATTCCCTATATTTTTACAAAAGCTGGCATTTTTTTCCAGAATCAGAAACTGTGATTTTTAAAGATTGCCAAGAGTAATTTGTAAATGGAAGTACTATAAAAATGCAAAAAATACTGTCTGAAATTACGTGATACTTATTCAAGTCCAGAATGTGGCCTTTTGGTCTGTGTAGAGAGGGATTAATCTACTGTGATGTACCATCTGATGATAAGAGAAAGAATAACTATTGAGAGAGGTTTCATGAAAACAAAAAGGTACAGCTCTGTCTGCAAACCATTCAAGATACTTCCAGGAGCTATGGCAAAAAGCTACATTTTTTCTACAGCTTCAGTGTTTGATGAGGATTTCTTTATGTTTTTAAAACTGAATGACCAGGACTTCATTAGGCCTGGTATACAAGGTGTAAGGCCAAAAATACTGCAAAACCACACATCTGCTTTACAGGCTCATGTCTCTAAGGATATCAAGGTCTGTTTATTGTAGTCCTTTCTCCATTGCAGGAATGGGGGGACAATCATTGATACAGAGTGAAAACTTCTTTCTGCTTTCTCTGTGGCGAAGGCAAGATAAAATACTGTGACTGCGCTTCTAATCTGCCTTTGGTCAAGCAAAGTCCTGCTGACTTAGTTTTGCCTGAGTAAAGGCTAGATTTGGTTATTATACAGCCTCATTCTCTCATTTAAAAACATTTGAGCCTGAAATGGGCTCAGAGGAACAGAATAAATTACAGGAGAAACAGAGAGTGGCTGAAAAGAAGCCTGTGCCTTTCCCACTAAAAGGAAAGGCAGATATCAGCATGCACTTTATTAAGACTCGTGTGTTTTCTGCTGAGGGAAGATAAGACATGGGGGAAGAGACAGTAGAAGTTTAAATTAGAATTGAAATCAGATGCAACGATTAAGTATTGACGATTTTTCAGGCTTTGGAATGGTTCCCATTTGCAGCTGCAAGGCACTGCAGCAGCTTTAGTATTTACGAGCACTTGGTGAGTACTCTGACAGGTTTATTATTTGTTGGCTTTCTCCAGCATTGCACAGTAAAAATTGTTTTCAAGGAGTGTTCAAAAGTATAGCTGGCTGCCACTGTATCAAACCCAATCAATCCGCCAATGTATTTCACATTCTTGATTGATAACTAGCTCGGCAGTTTGGCATTTCAGGGAAGGAGTGGAAGGGGAGCTGGTCTCGACAGTCATTAATCCTTTTTCCCTGAGCCTCCCTTGGGCAGCTGCTTGTGCCATTATCCACATTTCTTACTGCTGATTTCCACAATCCCATGGCTGCTCGAACCACCACAAATTCACCGCTGTCCCTTTCACTTACTGTAGACCTTTCATCACACTGGACTCAGCAGCCCTCCTGGGCTGGCAGTGGTCAGTGGAACATCTCTCTTTTCTTTTTTAAACCTGGGCCATTAATTTGGTTTCTTACCTCAGTCTCCTTTCCTCCCTCTAAATTTATGTTGCTCCTTACTGGGCAAGAACATGGGGGTATGAATGTACTTTAAAATATGTTTGTGTGGGTTGGGGTGAGAGATGTCGTATGGTAAATAGAGATTCTGTCTGTCTGCTCTTCCATGAAGCTGAATAAACTGTGTTAGCTGCTGTGGAGATAGGCTATTTGTTTATTTATTTGTTTGTTCATTTATTTATTTAGATGCTGCAAAATTTTGAGCAAGCTCACAGTGTACTGACTGAAATGTCAGAATTAATTAAGCCAAACTGTTTCCAGTGGGGGAAGAAAAAAGTTGTCTGTCATTACAAGGAGCAGATATCTATAATTAATTAGGGCCTGGAACTTTTAGAGAGAAAGGAAAGAGAGACAAAGAGAAAAAAAACCCCACATTCCCACATTTTTCACATTTTCCGTGTGTTGGCTTCATTGCACCAAGGGTACTGAATTCTCCAGATGGGTTTAAAAAATACAGATTTGAGCTCCCCACTGAGGATTCAGGATAAAGTCTATCTGTCATTTGCCAGCAATCTGGTGTTATGTGTAGCTGTGCTGCTGGGAGCACTGTCTCATGTGTATTTACTATTATATTAAAGCACAAATGTCTCCTCCACCTGTCCTCTAAAGAATAATTTGTCCTGGACAAATCTGTTTCATATAATCTATATTTAACTACCCTTATCTTGAAGGCAGAATCCATGTTAGGAAGGAGTGAAATATCCAAATGAAGGAAATTAATTGTGTGAGGAAAGGGAGTTCAAGTGAGGAAGGCAGTGTAAAGAATTTAAAGGAGAGGAAACAGAGACAAGGCAACAAAGAACCTCACTGGGAAGTTATGTAAGAGAGTCAAATACTATGAAAGAGTTGAGCACACATAGATATCCTCCAGCATCTGTATAAATTGCAAATAAAAGCCTTCCCCTGAAAACCTGTCCCCTGAAAGCTTTTACCTGTGTCAAAGGCTCCACTGAGCCCACTATAATGACCATCCCTTAATCAAATTTATGTTAACAGTTTACAGGTTTGAGGCCAGATAACTCATGAGATCCTTATTTCATCTGTCAAAAATACCATGTTTTATGAGGAGAAATTAATAAAGGGCAAATAGATGAGCTGTTAATGCATACAGCCAAAAGAAGGTTTGATTGGAGTCTGGGTGCTACATCAACTTGGGCAAGAAATTAAAACAACATAATCAGTATTATAGGAGAATATTGCTTCTAGTGAAATAATCTTGATCCTGTGCTAGGGTAGAGCTTGATTCCCTGTGTTAGCAAAACATCAGACTACCTGGGGAAGTGGGCAGGTTGTAGGTGAACTTATTCTAGAACTGGAATGCCGCTCCAGAAATAGGTTTGTGTTGAGGAAGTGCTGGTGGGAGAAGGGTCTGTACTTTCTTGAGCAGCCTTTGAAAGCATTATTGCTGCAGATATTTGGGGCAGCTTGCAAGAAACAGGGTAAATTTAGCAATTTGCAAAAAAAACCACTATTTCTTTGTAAGCAGTGGAAAGTTTGAAGCTTGGCTTCCTATGGGTTTATATCCCAAAGTGAAACTGTTGTGTGTAGAGGGATGACCTAATTTTGTATCCTGCCTGCCAGTAGAGGCACTTCAGAGTTTCCATTTCTCTTACATGCTATTGCATTTTACCAAATTTACAGGGATTTTAACACATTTGGGAGCCTCATCCCACCTTAATTTGAATTGGTGAAAGGGTACAGAAATTGTTGGAGAACAAAGGGTGAGGAAGCTTACAAAACTGGACTAAATTAATGTTTACATAATAATGTGCAAAGGGATCTTCTGGGGACATCTGTCCTCTTGACTGATTTCCCTCTGGTCTTTATCTGGCATAAGCCAACATAGCAAGATGAGACCTTATTTCTTTTCTTCCCCTTAGGAAAAAGTAACACGAAAAAGGAACTTGATTTTTCATATTGCCCTCCCAAAAAGCCTTTCAGAATTCTGGCCAAGCTGCTCTAATGCTCAAATTCCCTTGTTAGAGATTCCTTATTCTCCAGAACAACCCTCTGATCTGAGTTCTGCTTTGCTATTAAATAGGCCATGCAGGGAGGGATGATACTGAAGACCTTGGCTGTTGCCTGGACTGTTTTAGAGAAAAAAGTAGTGCACTGTAACAGTTTGAATATATTGCAAGATTCTAGAATGGTTGGATTTCAAATAATTTGTGTCCTTCAATAATGAAAATACAGTCTTCTCAACACATGTATACGTTACTTCCCAAATATCAGAGTTAGAGAATTGGGCTATTTTTTGGTCTACACGCTAGTAAAGATAATGAAGAAATTAAACATTTGATTTGGCTGTGAGTACCCAGTGAAAGATCCCGTAGTTACTGTACATTTATTGCTAAATCTTGAGCCTTTAGCAGTGTCTTCTGAGTATCAGGATGTTTCAGAATATTCACAGCTTATTATTGCTAATAATACTGACAGGTTCATCAGACTCATCTTCTTAGAGCTAGGGCAATTTATTACAAAATTTTAACCCAAAGGAGTTTATATAATTGATGGATTTGGGTTACATTACAGATAGAAAATAACCTTGAGAGATTTGTGCTCACTGCTGGAGCTGAATTTGATAGAGCTGAAGTGCCATTCATCTGGGGCTTCAACAAAACTGATAGCTCTAAGTTCTATATAACCAATTTAAATTGTTCGACTAAAGTTACATTTTCTGTCTTTAATATAGGGCATGCTGATTAGGTCCGAGGGAGAAGGCGTGGACAACATGTAACTTAAATAAAACCTCCTAAACCAGTAGAGATTCCCCAAGGAATTTGTTCCTTTTCCCTTTTATTTTGAATGTTAAGTGATAGTGTTTCTAACATTCAAATAGGATCATCAGAAACCAAACTCAGCATTTCCACAGCGGAGGGCCCTTTATTCTCCAAGATGAATGGAGTCTATGCTGTCATGCATTGTGATAAGCCTTTAAGAGAGCTTTGTGTAAAAGTAAAGACTGGAAATTATCATGCATGTGGAACAGTTTCTATTTTAGGGTAAAATAATGCTTTCCAAAGGACAGCTGAGGAACTGAGAGGTTGAGTGGCTTGACTAAGCTCCCACAGTAAGTCACTGGCAAAGCTATGGCTAGGCTGTAGACTGTTGGGTCTCTGGCATATGGAGTTGTGCTGTTTACAAAATCCATTTCCTTCTTTGCAGATCTGATTGTTTCTTCAGTCCTGACTATGCCTTATTACACTGGAGTATGTGGTAGGAACTAAATCCAGGGTGAAAATAAAGAAGAAAAATGAACATTTGAAAGCAAAATGTAGTAACATGGAAAGATAAAGTAATATTTCCTGGTTTATTATTCAAATGGAGTAAATAAATTATGGTGATGTTCCTAGCATAAAAGCAGGTTTCCAAAAAAGGTGTATGGTGGTGTTTATTATTATTGTTATTGTTGTTATTATTATTAATTAATTTTTGTTTTTTATTATTATTGTTGTGTTGTTGTTATTTTAAATAAATACATTATTTTAAGTTCAGTAAGGGACTGGAGGTGAAGAGGGGGGCAAGAGTTCGACTGAGGAGGTGGGAAGGTGATGTCAAATATTCTCTGATTTTGAGGGAAGTTCAAGCAGCCAGAGGGGTTCCAGCAGAACAGAGATTGCAAAGTACATGAAGACTGAGGCAGGCATAATCTTATATGAAAGGGAGTGTCCTGCTCTGTAATGTTAAAGATTGGTGGGAGAAAGATGCTGTTCAATGACTCTGTTTCACTAAGTTATCCTCAAGCAAGCATTCTCACATCTGCTTGTTGTTACTTTCCACTCAGAAAAAACCCCACAGATGGGACTCACAGACCATGGTAAAGAAGCTATCCGCACTGAGTAGTATTTTCCTTAGTTGCAAACTCAGATTCTAGATTTCTTGGAGTCTTTTCCTGAAGTATTTTATCTTCTTCCTCAACCTTATAATCTAAGACATCTCAGACATACTTTGGAAATGGTTTGAAAAATAAGAGATTGATTGAATGTTCTGAGTTCTTCTGGTCATTCCATAAAATATAGATAGAACTTTGAGAAGTAGAGCTCTTCACAGTACTGTAAAAGGGATCCAGATAGCCAGTGCATCACTCTGAAAAAGTGTATCTTGCTCCATAGTAGGGAATGGCTGAAGAATTCTCAGATACTTTTATTTCCTTTCTTGGTTATTATTTCCCAATCAGTTTTTTTAGGTGACTTTGTTATGTTGAGAATTAAAAAACAGTAATGATGATGATGATAATAATAATAATAATAGCATTTTCACTGTGACATTAACTCCAAATTCTCTACACAAATATTGGCAGATATTATGGAAGAAATCCCAACATTAGCTTTAAAATGGTCTTGAGTGTGGTTTTTTTGTTTGACACAGCATTAGATGACTCTCATCCAGCAGGGTGGCAGAATGGGCTCCTCTTCTGAAGCATCCCTTCTGAAGGAGGCTGTGTGAATATGAAGCTGAATGTAAGAGAGGCGATCAGTTCTGTTGGCTGATGTTACATATAGGGATTTACTCTGTACACGTCTAAAATGGAGAGGTAACAAGTATAATATATCAAATTTTTATTTTGTGAATTCCACACTCATGTCACTCTGCTGGTATGTGCATTTGAAACTTTTTATTTTGGAATATATACAGCTTGGTGTTCTGTTCTATGTAATTTTGCCTAGAATAATTGGTAGCCAAAAGCCTTGCATTCAAATAAATCATGTGTCTTGCTCTGATACTCCTTAATGTTATTGTAGCTTTATTCCAAGGCTGGAAACACTTGTATGTCTGTCTGAATATTCTAAGTACAGGTCTATTAACATAAGCCACGTTACCATAAAGCTATATTTTCTGATGGAGTATAGCACTCATCTATACATACATGTATATTTATATACATAGGTATGCTACTACTGAAGTAGATGATCATTTGTTTTCAAAACTCCCCGATTTACTATAAATGTTATATTATTATCACTTTGAGGACTATGTTTCTAACATCTAGTCATTTTCCACACTCCATGTCTGTCATATTTTTTGCTCTGCTTCCTCTTCTCTGTCTTGTACATAAAGTAAATATGTCACACCACATCTTTCACATCTATTATGGGCAGTCTGCTGCATTAAGTGGCCAGAAACCACGGATTTGTCTCATTTCCTCTTCCAGATAGAAGCAGTCAGTAAGGGTGCTTTGCATCCCGCATTGCTGCCTTGGAACAGCCACCTGTAGTACTGCTCCTGCCACTGCTTGCTGCTCTCAGTGGAAGCTTGTGTGGCCAACCAGGCAAGTGACTGCTGTTTGCACATCCTCACTGTGGTATGATTACAAAGCCCTTTCTTTCTGTGTTTTTACTCCCCTTGGTGCACACAGGTCTATTGTGTGACTTTTCTTTCAAAAGTCACACGGGTAATGTAAAGAGAAGCAGTTTTCTTTCAAAACAGAATTTGGTAAAGCTGTGATTCGGCACAAATCCAATGAGATGGAGGCAGACAGACTGGTATACATTATGGAAAAATTGCAGATTTTGTTTCTTGTTTTACCACTTTTTTTTTGCTATTACCTATCACAGCTGTGGTAGGTTTATGATGGTTGTTTGTTTTTTTTTTTTTAAATCTGTACCAATTATGTCATGGGAAATAGCCGTCAGATTTTTAACTAATCCTGTATTTGAATTTAAGCTTATTGTAGAGTTATATTTGGTTAATATTATCTTTCTTTATTTAGAAAAAAATCTAGGTATTTTCAGAAGTAAAAGGTGCTGCATGTTGTAAAATTCTGATAAGGCTATTTGCCATGCAAATAAACAACTGAGTGCAGCACACTTTTAGCTTTTAACTGCACCAAAGAAGTTTTGCAAGTGATGGAGTGATGGTCTTGATGTTCTGACCAAATTAGATCTGAGAGTGCTAAGTTTTTCCTGTCAGTGCTCTCCTGTGGCTTCAGTTCAATATGCTATTTTCTGACAGTTCTGAGCAAGTCCAATGGCTTTTGACCTTTTCATGCCAATTGGATTTTTTTAATTGAATTAACTGTTCCTGAATCATGCTGCTTTTCAGAGAATTGTTGCCCAATATTTTTAAGTGATATGGCTGTGAAGCAGTAATTATTTCTTGCTTTGCTCCCTGTCATTTCTGTATGTAGATGTACAAATACAGAGATGGATAGTATGATTTCAATCTACTTTATGACAAGGTAATATGCTTACTAAAGAGAATGTGTTCCATACAGATGAGATGAACCACAATATAGACTGACAGATTTATTTCTTTGCATTTTTTGACAGTACCTGGTATATAAAGATCTTGTGCTGCTTCATGGCTTACAGGACAGGGAAAATAGTACTTCTTGTATAACAGACAAATGCACACACTTTCACACTCTGTGCATGGTCTTTATCATGCCTTGCTGTTGTAGAAGTCATTTAGCTATCCAGAAGATATCTTTCTTAACCTAGGACAAAATTCGTAAGTATTGTAACTGAAGAAAAAATTCTTATTGACTTAAGTGAGCCCTAGACTGAACCTAGAAATGCAAATCATACCTCTAAACACTAGGAATATAGTACAAATGGATACTGTATACAGAGCTACAGAAGTGTTCTTTCATACATTTTGACAATTGGTTTTGTTGATATTTTTTTGTCCTCTGTTATTTAGATTTATAGATGAACTTTGAGAACAATGAAAATTATTTGGTTAGCATCTTGTGACTTACCATCCACTTTGTGGGTAACATTTTTATTTCCTGGCCTCAAAATGCTATTATTTCTGGTTCCATCTATTACAACCATAGCCATGTGATCCTCAGAGAGGTCAAACCCACATTTTGGCATTTTTCCTCCTTCAGCTCTTTTATTCAAGTTTATGGTACTGATATGTTCATTGTCTTCAGATAATGTACAGTCCTGTTGACAGAACAATGCACAGTGAATATGTTGTCTAATGTATCATTGAGCTTTTAGTTCTCTGGCTACAGAATTAAATGCTAGGCTTTTAAAAAGTAACCTGTATTTCAAAGTCAGTATTTTAGTGAAGTCTTTAGGTAGTTACTAGTGCTCTGAAATAATGAGTATTATAATATGGGGGATTTTGTTTAGCTGTTAGAAAGATAACAGTACTACCCTGGTAACTTACAGGAAAATTCTGTTTGTTACCAAGCCCATACAACAGATTCTGATACAGTATGTTGATTTTTCTCTTTAGGTACTTCTGTGATTTTAATAAGGATTTTGGGAAGTAAAGGACAGAAATAACACTTGAATGACTTATATGTATAAGGTTAAAATCGCTACTGTGATGTGAAGTAGGTGATGTGGCAGGTGCTGTAACAGTTTTGTTGTGCCTATGTAAGCAACAGCAGTCAACAAGTAGATTCTGAGCTACTGAATGTCTACACTGATGTTTACACATATGTTGATGCTGTATCCTCATCTGGTTAGTGAAAAAATCTGTAGGCCCAAGTTGCCATTGCAGCTATAATTGTTTCAAGCCAGTATGAGTTGGAGCCAGACTATCAGGTTCTTCCTGTCTTTTCTGAATTCTTCACTGTTTTCTACTAAATGGAGCATAGTGACGGAATTACAGTTCATTCTGCAAATTTTAAATGTCAAAATATTCTCAAGGGTGGTAAATGAAAGAAACAGTATTTGTTAGTGTTAAACAGTTGTTTCTAGTCTCATTGGAGATACTACATATTTTATTTATAAATCACCAATATTTATCTATAGTGAAGAGCTGTGCTGTGATCTATGATACGACTTTAATTTTTACATGCGTACCATGTTTTTCTGTAGCCATGTATTTGTCTCTCAGTTCCTGTCGCTGTTACGTCCAAGGTGCATAAAGGAAATGACACAGAGTCCAGGCTCATGAACAAGTGGAAGCCGAAGCTTTTCTTTAATAATTTTCTGACTACTATATAGGATAGATCGCAAAAAGTGTGTTGAGTGGCAGTAGGTAATTGGTTCCTCGGCCATCCACCCCTTGAGAGGATTGGCCAAGTCTTAAGAGACCTATTCCATAATATTTTCAAAGTCAAAGCCATAACAATCTTGCAAAACAGCTTGCGAGTGCAAGAAGTTTATGAAACTGTGACCTTGTTTAAAGTAGTTTCCATAGGAAAGACAGTCTTCTCACAGAATATTGAGAAAAGGCTGAAGAATTTCTCTGCTTCTAGCTTTTTAGCACCTACAAGTTCCCACTCCTTCATAAACAATGCAAGAAATTTGTATTAGAAGATATTGGAATGCAGTCAAAAGGAGAGCACAGAAAATGTGCTGGTCATGTTAGTCTTGGATGGGTATCTTTCCTATATGCTCTGCAGTTGGCCCAGTTCATGCATAGTGAACATTTTGAAGAACAACTTAAATGTTTGTGCCGGCTTCTAGTTTGAGAAAGCCATTGACTATATGGGCTTGAAAGGGTACAAAAGAAGCTCAGGTAACAATAATATGTGAAAAACATTTTTAGCATGTTTTAAGCACTGGGGAAGATGCAGTATAAACAAAAGTGCTCAATCTCAAAATGTCTGCTGATATGAATGAGGACTATGCTGTTGGGCACTAGATAGAGATGTACAGAAGAGATGAAGCAAGTATGAGAGTGATCTCTCTAAACAACTGATTCACAGTAGGACCTCTCTTTTTCTGAGTCACTGGAAGACAACATTGCTGAACAGTGTGCTTCATCTGCTACACTTTAAATAAAATAAATCCCCCCTGCTACAACCTTTTGTGAGAGAATTTGAGTAATGAGCAGGAAGTGAGAGTTGAACTCTGGTTAATTAATGCAGAAAGAGATGAAAAAGATTATTTATACCAGCTCTGGAGAATGAAGAGGAACATTCAGCAGCTTTCAAGAGACACATCCATAGAAGCTGTTTCAAATTTGGGAGTGCAGGCAGCCTTGGCATTCTTACAGAGCAGCTTGCCACTGTACCCTCTGCTAATGAACTTGGCAGTCTGTCTCCAGGGTGATATTGCAGATTTCAGCCTGACAGCTAGACAAGTGCGGTAGAAAATAATACACAAGCCTGAGTCCCATGTTAAAAAATGCAAGACATTTAAGGCGTTGATGTCTAATTACTGCAGTCCATAAGCAATGAATCTCTGCAACTAACATATTTCAGATAACTTCATACTTTGCTCTTCCTGTCAACCTCATCTTTAACATTTAAATTCACGTTGCAGTTTATATCTTGCACACCAGCTATGAAATGGAGGTCACTGGGTTAGGACAATTTAAGGAGAGGACACCAGATGGACAGGTGAACTCCAGGCAGAAGTTCCAGCACAGCAGAGGTAGTAGGGCAGCCAAAAAGTCTGGGATAGAGCTTGATCAATCCTTGGAAATAGTTAAGGTCAGGATGTTAATGTGTGAAGCCTGACATTGATATGGAAAGTATATTTTACATACTGTTTTCTAGAGACTCTCGTTTGACAATGAAGGTGACTGACATGAATATGAATATGACTATGTCCTCATCTGAGGACATGAATGCATCTGCACATGATGTGGTTGGAAGTGGTCGTGGTGCTGAACAAGAGGAAATGACCCTGCAATGGCAAAGAGCTTTAGGCTATTCCACATTTGTGTCCAATGCAGTAACGGGTACATGAACTGCTGCTATTCATTTAAGATTAACAAGGTTGGAGACCCAGTGAAAAGTTCAAAGAAAGGAAATTCTGAGGATATATGAGAAGCTGGTTCAAGGAACCAGTTTTCTGATTTGTTGAAAGGGAAGAGAAAACTGATCATAATGCTGTAATAGGCGTAAGAGGTGCAGTTGTATGATGCATTTCAGGTCCCTGCCAAATGTTGATCTAAAGATAAAGCTATCACTTGCATAATCTTTTATGAATACTTTTAAAACCTTGGTCTTGCCAGCACTACTTCCACCCATGAGTTAACACAAGCCAGTCAGTCAGAAGTCACTTGATGGGATTGAGTTTAACCTGGCATGACTCACATGCTTTGACTTTCAGAAAGCTTTTTTACTTTTTTAGTGAATTCTGTTCTCTATTCATTGGTAGTGGCTTGTTTACAGAGAAGCAAGTAGTTCCAAGAGGGAAAAAGCCACACATTAAGATGCATATATATTCATACTGTAGGCATATGCAGAAAATTTCAATAGTACAGTGTGCTTTATGAGTAGTGTCTAAGTGTCTGGAGGAGTAATGAAATGATCTGTTATTCTAGTTTTAAAAAGACTAAAGTTCTGTTCGTGCGCCTGATACAGTGTAGGCGTAAATAAAGTAGGTTTTCAACATTGTTCTCTCAAATTAAGGAGGTGGCAAAGATAAGTTAATCTCTGTGTTCTGTCAAGAAGCTCATGCTTACTCTTTTCATGCCTGCTGTGTATAAGGGCTGTGACACAGGCTGACAAAGGCCTATGTCTTCGCAGCTATAAAAACAGTATAATTTGACTATTTTCTATGAGAAAATAGAGAAAATATCTTACAGAATTAGTCAGACTAACCATTTAAAAATTTAACAAATTTCAAGTTTTGGGTTTCACATATGCCAGGCATTTTACTGAGAGTCTGGGGGGACTTCCACCAATATTAATTAGATGGGAAGTCAAGCCATGATATCAAAACACACAGCAAACAACAAATAATACCAGTTTCAGGCCAGCATTGTAACTGAAGCTATTCTGGCCATGTACATGTGCTCCCCTGAGCATCTGCTGCTCGTTTGTCTGGACCGAGACCTTTACGGTCAAGAACAGGACCTCTTCCACTTCTGTGCAGGGGAGTGGGAGTGTGGTCACTCTCTCAGGGAGCAATTACAGATGCCAGATTATTGCAGTGTGTGGATGGCAACCCACTGAAGTAAAACGTCTATTTTATAAAATGGACCCATGCAGTCTTTTGAATGAGCTGCCCTGACAGACACCTTTCAGAGCTGTGGCAAAAGTAAACCTTTATGGCTTTGACATCTCTGTGGAAACACTAAACAGAATATTATAAATAGCATAAGAACACTAAACAGAGTATTACAGATGTAGGATGCTAGAGGTCGCTTTACAAAGCCAAGACTGAGAGGTCTTAGCAGAATGGAGAATAAGAAGGAAAATTAATAGAGCAAAACAGTGTTTGTGCATTATCTTTGATTGGAAGGGTGAGACTGCAGGGCTGGTTTGAAAATGTGTCAATAGTTTAGAAAGCCTTTTTAGAGCATGGGAACAAGATATGAAAAAGCCTCTGTATGCTGACAAGTCCAATAACAACCTAGTCAACAAATGGTTAATTGTTTGGGTTATTGAGATGAACTGATGCAAATTTTTGGCTTATGAAATGATGGAGGAATTATTCATCATCGATAGGAAAAACATTAGAAGCAAATTCACAGCACTGACTGTATCTTCTTAATTTTTCTGTTACTGCTCAGTACAACGGTGCCTAAATCTTGCCAGATGATGTCTAACAAAATATGTCTGACTCATAAATAAGATTTCCAGAGCTAATACAGAGATATACTTAGCCTCTGTTGGGAGGTACTCTGTAGCAAATAAAGTGAAAGAAGTATTTTGTCCTGGTAACAAAGACAGAATACTTTATAAAATCAGTGTGGGGCGAGCTTAGCTACCCTATTCGCTTTTATGCAGTTTCTATTATAGATGAAAAAATGATATCCTCTTAGCTGTGACATTCTTTGTTAAACTGTCCCAGAATGCTAGTTGGTAATAATTTATATATTATCTCTTTATTTCCTCTTAACTTAGTGGTAACTCTTGCAATTATACTTCTGTCTAAAAAAATAATTTAGAAGTATTTTTCAGCAGTTGGTGAGTTGGAATATAGTTTAGGATGCTTTGGCATCTTCCTAATGAAGTTTAGTATGCACATTAAATACATACTAATAAAAATTATAAGAAGTTTCCACTTAACATAAACCTGCTCATACTACAGGTATGCATCTCTGTATGCAAGTTTGAATCCTTACAAGTTTTCTTTGGAAACGTAGTTGATCTAGTGGAGAATGGAAATTTGAGGTGTCTAGACTACGGCTTCTGTAAGGTATGGAATCAGTCCAGGTAAAGACAGTGCAAGTGATCTTATAGAGCAAAAGAGAACTTTCAAATAAATTTCTCTTAAGAGGAACGAACAAATATTGAGTTTAAGTTTGCTTAATAATTAATGTGAAAGATAAAACATAAGAACATGGACATCTCTTTTGAAAGGGAAACCTTCAAGGAGCTCTAGCTGTATGTTATTGAAAAATGAGCTTCTAGGTTGAAGCTGCAGAGACTTTTAATGATATTTAGTTAAAAAGCATCAAGAGAAGGTTCTTTTCTAATTCTTACATAACTAATGTCTGTAGCATGAAAAAAGAAAATTAATTACAACAAATTTTTAATTTTGTTCTATGAAAATGACAGGTAGGTCCACTGTAACGTGCAGTTTTTAGTGACAAAAATTATGAGAATGCCGTATGAAAACCGACTTGTTTTGTCTGCGGTATTGGTGGACTGCTTCTCAAATATGCTGCAAATTATTAATAATTACATTATTAAAGCAATGCAGTACAAAACAGTCAATTAATAATAAAGTACTACCAGTAGTGCCATGTCAGACAGCTCTTTGTGTTCAATATTCTGAAGGGAGATTGTGCCAGGTGTTATACAAATAGTAGATAACTGGAAATCTTTAATGATATTTGCTTTGACTGTTTTAAATGTTTTCAGATTTGCCAGTATAATGGTTACCAATTTTACAGCAAATCAATATTTTTCAGTGCAATGAATCAGAGTGCCTGTCAGCAGCTGAAATCCTGTTTTGCATCCTCTAACTTTTCTTATCTGTTTTTCAACTCATCTCCATTGCTGCCTTTATGCTGTCCCATGTCCTTGAAAGAATTTCCCATGTGCCTTTTTTTTACTTCTTTTATTCTTGTCTTTAAAAGCCTACTTGTCCGTATTCTGTCATTTATAGCAGATCAGTCACAACAAATGATTGGCACCATAGCCGCGTTTGGCACGGACAGAGACTTTTCAGCTAGCATCATGACTCTCAGCTGCAATGCTGTTTAAAATAAATTTGGTATCAGTCAGCAGAGGGGTTTGCTGTCAGGGAGCTAGATCTAGTTAATAGGTTTTTTAAGTTTTTTGATGCAGCAAGTTTATTGGATGACATGACAGTTTTCTAAGGCATGCTTGTAACTTGTACTACTGTGGAGCTATGGGGGTAATTACACCTTAGACTTGATGAATTACTGAGTAAGGGTAACAGAAAGGGGAAATATCTGAAAATAGGAGAAGTTGCAGTTGGTGCAGCTCAGGATTAGTTATTTCCAGGATGTGTAGCAGACTTCAGCATTTGAGGCACAGGAAAAACAGTGCCATAGCTATCTTGCCGCAATGCTGAAGAGAAAATTTTTAAGCATTTTTCTATTCTTGTGCAGTGGTTTTCCCACAATGGCCAGTAGAGCAATATCCCCCTCTGAAGTGGGCTGACATCCATCACAACAACTCCTGTTGTCAATGTCATACCAGTTTTAATTTCAAATGGCTGAAATCCTGATCCCCTAATGGAATAGTTACCACATGAATGAGCAGATGATGACATGGGGAGCATCTGACACTTCATAAATGAATGCCATCCAAGCAAAACATCAGCAGCATTGGATATGTTTAGGTAGTTAAACATCTGCAGAGGTGACTTGTTTGCAAATCGTTAAGAATAAAAGCTTTTTAATTGTCAGAGAACCTTGGCATACACATGACCACTCTGGGTCTGGACTTCCTTAGGATTGTGTGTTAGCATCAGAGATGTGTATTCCCAAAAACGTTCAGCAAGGTGAACTCCCTGAAGTTTATGTTAACACAATGGATCTAGGCAGAACTCCAGCATCAAAACACATGCTGTGAAAATCTCAGCCTAGACACCTCTAATTGCCAGGAGGTAGTTTGAATAGATTCAGGTCTCCATGTTTATACCACCATGTTTTAGAATGAAGGGATCGTGGAAGTGCCCCCTCTATGCAGGACACTGCAATAAGCCTTCCTGACAAATAGAAACACTTGTTATAAAGCAAACATTATGTTATGGAAGTAAACATTTGGAAAGTTTGTATGTAGGTTATGTTTCCTGATTACATTATCCTGTCTTTCTCTCCCCCTAGACCAACACAATTATTTCTAAACTAGACATCTGGAGACCCCTCACACCTCTTCCTGAGTGAGCTGCGACAGACCCCACATAATATATTCTTGTTCAGAGTAGGGAAAATAATGGCTATGGGCAGAAACCAGATCTGAGGCTTTTAGACGAAGGCTCTGGCACTGAGGTAAAACAGAAGGCACTGCAGATTTCTGTTTCTAATAACTACTGAGTAAAAGTTGAAGACAAACCAAACTCGAACTGGAATAATTAACCCAGGAAATTCTCAGTGGGAAGATGGTACACTGACTAATGTGTGAGCAAGCTTTGTAAATAAAAGGCTTTAAAACTGCCTGAGGTTGACTATAAAGAGTGAGGCATTGCTTTTTTTCAGAGGAAACCAATTTGCTAAGGGTTGCTTCGTGAGGTTGAAGGGGTGCTTCTTTTAGGTTACACATCACAAATTAGAGTTGCCATTTGAGAAATAGAAGGCGTATTGATAGTAAACAGGTGGCTGCTGTTCCAAGGAGATTTGTTTAGTACCATTTTATGACTGTGCTGATGCTGTGACACATTAAGTGGAACTTGTCACTCTCCCATCTGGTCTACACAACTGCTGGAGGCGGAACCCATTTAGGAAGTTGTACATTTCTTGCAGCTGTTCCTGAATGTTTCATAAATAACTAACAGAAACCACTGATTCATTTGGCTTTATTAAACCTATCTTAGGGGAATCATGTCATTGTTCATGGAGAAAATTGTACACATTGCATGGCATTTAAGGGACTTGTTACCCAAATTACAGTGCTTTACAGCCTTACTTAGTGCTAATGGGAAAATTGTGAAGTACAGATCAGAACTTCTTTTGGCCTGATTATAATTTATCTAAATGACTGCACTTGATAAAGAGTCCTTCATGCTAAGTAAAATTATTTTTGCTTGTGGAACCCAGTGGTGTCTTGTTTTCATCCCCCTGTGGATGCAGTTTATCCTTGGGTCTTATCTGGAAGAAGCAGTTGTTGCAGAATGCTGTGTTCACTTCATACATCATTTAAACTGGTTTTGTTATTGATGAATTGCTTTTTAAATTCACAGATGAAAGTGAACATTATAAACAAGGCATTCCCATATTAGCTTTTCAGTGCTTTGCCCAATGGGCAATTTAATGCGACATCAAACGCGATAATAGCTGAATGACAAAAAGAACCTTTCCCATGCTTGTTGGCTTCTAATAGCTTGATTTCATTTTTAATAGGCTGTTAATCTTCAGCTAGTGTTTTGCTCTGTATCAAACATTTTGCTGCAGTAAGCTGGGTTGTTTGTCTACTTTAGGTTTTTGTTGTGTTCAGTTAACACTCCCTTTGGAAGGCATTTGGTGCACATAAAATGCCTGAGATTGACTTTGCAGTAGGAAATTTTGACTCCCCTTGACAAAACTTTCCTATCTGTCATGATAGTGACAGACTAATAAAACCATTCATGTGCTAAGTTATAATGATATCTAATATGTTGACAATAAAAGAGTATCACCTACTGAATTCAAAATAAGCAGTGTGCTGCATAGAAAAAGAGAGACAGCACTGGGTGTAAAGGAGGTCTTAAAATGTATTGCTGTCTAGCTTAGGGAAAAAAATTAGATACAGTGAGCTGTATGACCTGAGGGAGACACACTTATTTCAGGTACAGCTACTGTCCAACTAGCCTGTTACATCCACAGTATGTACGGAAAGGCTGTAAACTGGGTAGAGCTTTGTGAAGTTTATGCAGATTCTTTTTCTAGATGAAGGAAGAATGTCACTGATAGGTTTGTGTTATGTTAAAAGATGGAATTTTTATTTTTTACTGGTCTGGAGTCTGATTTATTTTGTATACTCACTTGATACCTTTAGGTGCTAAGATCAGTGTCCTCTCAGAACTGTCACTAGCCGGAGATGCCTGAGTTTGAACAAGCTTCCATTCTGTGATGTCTCAGTATTTTCTTGACTGACAAATGACTGTCAAAGGGTAGGGAAAGTTCTTCAGTACCTCCCGCGCTGCTCAGTGAGAGTCATCAAAGCATCTGGAAATCTCGTCTGGTGTGCCAATGGGTAGTGTCCTGTTACTTCCTCATCAGGTGCTGCTTTTCATACTTCCAAGGATTATTTCAAAGTTTCCTTTGAAAAGTAGGAAAGGTTCTTATGGACTACAGAGAGATACACCTGCTGACTTACTGGGCCCAGTCCCACTCAACTGCATAACTGACAATCATAAACTGATCAATTCCCCTATGAAAAGCACATATTCAGGGAAAAAAATCAGCTAGCATCAGTAAACTGCTCGAAAACGTCTCCTGTCCTCACCTTCTCTGATGGATAATTTCAAGCCCACAGTTATTAAATAATAGCTTATACCTGTTTGTGTCCTCAGGTGACATAATTCCTCCTCCTGCCTGGTGCTTACCTAGTTAGCTTTAAGTAATCAGTTAATTTGCCTCGCCTCAGGTTCATTGTGAAACGTGTGAAGTGATACTCAGCCTGGTGATCAGCTGAGATGGGAAGGTCACAGGAGCTGAGATCTGTTTTACATTTCAGATCTGTGATCAGTGTTGTATGAATTCGTTATATTGCTTTGGACCCAAGCTGAAAGCATGAAGCAAGGTTATAGATGTTTCTCCAATACATGTCTGTATGGCTGAGGTCTTCCATAACCATACAGTTGTAGCAGTATTCATTTCTCTAACGCTGTTACAACAGTATCTGCTGCTGGATGACGGTAGGAGTCCTCTAGCTCTGCTGTGATGGACTGTCTCTTATATTCTTAAAGTTTTGTAAAACAAATCAATTAATCTCGAGGCATGCTAGCTCTATTTTTTTCCAATTGAAACACTCCGTTCCATGTTTCCTGTACCTTTTCTTCCTAATCAATTTACCTCCATTCCAGTCCTCTTGTGTTTTTGCTGTCACTTCATAGTTAGCTTTCGGTTGGGCATCAGTAACATTTCAATTTTGTTATTATCTTTTCATTGTATAGAAAAACTTCACATTTCTTTCAAAGCTATGGCATATGACTGAACCAGATTAGTTAGAATACTTGTTTCAGCTCACTTGCCTAGTATTGCTGTATTTTTTATCCCTGGTTTTTCACCTCTAACATTTCTTTATTCAGTGTTGAATCTCTATTTGCCCTGTCTTCTTCTTCTACTATATTTAAAACTTGTGATTATTGGAATTACTTCCACATTTTCTCTTCTTTTTTAGTATAATAACTCTTATCTCTTATACTCTTATCTCACTATATTCCTACCTTCCAACATGTGTCAACATGCAAGAAAAATTTAAATATCTTTCTCTGGATCTCATTAATTAGTGTTCTCTTCTAAAAGTATTTACACAGAAGACGAGATTTCCTTGTCTTTCTGTTGTGTGGTGGGACTATTGATAAGAGAAATCTACTTTGCTGGATATGAAGATTAGTTTTACACATTCACTTTGCAAAGAGGCTACATAAAAGTAGTTACTAATTTTCCTGATGAAATCTTAAGGGACCTTAAAACCTTGTCTTCTGACATAGTTAAAGAAAATAGTAAATCTTACAGAAAAATTGGGGCCTACCATACACCTCAATTTCTGTACAAGCAGTCAGTTTGAACAGGTTATCATCAGTGTCAGAAATAGCAGCTGTTTTTTCCTACTTCTTAGTTCACAAACTGGTATAATTTGATAGGTGTGGATGCTGAAAAGCTTTGGTAGAGAAACTTTTCAGCTTTCTGCAGTGTTCTGTGAGAACTTTGCAGCTCTTACAGAAGCTATGAAAACACTGCTATGAGTTCTTGTAAACTAACTCGTTATCTTGCACCTGGGTTTGTTATGCAAGATTGTTATGGTTCTAGCTTTCTGATATTTTGGAATAAGTGTCTTGGAGCTTGACCAATCCCCTCAAGGGGTGGATGGCCGAGCACCCAATTGTCTTATGCCATTCAACACACTCTTTGCGTACCCTGTTATAAAAGGATTATTATAATTAATTAAACTACTACTGCTTTCCTCCTGAACTTGTCGTGCCATTCCTCGCCGTTAGTGCCGCTCACAGCGACAGATAGGTCCCTAAGTTTTGTGATGAATGGACTAAGTGTGATGATAAAAATGTAGGTATTTAGTTTTCCCTTGGCACTGAGTTAATTCCAGAATCCACATGTCAAACTGCAAGATTTTACTTCTACTTGAGGCCATTTCAGACTTCACTTTAAATCATGTATGGCATTTCAATGGGTCATGAAGAGTAATACTTTTCCTTGTTAAAGCATCTTTCAAACATATCTGAAAAAGGTAGAGGGCTTTGAAATGGAAAAATGCAGAGCTGATTTACAGATGCTTCAAAAACCACTTATCACAGCCTGCATGAAATCTTCAGTAGAGAGACGTATATGTTCTTCGGAACATATTAATCACTGATGATTCCTGCTTTATCATTTCAGAATATTTCCTTGCAAAAGTGTAACTCAATCAATAATTGGTTTCTGTTTGAGGCCTAGGCTAAGTATGGTTTTGACATGTGCTCTGACCAAACGTGTCAGGAACAATTATCACTAATTTTGTGTGTAGTTCCCATAAAGTTGCCTATGTATGGGAACAGAACTTAGCAAATGCCTTTCTGAGAAAGAAACTGAACCTGAGCATGTTCCCTTATAATCCTTCTCTTACTAGTTTGTATATAATTTACAAAATTGTTTTCTCTGTTTGCGTTTCACATGTGGTTGTCTGTTTTGATTTCATTGATTTCTGCTAGATTTGGTCTTCATTCTGCTGCTTAATTATTGTCCTAATGAATGTTCTCTTTCTCTTTTCTCACTCATTTTCTGTTTTTTTTTCCTGATTGTTTTGATGGGCAATAAATGAAAAGTCAGATTTTAATTCAATTACTGACTTTGTATCCAAAAGATAATCACATCACATCTATAAATACGGATATATTTTGATTCCCATCTGATGGATCTGAGATTCTATGTCACTTATGGTTTGCTTAGCTAATTTTGGGTTTCTCCTTATTTTCAGTATTTTACAATATGCAAGCATACACGATATGATGAAAAATTTAGTATGTGGAAACAAAAATGAAAAAAAGAAACATGTCCTTTCATGTGCTCTACAATTAAATGCATCCTACCTAAATATTATCTAAAATGCTATGTAGAAAGCTATTTTTTAAATGGAAAACATTGCCGTTTTATATGATATCACGTTCTCCCAAAATATAACATACAAAAGCATTTCATTTCTTTAAGTGAGGTAAGCAACTGTCTTTGTAGTGCTAACCTTATGGCTGCAGCAGATTTCAAGGACTATGATTCTTTTCATTAAAATATATTTGGTTTGCACTGGTTGAATGAAAAAAAAATGGATTCATTAGTAGAAGCATGGCATCACAAATAATACTTGGCTTAAAACCATTAAATATAAACAAAAAGGCTAAATCTTCTTTGGCATTCTTCTGAGAGTAGAAGACTGTCAAAGAGATATTTTAAAATATTTTTCTGCAAACATAACAAATTGAAACTTTTAATTAATAAGACAGTTATTACATTTTCACTTTATCCACATGCCAAGATTCCAGAAATGATTCCACAAGACTGGATCTTTAACAAAATAGTGCCAATTTCTGTTCTAAAAGGCTATATACTTTTAAAAGTTTTCTGCCACTGTATTTCTTCACTAAGTACAAAAATAAGGGTGAGAATAGGCAGGGCAACAAGAACTTAGGCAATTCTTTTCACTAGTCAGCTATACCAATTACCTTTGAAACTGGCTGTACCTGGAATCTGTACAGCCAAACTTTCATTTGGATACACATTTTTCTTGATTACTCAATCTCATTCTTCATTATCTCACTGATGGGTGAAAATATTGCTAAATAGAAGTGTAGGGGTCCGAAAGATACATAACTCAGATGAGGAAATTACGTTGGTTGGTTGTTCCATTTGCTCCCATATTTTGATTGCTGCCATGGACTAGTCCCATCTTTGTCCATACCTCTCCGGTGCTGTTCCATTTCTACTTTTTCACAGTACCACTTCCTAGGTAAATATGACTGACAGTAAAAGTATGACTGTGTAACGTTTGATCCCAGCTAGACAAAGAGCCTAAAGGTATAAAGGTGTAATTTCAGCATAGTTGTCACATCTCACTCTGCTGAGGCTCATGCCCCAAAGGTGCAAATACCTCTAGGTTGAAGTGGATAGACTCACCTGAGCTTTCAAGTGCCATTGCAGAAAAAGACACCCTGGATGCCAGTGTGGTGGTGCTATCACAGACTTGTCTAACATTTCATCAAGATCTGTACATCCAAAACCTGTTGAACTGTTACAGATTTGTCACAAAACCAGACATGCTTAAGACTTTAGCATTGCTGAAAGCCTTGCTCAGGCTCTACAGACACAATCTGAGAGTATGTGTACTTTCTGGGGGAAGTGAACTGTAATGCACTAGTTATATATTTTTGTATATAACACAGCGCTGCAAATGCTGTGCTGTTGTTCAAGCCCGTCTTGATATAGGGATATCTGTCTCACAATATGGCCTGCATTTTGGTCGGTGCCCACTGATGTTTTGCTGTCTTTTTTGTGAGGAAAGTTGCTGAGACTGTATTTATATCTCCTTTCCATTTACAGGAGCCTGGGATTTGTTCATGTAGCCAGGCAATAAATGTGAATTAGGAATTTCAATGTCCATGTTCCTCTGTTGATATCAATAGAACTGTTTGTGGTTTATGCTGGTTAGAGTGCCATCAGTGTCAAATTTTAGACCTTTACTGTACTCTCCTAAAACCAGTTTTTCAGTTATTAAATGTGGTCAGACTTTTTTAAGTAAAGTATGTTATTCAGGAACAAAAGAAAAGAAAAATCCCAAACGGTATTGTTTAAAAGTCCTGTGGTACTGATCATTTTTAGTTGACTAAAAAATGTATGAAATCCAAAGTTAGCTATCTAAGTTGCTAATTCTTTCATTCTTAGTAGTACAAGAGGGAAATATTCTATACTCAAGATTTTGGAAAGGAAATGTAGATAGTAGTGGCAGAACTGCTTTGTTCTAGCCTTGGTGCCTGGTTGTCACTGCTGGCTTAAGTGTCAAGGTGGAAAGCACGATTTCATTTTTGTGATGAAGCCTGTAATATCAGGCAAAAAAATCAAATCTGGTTGCTTGCTGTGTAATCCTAAAGGAAAAGCTCTCAAGTTACAACACCGTTTCAGTTAAAGCAGCATTTCTTATCAGTGGCACAGCTATTGGCAAAATGCCTGATCTTGCAGTAAAGGCATTCGGGAAACAGAATCAAGGTAGTTCAGCTAGTTTCCCTCAAGCTGTGTGGATGAATACTGTGAGCTAGAATCTGATCTTTCTTGTACCAGTGTAGTTCTGGGTAACTTGTCAAGTTTTTGGGAGAGCTATCTTGATTTGAATGCAATCACATGCTGGTGTCTCCAGCTGCTCTATTTCAGGACATCCCTTGTTCAAGTGGCCTTCAGTAGTGGATGTTGATGACTTTCTCTGGGTGCTAATATTGTTCGTAGACTTCTTTCTAAAAATATTATATCCTATCCAATTACACTTTGCAGACATCTCTTACTGGAGTAGGAGTGTTGATCTCCTGGAGAGTAGGAGAGCAGGCTGGATCCATGGGCTGAGACCAACTGTATGAGCTTCAATGAGGCAAAGTGCCAGGTCCTGCACTTGGGTCACAACAAGCCCCTGCAGCGCTACAGGCTGGGGGCAGAGTGACCGGAAAGCTGCCCAGCAGAAAATGACCTGGGTAGCTGATGACAGTGGCTGAATAGGAGCCAGCTGTGCCCAGGTGGCCAAGAAGGCCAATGGCATCCTGGCCTGTATCAAAACCAAAGTTGCCAGCAGGACTAGAGAAGGGATTGTCCCTCTGTGCTTGACACTGGTGAGGCCACACCTCGAGTGCTGTGTTCAGTTCTGTGCCACTCACTGCTAGAAAGACATTGAGATTCTGGATCGTGTCCAGAGAAGGGCAATGGAGTTGGTGAAGGATCTGGAGAATCAGGAGCGGCTGATTAATTTAATTTATTACCAATACAAATCAGACCAGGATAATGAGAAGTAAACCAAATCTTGAAAACACTTTCCTGTCATGCCCTGCTCCTTCCCATCTCTACTTCCTCCTGCTCAGCAGTGCAGAAATAAGGAGAGTGAGGGCTACAGTCCGTTCATCATGGGTTGTTTCTCTCTGTTTTCCTCCAGGGAGAGGAGTCCTTCCCCTTCTCCAGCATGGGGGTCCTCCCAAGGGAGAAGGTCCTTCATAACTTATCCAATGTGAGTCCTTCCCATGGGCTGAAGTTCTTCAGGAACTACTGCAATGTCAGTTCCTCACATGGGGTGCAATTCTTCAAGGACAGGCTGCTCCAGTGTGGGTCTTCCATGGGGTCACAAGTCCTACCAGGAAACCTGCTTCAGCATGGGCTCCTCTCTCCATGGGCCTTCAGGTCCCTGAAAGGAGCCTTTTCCAGCACTGGCACATGGGAACAAAGCCTTCTTTTGGGCATCCACCTGCTTCAGCATGGGTCTCCTCCCCATGGATCTCCATGGGCTGCAGGGACACAGCTGCTTCACCATGACCTGCACCAGGGCCTGCAGGGGAATCTCAGCTCTGGTATCTGAAGGACCTTCTTCCCCTCTTTCGTCACCGTCCTTGGTGTCTACAAAGTTGTTCCTCTTACATATTCTCAGTCCTCTCTTCCGTGGATGCTAAATTACTTCTGCACAACAACTTTTTTTTTTTTTCCTTAAATATGTTATCACAGAGGCATTACCGCCATTTCTGATGGGCTCAGCATTGGCCAGTGGTGGGTCTGTTTTGGAGCTGTCTGGCATTGGCTCTGTTGGACATGGGGGAGACTTCTGGGAGCTTCTCACAGAAGCCACCCGTGTGGCCCCCGCCTTGTTACGATCTGGTTTAAACCCAGAAGAGCAAAGAAAAGTAAGTCTTTGTATGTAAACTGGAAAGAACTGAGAAAGTTCAAAATATACCCAAAACCGAGATTAAAACCAGACGGGGTTAGATGTTGGTACCAAAAATTGATGTATTTTATTTAATAGTAAAAGAGGCAAAGAAAAAGAAAGAGAAAAAGAAAGAAAGAAAGAAATAGAAAAAGAAATGTGTGTGGGGGGTGGGGGGACAGGGAATGAGTGACAGGGTTTAGGTGGAAGCATATCACCCATCCGAGGGTCCCAATGATGTCTCATTGCTCTCCTCCATCTGGTCTTCTTGGTGGTGAGAGTCCCCTGCCACCGTGGCACGCCCCCACACACCGAAGATTATAGGATCCGGTGGATTAATGTATGCTTAGGGCAGGTGGGAACGCCCATGTGTCTCCCTTGCAGGGGGCCAGTTTGACACTGTCCCTTGCAACACTGGGGGTCTGTTGCATCATCTGTGGTGTAGGGTCTGGGGGCCCCTTTGCAGGGGGCCTCTGATGGGCCATAACACTCCCTCTGTCCTTCACATGGATGTGGCTTTTTCCCCGGGTGAAGGGGCCCCTCAGCTGAACTGGTCTGCACAGTGGAGGATTGGTGGTCACTGCGCCTCTGACCAGAGGCTTTTCCAACACACACCCAAAGCCTCTCTCCCCCCACCCTTTGGTTCCAGGGTCTGTTCGAGCCTGGCAGCTGATAGCCCTGGGGCCATGAGCTCCACTCCTGAGGTGTTAAGCTTGTGCTCTGTGAATGTCCCCAGCCCTGAGCTGTTACTTTATCTTATCTTCATCAGTGAGCGGTCCAGGGCCTCTCGGAGCCCCATTCAGGGTGTGGTAGTCTTCTCCGGAGCTTTCGTAATAAAGTTTTTGAAAGTCCTTCATGAAAATGTTTGAGTCATAAACTATAATATTTCACTGGAGTGTAGGAGAGTCACTACCAAAACCTACAAAAACCTGGCCACACAAACCCAATAGATGTTTCTTTTAATGTGAGGAGTTCTCCTGGAGGTGTGATCTTTGGTACCTCAATCCTGGCATGTTTAATTTTCACAATAGCTTTATAGTTGTAGAGCTGGTGATACTATGACCTGCAAGTAGGTGTTGATGTGAAATCTTTTCTTTTTTCCACTCTCCATCAGATTAAACCCTAGACTTTTTGATTTGCAAGCCAAATTGAAAGGCTCCTAGATTACAGTGTCAGAAACAAACTGTTGTCATTGCACTTGAATATATCACTAGAATACTAATGGTCATTGAAATAGTTTGAGCTGTTAAAGTTCACAGAGCATTTTCAGTCATTATGGATTAGTGAAGGAACGACAGACTACATCGATCTTTGGTCTAGGTGTCTGCTAATGTCTTTTGTAGAGACCTTTATTGCTGTCATATTTCAAGGAATGTTTTATGACACTTTTTTTGGTAAAATCTCATATGTATGATTTCAGCAGTGCTAATTGTGATGTTCTTGGTTTCCTTTCTGCCACAGCCAAGACTGTTTTTTCCCAGTTGCTATATCCCACATGGCTTTTGCCTTCTTGATTATGCACCTTATGTGTTCTGCCATGTTGTCCAAATGTCATTAATCACAAGCAGCAATAAGAGTACCTTCATGCAAATGAATTAATTTCTAATAACCTGCAGCCTGGCCACAGATTATCCAAACCATAAAGCAAAGTTTTTACGGTTCTGACTATTGGCTGTTCTGGCATCTGTCTCTTGCATGAGCTACTGTGTTAGCCAGCATCTGAGGAATATTGGCTCTGTTAACACTTTGACCCTTATTTGAGGGTGTAGCTACTCACTGTTCATAGCTGAGTGCAAGAGGATGTGTTCTGAGTCTCACCTCCTGCAGGGACAAAACTTGCTCAGCCTTTCCACACACCTTGACCTGATGCTGTGTTTATCAGGCACATTTAAGTATAGAAAATAGCAAACCTGACATTTCGTGATCTGGCAACACTTGGTGGAGTCCAACTATTCAGTAATCAGGGTCCAAAGCTATTAGTCTGCAATATACTTTCGATTTTATCTTCATCTTCTAATTGATTATCCTGTGTTTGTCATTAATTTTCACTTAATTACTTTATCCATATTTAAAGCATGTTCTCACATCTTTGTAATTAGCAGCACCATATGTTCGCTTCCTGCTATACAACTTTAGGCTGTGTTTGACCGTTTTTGGGTCTGTGTCTTCATTGTACAATACCACAGCTGCAATCTGTAGGCATTTGTTAGTCCTTTTGTGAACTACAGACTGTTCATTAGTCTTGTACCCAGCTGCTGACCAGTCACACTAGTGAGTCACTTCAGCTGTACAGCTACAGCTGTTTGATTTTGTCCCGTGAGCTTCAAATGCCCTAATGAGTGTAAGATAGTAAAAAGGAGGACTAGGTTTTACAGAACAAGTTCTGCTTTAATAAGTACCAAAATGAAAAGGAAAAAAAAGGAAAAAGGATTTAACAATAAAATATTATAAGACAGAAAGAAACAGAGTGCTCATAAAATCAGACAGAAATTCTGAAGAGGGAAAAAGATCCTCCAGACCTTCCCAGAAGTGCTTTGGGAATACATTTGTCAATGGTTAAAGGTTTCAGATTAATAACAGAATGCAATGCATGTGTCACTTCATGAATGCAAATGGCTTTACATTCTATGACGTCTGAAACTTCACTTCTTCTTCATGCATCTCTCATGACTTTGTGATTTTCTGTTTATTCTACAGTGCTTGGTGAGCTCTCCCTTAGACCAATGGCAGGTGAATATTTTCTTGAACAAGTTTTAGGACCATTAATGACCATGCAGCAGATGGAGAAAGCACTAAACCTTTCCACCCATCTTTGGTTAACATTAATTGGATATTTATGCACTTCAGAGGATGCTAAAATGCATGCAGTGGACCGCAGTGCAATGGGAAGAGGAATGCAAGAGCAACTGTGCGTGAAGATTCTCCAGTGTGCTGAAGGAGTATGTTCAGCGCTTGCTGATGAAGACCTGTCCAGGTTTCAACTGTGATAGAATTAGGTTTTTTCCTTAGTAGCTGGCATAGGGCTGTGTTTTGAATTTAGGATGAGAATGATGTTCATAACACACTGATCTTCTAGGTGTTGCTAAGTAGTGCTTGTCCTAAGTCAAGGACTTTTCAGTGTCCCATGCACTGCCAGCAAGGATGTGCACAAGAAGCTGGAAGAGATCGTAGCTGGGCAGCTGATTCCAACTGGCCACGGGGATACTCCATGCCCCTATGGGATGCCTAGTAAATTGAGGGATTTTGAGTGGGAGCTGATGATCACTGCAGGGGGACACGCTGGTCACTGGTCAGTGGGTGGTGAACAGATGTGTTTTGTGTTTATTTATCTTGAGTTTCATTCCAATCTCTCTCTCCTTGTCATGGCTTAACCTTAGTCAGCAACCAAGCACCACACAGTGGCTTTCTCACTCAAACAATTGGGAGTGAAATGGAAGGGTGAAAGCAAGAAAACTCAGGGGTTGAGATATAGAAAGTTTAATAGGCAAAGCAAAAGCCATACACACAAGCAAAACAGGAATTCATTCACTACTTCCCATGGGCTGACAGGTGTTTCAGCCATCTTGAGGAAAGCAGGGTACCATGATGCATAATGGTGACCTGGGAAGACAAACACCACCCCTCCAAATGTCCCCCCATTCCTCCTGCTTTCCTTCCCCTTTATATGCTGTGCATGATGCCATATGGTCTGGAATATCCCTTTGGTCAGTTGGAGTGACCTGTTCCAGCTGTGTTCCCTTCCGGCTCCTTGTGCACCCCCAGTCTCCTTGATGGTGGGGTGGGGTGAAGAGCAGAATAGTCCTTGACACTGTGCAAGCCCATCTCAGCAATAGCAAAAACTTTTATTATCGGCACTCTTCAGTACAAATCCAAAACCCAGCCCCACACGAGTTACTGTGAAGAAAATTAACTCTACCCCAGCCAAAATCAGCACACTTCTCATTGTGATTATTGTTATTGTCGTAATTAGCGTTATTACTAATTTTTCATTGTTTCAATTGTTAAGCTGTACTTAACCCAAGGGTTTTACCTTTTTTTTTCTATTCTCCTCCCCATCCCACCACAGAGGGAAGATGGGGGGTGAGAGAGCAAGCAGCTGCATGGTATTTAGTTGCTGGCTGGGGTTAACCATGACAAGTCCTTAATTCAGAATTTTAACTCAGAGTGGAAAGGGTCAACAGGTGCTATTCTTTCAAAAGTGTGTGACAGTTGTACTGCAGCTTGGAGTTGCCCATAAGTTGCAAGAGTGAATTCTGGCCTAATTATCTCATATATTTTGCCTGCAAGATCCCATTCGACCTCTGAATGGTAAATTTTGTCCTTAGGAATTTACCTTTGAAAAATGTCTCACTATGTTTTTATTTGAAGGTCCTATTTAATAATGAGACAATAGTTATACCTCATCATCAGCTTTAACAATACTATATTTCACGGCCTGAATTCCTAGAGGAGCAGGAATAGCACTGGAGTTTTGGGACTCTTTTGCCTGCTTTTGTGATGTGTAGGGAGTCACAAAACATTTTCAGATTATTTTCAAGGGACTTGAGACTGCTGATTTGAATTGAACACAAGGAAAATATCGTCTGGATCAAGGTTTCATGACCACTGGCTGATATGGGCTGGTTTATTTACTGGGTAGGAGGTTCTGATGTACAAGCGCTGAAATACTCACCTGAAAGTATTTCTTGATCTGTTCCCAAGGACTATTAAAAGGAAGACTAAATCTGTGCAGCAGAGAAATCTGCTTTGTTCTTTTCTAGTTGTGGAACCTAATCAGTCAAAACAGTGATTGTCTCAACCTAAACAAAGTTATTGTATCACCATGCACACTTTAGGCAAATGTGGTGTTTCTTAAAAAATGCTAACAGTATATTCATTTGGTGAACATCAGTTTTATGCCAGGAACTAAGCTGAAGGGAATTTCATGATAAACTATGTGACAGAAGGCTTCTCAGTGCTGAATTTTATACGATTATGTGGTTCTGTGGTTGCATAACCATGTTTCTAGTATATGAGAAACATCTATATTTCCCATATATATAAAAGTCTCAGCTGGGGAATTGATTGCACCTTAAATTACCTTTCCTACTGCACTTCAGAAGGCCACAGGTTTAAGTACATTATTCTGCCATGGGCTTGATTTAAGCTAGTGCAATAGCTTTTGCAATTTTCATTATGCTCTTTGCCCTGAAAAAAAGATTTGTCAAGAGAACAGATTCATGTCATGTTGGTTTGTGTCCCTACTACAAATTGTGATAGGAATAAATGACCAGATTTTAACTACCCAATATGTTATGTGCAGTGTGCCATTTTAGCTTCTATGATGGCTTTTCCTTGGATAGACACTTTACTGTCACATACCTATCAATTGCAGCTTGAATGAGAATTAATGGAGTGGTTATCAAATCAAAAGGAAGCACTTTAAAAAGATTGTGCCATAGAACACAAAATTTTAATTCAGAAAATAGGACTGTATTATCTTTTCACATAAAGGAAATGACATGATCAATCCATTTCTCAAAATTAAGCCTGTTTAAAAAGGGTGCTGAATGACAATTCATAGAAGAGATGACTAGCTGATGGCAGACTCTCCCCAGAACTCTTAGCTACCCATGTCTAAATACCTGGGAATGACTGGGATGAGCAAATTGCTCGGCTATTAATATTCAGAATTAACATGTTATAGTCAAGGGGGTGGTAAGAGTGAGAAAGACTGGCTGAGCAATATGCAGATGTAACAAGTAAGATGAGATAAATCATAGACCTAAACAGCCAAATGTATAGGCAGAGGTGGACATTGGACACTGTTGCTGAGGTCTGGAGCAGAAGAAGGAGGGGGACTGCAGTTTACTTACTGGCTGGGGACAAATATGGGGGTTCAAATCTGTTTTTCTGGAATATGGGTACATTTTAGTTTCGGATGAAGTAACAAACTGATGAAACACATTGTACTTCAAGCTACATCATGCATACTAGAGGTGGTACTTGCCTGGTTTATGCTTGATGTAGCTCCATGAGTCTAGATGTGAAGAGATCCTTCAGATGCTTGATGTAGCTCCATGAGTCTAGATGTGAAGAGATCCTTCAGTGGGAGAGTCCTATGATGTTGTATGGCAGATTTAGATTTAAACTTGCATGGACTGACTGCTGTAACTTACATTGAACTGCTTAAGGGACCTTAAACTCTGATGAGGAACTTAATTTTGAGGCCATATATGTATAAAATGAATAAATTCATGTATACGTAGTCCTTGTCTTCTTGCTGCTGATATAGGCCAATAGGCCCATTGTATGGAATTTTTCACTGACAGAATTGAAGTAGGAACAAACAGCTATGCTGTCTAGTTATTTAAAAGCGTTATATAAACATTTGTCTGAGCTTCTTTGCCTACCTACCTACTTTCCTCCAAAGGATTAAACTCCTCTGGAGTTTTTTCTGCCTCTTTCTCATCATAATTGAAATGTACAGGATGTGCTGCCAGTCTCCCTGATTCTGTATTACCTGAGATCTGTAGACAGGGTTTGGCATCCGAGATTTGACAGACAAGCTCTTCAGTCTCGTATAGATTCATGATGCATGTGATAGGTTATAATTACTGCCACCTTACACATTTCTGCTGAAACTGATCCTTCCTGTCTTGCACAGTTCTTGTTCCTAAAGCCTCACTCAAAAAGCCATCTGTGATAAGGTACCACAAAATCGGTAATGCTCACTTGCAGCTCTAGCCACAAACCCATCTGCTTCTCAGGAAGTCTTTTAGGATTTTTAGGTGTGTATGTCACTATTGTCGAGTCAGATAGAGAAAAAGTTAGTGAAGCAGAGTTACGGTAGTTTTTTTACTTCTTAGACTTATTTTGAAAGCCGGACGTTCGGGTTCAAAAGAAAGGAAATGGCCACATTAGTACTTAATGAGTAGTAATTGCAGGATTTATGGTAGTTATTATAATCCAAATGGAATTTCTGCACACAGCCATTAGTAATTAACACATTTGAAATAAAACAGAAGATATGCAATTATTTGGCCTGCCAATGTATTTTTGTTAAATCCTTGTTATCCAACATCATTGAGATATTACGAACACATGTAAGTAAGGCAGAGAATCCTGATGTATTAAGCGCAGGTAGGCATGTGAAGGACTGAACTGTGGCATAATTTTCTGAAAAATGTGAATATAAATAATTAGAAAATTATATTAATTTTACAATTTTTAAACTTCACTGTATAACTAATAAAAAACACTGCTGAAGATTGCATAGGGAAGATTTAATAATTAGGTAAAATATGAAATATATGTTCTTAACTGAATCAGTGAATATCTTACAGAGTAGAAAAGAGCCCTACTGGAGGTAACACTGTTGTGCTGGTTTGGCCAAAATTTAGTAATATATCCTCTGAGGGAAAAATAGGTTACAACCACCCTTCCCCCCACCAGGTTGAGGTAAAAAAAATTTCCTCAAAGGAAAGTGAAAGAGATAAAAACTATTTATTTAGCAAACACACAGGAAAAGAATAATAATGCTAAATAAGGAAATCTCTTGCTATAGAGAGAAACCTGGGAAGATTTCAGAGTTCTTCTGTAGGTGTGGCCTCTCTCCTCCTCGGAGCTGGGTCGGTGAGGGTGTGGGCCCACCTCCGGGCCTCGGGGAAGAAATTCTCCCAATGTGTTCTGATGTTGAAACAGTCCAGAAGAGAAAAAAGGGAAAAACCAAAGTCCCAGAAAAACAAAGTTCAACTCTCCGTCTCTCTCTCTGGAGAAAAGGAGCCAAAAAAAACTGGCTGAGCAGCAAGAAGGGTACTCCCTCCGCTCTTACTGCTGCAGCCCAAAACTGAGCAGTGTATCCGTGTCCTTGAGTAATTGTTTTGAAAAGTTCATTCCGTTTTTTTCTCTCTCAGCCTCAGTTTGAAGGCACAGAAAAGGGGCATAGAGCAAGGATAGGGGATATAACATCACAAAGTCGCCCCAAGACAACCATGTAGATATTAATTGCATTTAAAATTTTCAGGTATTTCCTTTAATGAAAAGTCTGTTAGAGTTGCTAATATCTATGTCCATCTGAGGCAAGCCTGCATAATACTTGAAAATGGAACAGTCTGAAATGCCTGTTTTTGAGAAGTAGTGTGGAACCAGTAACAGCAGCATATCTTGGAAAGGAAACAGTGGGGATTCTAAACCCAAGTTCAGTGTTTGTCTCATTGCAATACGTATCTGCAAGACACATGTGAAGCAGTCCTTTCAACTTATATCTGTCACTCTCCAATTTATATATATTGGGGAGAAAAGTACCTACTTTAACTTCTCTTATACCTACATAGAATCTTTTATATCAGAACATCAGAAGGAAGCATACCCAGATAATCTTTCCATTGATGGCTGAATGCATCTTAGATCAGAACTTTACCCTATGAGCTAAATAAATCCCTTCATTAAAGAAATAGAATTACATCAGGGGTGTATTTTGCTCTGTGCACGCTATTCAGGTCTATTTTAGATGAAGTGTGATTTCTAACATGATTCTAACATGACTATGAATGCAGTCTTAAAACTTCTCATAACATGAGATATGAGTCAGAAAGCAGATGCAGATGATTAGATGACGGATTCAAAAGCAATTAAGCTGGCAGCACCTTCAGTGCACCTGGGCTGGATTGGAGTCACCTGTGGTCCCATCAGCTGGCCTCGTGCTGGACTCAGATAATGCGCCTTCTCCTCCTTTACTCCCTCAAGCTTGGAATGAACATGATGTAGACCCTTAATGGACACATCTCACATATCCTAATGAATTTCTTAAGCTGCTATATGTAGTCGTGGGATTTACCCTCTTTCTCCACAGCTGATATGTAGTTGATCATCATAAACTACTTTTTTTTTATCCCTTATATTAAAAAAACCCAACAAAACAGCCATGTTGATCTAAACATAGCTGTATATCAAGATCTACTCACTATAGAAGAATATTTGCATGGGAAACTGGCATTCTTTTTGATTTTAAAATAGCAGGTCAAGGTAAAATATCTATCTAAAATAATCCCAGTGTGCGTGAAGTAGGAGGCTGCTTTCTGTCTCCTTTGGTAACAACCCACTTTCAGATCCTGGGAGATGATCTTTGTGAAATGCTGTACTGAAGTCTTCAGTTTATCGAAGTTGGGGATGACATATCTCAACATACTGTAGACTTTATCCATTAGTGCCAGATCAGGGGAAAGAAGAGGAGAGAAATACCTCAGAATTTTTATGGAAATTGCCTGCCAGTTCTTGGGATGTTTTAACTTATTCCTTAATATTCTCATTTGACTGGCTTAATTTTGTTTTGAGTATGTGCTTTTATGTTTATATTTTTGCTCACTGTGCAGCCTTTCAATTAATTTTAATGGAAGTTAAATATGCACAGTCAAAAGAAAATTGCAATGCCAATCTGGAAGCATCTAAAGACAAGCAAGGTGTTAGCAACCTTTTCAGCACCAAGCATGTCTTCATGTTAATGAAGAAGAAATCCCATTTCAAGTGAGTCACACTGCCAAACAATTAAATCACAGGATAACATATTAAAGCTGATTCACAATGATGGGAAAACTGCTATCAGTTCATCTAGCAGCTTTGGTAGTATAAAAGGAGCAAGTAAAGGAGCATCTCAATCTGTCTCATTTCCTGTTAGCAATCAAGTCCAGAGTGTTCAAACAGAAGGCCAGATATACTTTTGCAGTAGTAAAGCTGAATGATGGGATTTTTTTTACTGTTGACAAAAGAGCAAATATTGTGACCGTCTCAAGATTAAAGAGAAAATCTCTAAAGATGTACTCATTTTGAATGACACTGACTCATAGTGATACTTTGAAAAAACAATGGCCATGTAATATGATTTTAGTGTGCAAATTTCAAAGAAAGATGAAGGTGAAACAGCCTAAAAAAGGTAATGGAAATGAAATTTAAATAATTTTTGCTTTTGCAGCAATTCTTGCAAGTAGAAATTTTTCATAGTCATAATTAGTTTCAATTAAATATCTGCCTTTATAATGTCTAAAAAATTTGCAGACTTTTTTACGGCTTTTATAGAAAGATTTTGAAAATCATATTGCGCACAGCATGCATAGAGATGCATCTGCGAATTATCCCTTCTGTGTCTACTTGAGGAAGGACAAATGTGTCTGGATCCATCAAGAAGGCAGAGTATGGCTTTCTGGTTTTGTTGCCTGATCCCCGGTGCAACTGAGAGTACCTAGAAATACCAGGCAATATGGACCCTAGAGAACTGATGCTGCAACATATCAGACCTTTTTTCCCCCACCTGATGTGATTTTAATTCCACCAACTCATTCTTCTGGGGAGAGAGAAAGACTTTTGAAATAGGAGCTGGGCAAAATATTTTGCTGAGTGCTCTGTCCTGCTGCACATGGAGAGAGGAGTTGGTTAAGGAAAAGGAAGAAATGTTGTCTCATGCACCATATTTCTAGGGTATGATTTTTTAATTGTTGGGAAATTGTAACATAGTACGGCTGTACTAGAAACATCTTACTTTTCAAAATTATGAGTATTCTTCATCATTTTCTAATTATGATGATATTAAAACATTGATATGTAATTTTATCTATGTTTTGTCACTGGCAATGTTGTCTCTAATGGTACATTATCCCAGTAAATTACCATGAAATGCTAATTCACTGTGCTAACACTGGGCAGTTTTCCCTTTTCAAAAAAAGTCTGCACATACTGCATTATTCATAAAATGTATTGTGAAAAACAGCTAAACCTGGGTTAAGCTGTTGGTTCAATATAGCATAAATACATAAAAATGTCAAAGTCCTGGAAAATTTGATTTATGTTTTGTACCTCAGGCAAATACCAGCTAAACATATAGTTTTCAAATTTTTGTCTTTTTCTGCGGGGAACATTTTTTTAGTTGCTAAGGAACTGCTAGCTGAGAATATATGGCACTGATGAAGATTTAGCTGTTTCTTATTAGCTCATAAAGGCAATCATGTTATTTTGGTCCTTGTGCTGCAGTGGGAATCTTGAAAACTAGTTAATTTTACTTAAGCAATTACATTGCCAGGTGTATGAAATGTATGCGTATTTTTGCAAGAAGGTAGAAATCAGAAATAAGGATCACAACTTTTAATAGTTATGAAAGCCTTGACACTGGTGAGGGTTTACATTTACAAAAATGTGTTATGATACTGTTAAAAATAAGTTGATTTTTAATAACCTACCTACTAAAATCCTTGCTCCAATAAATAGACCAAGTTCATTTGCTGTGTTGCTCTTTCTGAAAACAGCTGCATCTTGAGGCAGGGATGGGAGAGACTCCCCTGGGGCTTCCCTGTGCCCCAGGGACTCTGTGCTGGGCACTGTGGGGCCATGGCCTGGGGTCTTCCTCTGCTCACCTCTGCTGAGGGTACAGCCCTGCACCCAGGCTCACCTGCCACTGCTGGGGAGAGAAACTGAGAGATGAATGAGGGGTGGGAAGTAGAAATATATGAACCTATGAATGTACTAGGCAAGTCAATTTCAAATTACTTTTTCACCAACTGGGGCACAAATATGGTTAGATGGAAAAGAAATGTTTTTTTTGCACTGTATATATAAATCCTGAAACTCATTGTCCTAGGATAATGGCTTGAAATATAATCCAGAAAACATCATTAAACAAAAAGGCAGAGGTATAGTTTTTGGCACTGCATGTTTCTGAGTAGTTTTTTAGAGGGAGAGGGAGCAATATTAAGAGAAATATGATTTCTGCTTGCTTTATCATTTTCCTAAGTGGCTGCAGTTGGCCACTTGTAGTCACACAACTGCTGTGGTCTGCTCAGTATGTTGTTCCTTATGTTCCTACTGTGAGGTGATGCTGAAAAGCTAAACATTTAAATGTTTCCCCATAATTTTCTATAAGAAGACCAACTATAGTCAAATGGTTTGTGACATTAGTAAAAAGCGAGGACAGGGAAAATGTCATCCCCTTGAATGGAGAAGGGAGGGAGTACTTAGATAATTTACATATCAGCTCTATTAAGACAGACCCCAAATGATAAATAAATAAACTGACAGATAAATAGAAGATAACTGGATTTCAGTAAGCAGGACTCAGGATTCAGGTTAGATATTGGAATAAAACTCTCAACATTAGAAGAACAAATGGATTAGAGTCCCTGGTGACAGTAAGGGATCACCATGCCTGGAGGTTTTTAGAAAAGCATAGATAAACATCAATCAGCACTGACGCTGGTGCAGTGGTTTGTGCATTAGGGCAAGAAGCTGTGTTGATCAATCAGCCTTTAAAATATGAAACGCTGGTAAGTGTAATGTTTGTAGCCTAACAGCAAACCTCATACAAATCCATCCTATAAAACACGACTAAACTTTAAAAAAGAATCAAAATATGAATAGCAGTCAAATTGGTCAATCCCAGCAGAGGATGCAGTCTACCCTTAACTCTTTTGTGACTGTCGTTCTCCATTAACTCTAAAATGAGATAGCATTAATGGTATTCTGAGCTTGGGCGTGCAGGTACATCTAAGGTTTTCACACAGGGGACCTGTGAGGAATCCTATGGGTTGAGCTACAGCTTTTTTGGTAGATAGTTAGAGGGGTCTGTGATTTAGATACATTAGATAGCTTGAACAGAATAGTTATTTTCCAAAGAGAAGAAAATCTATGGGCATTAATATCTGTGTTGTATTATGAGCATTTTGTTAGTAATTTAAAGCACACATAAATTGCATAGACATCTGATGAAATGGAAGGAATAACTTAGTCGAGGTAATTAAGTAAGCACACCCACTGAAAAGCTATATTCTCAGTAAAACGGCAATGTGCAGAGTTTGCAAAAAGAAAAAGCCAACCAAAAAGAAAAGCTAACAGGCAAAAGTGAGAACACTCAGGTAGATCTTGCAGGGAAAACCAAATCAATAAAATATTAATGATGAAAGAGTTTCTTTTAGCAACCAGTTCCAGTCTTGTGTATGTGAGATGTGAAACAAAAAATCCTACTGGGAATATGAAGAAAAGCTCCTAGAAAACAATAACTTCCTCTTTTCATTTTTATTGAAGTTATACTTTATTTCAGCCAATCTGTATGTGTTGTTGCCAGGTTTGATTCATACACTGATAATGACAATAGACATCAACTTGATAAAGGGCAGTTGTGAGCTTGTGATTTTGCGAACTGAGGGTTTACACCACTTCTTAGCTCAGTGCTGGAGTTACTGATACGCTGTTCCCACCATAGTTTAATTCACAGTCCCCTCTGAAGAAGAAAAAGGTAGGTTTTGCAGAGATACAGATAGAAGAGCACGTAAAATTTCTGGAAGGAGAGTTTTGCAAAGACTTTTAGAAAATTTTGCTGTGTGGCAATGTGGCCTCCAAAAGTCCTGTCCCACTTTTTCTCTCAGTAAATTAGAAATTGTCCCCAAACTTCACACTCTCCTGCACCCATCTGGGCTCCTTGGGGCAGAGATATGTGAGATGGGCTGTACCAATCTGTTAAATACCCATGCTTGGAAAATTTCCCTGTTATCCATATCCAGCATTTGTTGGGTTTTTATACCATGTGACTCAAAAAACCAGATAATGGAAAACCTGACAGTTTGACAGTTATGTTTTTATTTTGGATTCAGATCCGTCAAGCTACATTTGGGACTATTAAGTAAAATTTTCACATTCAACTCAAAGACTAAATCAGCAGGCATTCTGGAATATAAAGTGAGTAGTATACTCCATAGCAAAAATAAATGCTTTCATAATGATTTACATGTTTACAATACAACAGTGGCTAATGTGCAGTAAAGTCAAATCTCAGTAAAAATGAGTTAATTAAATCTGATTTTAATGCTGAGAAAAAGAAATAAGCATCATGCATGGCTGATATAAATATTAATTGCCATCAAGATGACATATAAAAGCATAATATTCTGTTATAATAATGAAATAGCAGACTACTGTTCACCACTGCATATACACTGTCTATACTCTGTCAGGGCATGGGAGCGAGCTGCAGATCTTG
The DNA here is from genome assembly GCA_013397865.1 of Struthidea cinerea. Classification (NCBI taxonomy): domain Eukaryota; kingdom Metazoa; phylum Chordata; class Aves; order Passeriformes; family Corcoracidae; genus Struthidea; species Struthidea cinerea. The sequence continues at coordinate 371,902 of VZTI01002658.1, forward strand.
TAGGGAAGGTCTTATTAACTGGGGAGAAAGACCCGTTTCCTATTTCACAATTCTAAAATGTGTCGTAGTGCGGAAAGTGCCTTTATAATCTGCTCTGTGTTTGTGTTTGCTTGTGCATGTGTGGAATGAAAGAAAACAGTTTCTCAGCAACTGTATTAAACCACAAACTTATGGTCAGGTTTTTTTGATAATGACATAAAATGACCCTCAAAAAAAGAAGATGTTTCTAGAGAAAATATAAATATTAGATAATTCTTTGGTCCTTTCTATCAGACAAATCTTTCTGTCACATAATGTCAAGTGAGGGCCACCTTCTGTGCATTTGCCCTCTTGCAATTTCATTCATATTTCTTTTTATTCAGGATGCCAAAATCACTAATTTTGGAATGTTGCTGGAAGACAAGAACATTACAAAGTTAGCTTCTGAGTTTCACTGCTTATCTTTATCTGACACAAGTTGACATTGGTCATTGAAAAGTCATAGCATTTCTTTGGACTGGTGCAGTGATCTGCTCACATGCCTAATGCCGTAGGATGCTGGGCTAAATGCAAACCACATGTTCTCTCTGTAAGGCACAGAGAAAGGCTTTTTCTTTTATTGTTCTATACACTTAGTTAAATGCTCTTGCTCTGCTTCTCAGCTGATGTAAATTGAAGTTTTGTTGAAGTCAACTTAGTGAATTAGTGAACCTCTGCCAACTCATAACTGCCCATGATTATGTTCCCAAAATATTTACCAAATTATTGCACCAGCTTTGAAATTCTAGATGTAGTAGGAATGCCATACATCGAATGTAGCAGAGCAATTTACTTTCAGAGCAGTTCTACTGATTTCTGAGGATCTGCTTGAAGAGCGCAGTATTACTCCACGTGAATAAGATAGTCCTAATTCAAGTCTTAAGCCATTAAGATAAAAACATAAGTGCACGTCTGCAAAGAAAAAAACGTATTAATTCATGGGAATTGGTATCCCTTTACTGATTGACTCCTGCTGCATGCCCCTGGTGGATTCTCATGTGCAAATGAAAGTGTCAGGTGGGTGATTAAACAGACTTTGTTACGGTGTAGCTACACAAAACAAATGATGCTCCTGCAATTGCATTCCTTAGAGGGTGATTCTTATCCTATTGAAAGTATTAGCTGTGCCTTTGATATACTAATTTCTTCAGCAAACGTGTCCAAATTATTGTTGCAGGATGGATCCTCTGTATATTATAATTTTAATCACTTGTCTTCCCAGTGAATACAAACAATAAAATTTTAAACTGATCATAAAAAACAGTTACTGATAAGGTTTGTTTTAATATTTATAGCTAAAAATGTATTTTTGTTTATCCATCAATCTAATAAAAATTCACACTATTTATAGAATCTGATAGAATGAAAAAAAGTCTACTAGAGTATCTTAACATAGAAAGTTGATTCTAATAAAATACATTCAGATAGGTTTTTTCTTAACAAGACAATCTAATGCATACACATTATCAGTCTTTTTTTTTTTAATATTCTCTGGCTTCTTGCTTTTAAGATCATTCAATCTATAAGGGTTTTTTTTCTGGGCTTGGGGTCTGGAAAGAATTTGCTTAGACTTTTTGATAACCTAGTGATGAGTGAAGTACAGCTTTGCTGCTTTTGCGTTCTCTGCCAGAAAATACTCTTTCTTTTTTCCTGGGTGCTTCATTAGACTGTGACTTTTGCAGATTTACAAAGGTGTATGTGTGACTTTCATCAACAGAGCACGCACACACAAAGTCTACAACATTGATGAGACTGGAATGATTAAATAAGTACGGGGAAGAGAAGTACATCTGGATGTCTCCCACGTTAGACATCTGAATGACAACAAATTCATGATGACAGCAGTAGGAAAAGAAAGTGGAGTGTGGGTGAGAAAAGTCTGGAGGCAAAGAATTAAGTTTAAATGTACCAGTCTGTCAGATTGTGTGTCTTCTGCAATGTTTTCCTCTTCTCTTCTTAACCATGTGACCAAGATAAAGAAAGTTGCCTTTATCTAATACTGAAATTTGTTAAGATAAACGTATCAGTGTTATCTCTGTACCCCCTCTCCCGTGCACTCCCCAGCACCACCCTCCCCCTCCTGCTCCCCTCCTTGTTTCAAAGCTTAAATCATTGTACAGCTTTTACCCAGCACCTTTTCCAACCAAGCCTGGCTTCTGGAGGCAGATGAAAAGCAGCAGCACACACATGCAAACAAGTCTAGCGGGCTTGCCAAAAAATTGTTGAAAATAACTAAACTTTGAAGTTGAAGGCACTAGTGTGCTTTTGCTTAGTGGTGTGATTTTGCAGCTCAGGCTCACAGCTAGCCTCACTCTTTGTACATTCAAAGGCTACCAAAGAGACAGAGAAAGTTTCTGTGAAAAGTAAACACAGTGCAGATATACTGTCTAGTTGACCTATGCTCGAAGACAATCAATGTGTGGCTTTCTTTTTTCCTTTCAATTTCTCTTTTCTAATAGAAGCAAAAGAAAGGCTTTCAGATATGCAAATATTTTAGTTTTGTATATTCTTAAATTAATCAAGAAGGCCTTCTCTAATACAGATGAAAGATGCATAATAATGAAATAGTAGTAATAAAAATGTTTGTCCTGTGGTCTGTTTCAAATCTTAAATATTTGAGAACTAACTGCTCTGAATAAATATAATAAGCAAGGGATTAAGTTGGAGTTCTTGGGACTAAGGGATCCTGTAAAATGACAACCTCCATTACTTCAGTTGCAGAATATTAAAAATTCACAAGGAGGTACAGGAGCAAACAGGAATCTGTGCCAGTGATGGGTTGCTGTTCATTGTACTTCCAGAAATCCCTTTTCAAATGCTGATAAGCTGCAGTCTGCTGCTATTGCTCATGGCACTGGCAGTGTTACACACCAATTACCTGTCAAAGTTATTTTCAAAGCCAATATGCAGCTTCTTGATGTTTGGCTTCGCTTCTCCTACAAGCCAGAAAAAAGGAAATAATATCTGGGTATGTCTGAACCAAAGTGCATTTTTTTTTTCAAATGAAGAAAGATAATATTTATTATTTTTCACATTGAACAGAAAGTTTAACTGTGCTTGCTTGAAGAGTTTAATCTCCAGCATTTGTACAGGAAGCCAAATGGTTAGAGCATTTTTCTGGCATCCGCCCCGCTCCCAAGGAGACACTGGGAACCTGTGCCTCTCCCATGCAGCTGAGTGACTGTAGTATCCTGCCTCTTCTCTTCACTGCTTTGTAAATCTGACCACGGAGAAAAAATTCTGAGCCAAGACTGGCAATGTAGTTAACATAAAATCATTATTTTTGTTATTGAAGTCAGCTGAAGTCACATTTTTGGGTACCATGGCATTCGCCAAAAATGCTGTACCTGGCTCTAACTCTCCTGCAGCTGTCACAACTATTGGTAGCAGTTCCCTGTAGAGATAAAGGACCGCTCATCTGCCTGTTGCTGTGATGCCCACTTGTAATGACATCAGAAATCAGCCAAGAACAGGCTGAGCATTTAGGTACCACCAGCATGTTCCTCCAGATGCTTCAATAGGACAGAGACAGAGAAAGACAACGATGTCTCACAACATTATGGGTGAACAGCTATGTCCACTGACTTGTGCTGGGCTTATTCCAGCCTCCTCCAGAAGGAGGGGAAAGAAACAATGGTGGCCCAATATGCTCAGCTTCTATCCAGGCTGGCCAGGTAGGGGTGGAGTAATTTTGGTTGTCTCCTTCCCTCCAGTTCTGCATGTGCAAAACAGCTAATCATAATCTTAAGGCATGTTATTGAGCCAGGAGGAGAACAAATTAGAATGCTGACATTAGGATTCTACAGCTGAATTTTGGGTAAAATTTTCCTATGTATGTAATTAATATGCCTCCTGGGGAAGTGTAACTGGAAATTTCTACATGGAAAACTCTCTTTAAGACACACAGAGCTGTGATATGCTAATCTAATTCAGAATTTAAGAGTGAAATATAGATAAATTGATAATTATAGCTATATAAATAACACAGCTTTAATTCTGTGTGAATGTCCTAACTGGCATGTGAGATGCAGACTACTGCCAATTTTTAATTTCCAGTAGAGTCAGCTAAAGCTATGATTCCTACTGTGAAAATTTGTGTGTTTCTGGATATGTGTTTTTAATGGACCCAGTAGTCATCCAATCAACAAAAAATCATAAGCTTAATCCTGTTATTTGAGGTTTGTGAAGAACTAAGTTTGGCATCCTGCCTGCTATATTAAAGGAAACAACTGAGAGTTTGGAAACATTTGTCTTTTTACCATATCATAGTTTGGTGGTTTCTGCCTTTTTAGACAGATAATGTGGCAAAAACCCCAGTTCTGCTACCAGACCAATCTGGCTGAATGTGCCTGTCAAACAGACTTTGAAGTGCTCAGTGTAGCTCTGGTTAATGTGCTCAGCACAGCACAAAGTTACTGTAAATGGCAGCACTCTGACTTGTTTTCAGACTTCTAGGTATATTTTGGTATGAAGCAGTTCTTAAAAAGGTCTTTAATAAAAATTGGGGGTAAACATAGAGTCACATGCAAATTAGATGCCTCTTTTCTCATGTCTCGTGCCATGTCGAGTTAGACAGTTTTAGAAATCCCAGTAACTGTGTTTTTATTTGTGTACCTGATTTTACATATATTGCCCGAAAATTAGGGAAAAAAAAATCCAACGTAGATACTGGGGAACGAATTTTTTTTTAGCAGAAGTACCTTGAATAGTTCTGCTCTTAGCAGACTGCCTGGATTTGCATCATGCTGCCCTCTTAGGGAAGTCTACCACACATTGTGGCTGTTATCTATCTCAAAAATGGTCATGCATCCCATTTCTCTGAGGCACACACCCCAGTATTCTTGAGGCTGGGATGCCCAAGGCATGTATGGTATCTTCTGATGAGTTGAGGAGAAAGAAGTTCTGGGACTGGTCATTCCCTGAACAGGCAGGGAATGACAGTGTCACCTCAGGGACTCACCTCCATTTTGGCAGGTTGGCAGCGGGATGGGAGCTATGTTCTAGATCACCCAGCCTCTGTGGTCAGAACTTGCCGTGTGTAACAACCTTGGGCCATTACATCTCCTTTGCTGCTTGCTTGGTGTACTTTTCTCACAGGAGCTGCAACTCAACTGCCTTGCTGTGGCTCCATTTTTTTAAGGTTCAGTTTACCTTCAGACTACATTATATACTCCAAGGACCCCAAGATTATGTTGAACATTCCATTCCTCTTTCTGCTGCTGTTTTGCCAGCCCTTCTCACTTGTATTAGCATTATTTTGCCTTCTAACTGGGTATTTTTTAGATTTTCTTTTTTTTTTTGCCCCTTTTGGATGTTAATTGGACCAGAGACAGAAATGTTACAATGGAAACATTTGTTATTAGCTGTCTAATAATGTGGTTTCCTTGCTGACTTAGTTACGAAATTTTTTATAAATAGTATAAACTGTTTTCCAGGCCTATTTAGTGTTCTTCGTAGCACAAATCATTACCTTTGAGATAAATATTGATCTTCTCTCATTCTTTGTGTCCATTACTGAATTTCCTACTTCATAATTGTATTTGAATTCCTGAGTTTTAAAGACACTGCACATTGTTCACTTAGGTGAAATGAGGCAGAAGACGAAGCATAGAAGTGAAATGTAAAATAAGAAGACTTTGAAGAAAATGTGATTGAAAAGAAATTAATACAAATTGCATATATATATACATATATATGTATGTGTGTGCGTTTGCATATATTATCTATAGAAAAAATTAGAAAACAAGAGCCCAGACTACAGCAGGAGAAAGGAACAGCAGCACAAATGACATACACACAGGAATAAAGTGTCAGTGCCCCATAAAAAAGAAATACCTCCTGGAGACTAAAAGGGAAGTCATGAAGCTTCAGAGTAAAGGAAATTGTACCAGATTTCCTGAAACATGGCATTTTGTCTACACTTCAGGAAGATGTGAAGTACTTTTTGACCTTAAAGTTTGCTTCTGAAGCAGCTGTATAACAATGTCATCGTAAAGGGCCCTCCATTCACTGCTAATGACTTATCAAAACTGCAGTTTACAATCCCGAGGATGATTTTTGTAGTTGCTTGCACTCCTAACTGCTCTTGGGATCTAAGAATTGAGCTGCTTTTTGTGCCTTTTACATTACCACCAGTAATAAAGGACCTGCAATTCAACAGAGCAGAATTCATTCCACTCTGGGAGCCCTTTGCGGTGCTAACTGAGGCAAAAAAGTCTTGGTTTTATCTGAAAGTTGATAGGACTCTGAGGCTTAGAGGGTACTGATGTGCAAAAACATGATACTTAAGAACTTTCTTGTTTTAAAATATTTACATTACCTTTATTTCCCTTCTGTTTATAATTCCTCAGTCACTTATTTGAGATAACTGCCTTCCTTGGAAAGGAAGAAATTGTTATCATCCTGACCAATAATCCTGCAGCCTCTGGATGAAGGAAGCTTTATAGCAGAAATCTTTACTGTGTGTCGGCTATTCTGTACCAGCTGTTTCTGCTAAGAAACTGTTGCATTTTCATGCATGAACCTGTGTCCTGGATTCAGGACATTAGTTGTTTTTCAGTTTCTGAAATGGAACTTGGGAGGCAGTTATCGTTTAAAGAAATATTCTGTGAATATACACCAAATGGATTTATTCAAATACATGTGTAAGGGTTGCCTTTGGTAGTAAAGTCACTTAGCTTCATATGGAAACTACTTTCAACATAGGACTTCTGATGTTTCTTTGTCTGAGTGCATTTTCTAGGGACTTTAAAATTGTATAGGAGATATGTGGTTGGGAATAGACAGCACAGCTTGGCTCCACGGAGTAAGAAGACACCCAGCCTGGCCCATATATTTCAGTATCCACCTAGATCTAGAGAGCATTTCTTCTGACAGAATGGAAGGACAAACAACTCCCATTGCAAGAATGGAGCAGAGTTGCCACAAGAATTATTATGAATGCAGCATTGTTGCAGCAAAATTACAATATTGTTATGTAAGATGACTTACTTTCTTTGTTTAAGGATCTTCACAGGGTTTAGATGGGATTCCCCAGCATCCCATAATTCTGTGCATCACCTTTATGGTTCACATGCTCCTGGAGACACTGTATTCTTTCAGCAATGGTAAGCTTTGCTCGCTCCTTGCATTCCCACTATGTTATACCTGCAATAAAATGCCATCAGAATGTCTGCAGAGTGACCTGCGTTAAAAGCAGATAAAACATATTTTGAAAACAAAGCTAATGACTTCAGCAGTTGAAGACTAAATTGTTTCTGGCTTTTCTGTAAGTTGTCTGATAAACAGAAGTAGACAAAATGCTTTAGAATTACCCAAGGCATCCAAATAAATACATTAATTACATCCTCATATGCCCCACACATTTATTGGAAGGGCTTTGTCTGATTGCTTTGTTAATCTTCTCATATCATGATATAGAAAATGATATTGATAAATGTTTGTGTAGTTTTTGTAGTTATAAATTTCAACTAGATAAAAATTCTTGTATGTTATCACTGGAACTTAATTCTCTTTTGCACATTGTGAACTTTTTATGAAGTCTAAATGTAATGGAGGACATTAATGTACTTATTGTTCTCTGACCTTGCTTTCAATGTGTTTTTTGCTTTACAATATGTCAGGAAGAAGAAGGCAATATATTTTTGCACAAAGTATTTTTTATATGTATGCATATATATATGTAGTCATTGTGAAATATGTCCAGTGGTAACTTGTAAAATTAACCAGTAAACAGTTCATTTTCTTACCTGAGTGAAACTAACATTTGATGTGTGCATGAGGGAAGATAATCTGAACTTTAGATAAAACTTCTGTTCCGTCTTCCAGTATTAAAGGTTTTCTCTATCACTGAAAGAAAATTCACTCCTTTTGAAAACAAAAAATGGATTTCACTGTGAGTGAGACCATTATTTCTAGTTAAAGCGAGAACCTCAGAAATATAATTTGAAAAGGTTTTGAAAGGTGTAGTAAGAATTTTTTTTCTAAAGTCTCTCCCTCTGGTATAATTGTGATACTGGCAGGATTTCTTTGTCCAGTTTCTGTTCATGTTTTCTGCCAATAGATGTATCTGCTGTCATAGGTTTATATTAACTATTCTGCTGGCTGGTAAAGGTTGTGTTTGCTTTTACATACTGGGAGGTGGTGGCCTGAAATGATGCCTTGATGTAATGAGTTCCCTACATTAGAGTCAAACACCAGAGGCAGTTTTAAGTGTCTGAACCATAAAGACCTTATTCCTCTGAATATTTTAGGAGCAGAGTTGGAAAAAGATAATGTGATGCATATATAACACCTGTCATTTTGAGGAGTGTGAAAGTTCTTTAGAAACTGTAGTACAAGTTTAGAGTTTGATTTACACTTTATGAAATGCAGTTTCCTCACGGCAGGAATTTGGAGAGAAAAAAAAACTGTTTAACAATGCACAGCATTGTTAGACAATGTTTTAGGGAATAATTAAGGTGCACATAATCAAACATGAGTGTTGTAATGGCTCAAATCAATATGAACAAGACCATTTTTTAACCAGCTTTTTTTTCTCTCTGGCTGCTTGTCCTTTTTGTTGCTCCATTTTGATTTTACAAATGCCCCAAAAGAAATAAAGAGGATAAACCAAGCAATGCTAATTCCTGAAATGAGGTGTAAAGGACCTAATCATTATTTTGGGCCTGTCTCAACACCATAACGCTTTGGAATATCCTGAAACCTATTGCCATAGTTGCACATTTCTCAGTAAAGTTCAAGGAAGGTGGCTGCATGCCCTGTGCCACACACATGTGCATTTGGATGATGCTGTAGAGGCTTCTGTTCATCTGTGCTGCTCATCCCAGGCCATCAGTACACAAAAGCTTACATGCTTTTATGCCACTGGTTCTTACAATCTGCTGGAGCTGAGCTAAGCCATTTGCCCAGACTGTGACCTTGAGCATACAAGGACTTCTAGCCCCTCTTAGACACTGCTGTTTACTTGTTCTGTTTGTGACAACCAGATAGAAAATTGCTCCATTGTACTGCTGAAGAATGTATTGGTTTCAAATTACCCTGAAAGGCAGCCAACAGAACAGCTAACACCATGGGGCCAAGTTTTTAATGGCCTTCAGTCTGGCTCTTAAGTTTGTGTTCCCAGGTTTGCACTCTCAATCAATTGTAGAAAAAAGTAATTTCAGGCCCAATTAGATGTGTCTTGCCATCTACCAGGTTCAGAGGACACTGAATACATTTATGATTGAAAGGACAGTGGGAAAAATAAACAGCACTTGAACTTCCCCTAGTGCAATTGGTTTTACTGTTCTTCTGTTTTACTCAGATTGTGTGGTCTTTTCTCTTTAAGCTACAACAGCACTGCATGCTGGTTGCAGCACTCATCTCTGCCTCTTTAATGAGGGGAAGCATCAATATAGAATGTAGTAATAGAGCAAACTCTGTCAGAGATTGAGTGTTCAAGAAACTTCGCGGTCTGACCATCCAGGGGCAACTCTGTTGGTCACTCTCGCACCACCTGAGCTGGGACTGAAGCCCTTCCACAGCAACTCAACCCACACTCACACAGACCAAGTTTCTTTATTGCCTTGACCCCGGAGTTCCCATAGCAGAGTCTCAGACATCAGGATCCTTTAAATAATTTAATCATGGTGCAACAAGAGAATAAACACTCGAACTGGTGCCTCTGAGGAGGGACCCTGAACAAAGGAATCCCTGGGTTTTTATACCCTCACAGTGTAAGCATGGGAAAATCTGGGGGTCCTTGGCTCCTGCCGTGTCTGTGAGTGTCTGGTCCCCTGGCTGGCACCACATGTCCCCATGCCCTTTGTTGTGCAAAGGTTGGTTCCAGTTCACAGCCTCTTGACTCTGACTGTCATCACCCAGAGCTCAGCCTGGAGAGGGCACTGCAGCTGCTCGCCGAGCTACTGGCACTGAGTGTATTCCTCAACAAGAGTATGTTTCTTCCTTGTCTGAGTCTGTAGTTACACCATGGATTGAAAACCAGGTGTCAGTGTCTCCAGGTAATCTGCCATTTACTTGAGCCAGGATTTCAATTCCAGAAAGTGTAGATGGGGAAAAATGTTGGGTGTGTCACAAAAAATTCGGTATCATCTGTCATAACAACTGTTAGAATCCTGCTTCATTCTACAGGATGCTTCAGGAGTAGGACCAGAGAACAACATGCCAATGAGAGAGGTGTTTTGGTCCAGAGTGTGACAAGTTTAGTTTCCAGGATTTTGTGGTTCCGTGACAACAACAAGATTAATTTTCTTACCCTTTTCTGTGCATGTCAAGATCTTGCAGCCTCTTCCGCTAGAAGAAGAGAAAACGACTGAGCACAGAAGCAATTGAAAACAGCATGATTTTCAATACAGTCTGTCACCTAAAATAATTTTCCTCCTGGGGATCAATACTGTCCTAATTAAGGTCATCGTAAAGACTGATGTTCTTGGCAAATTTCCTTTTATAAAGAGCTTTCTTAAATGAACTCTTTCATGGACCTGTTTTGTCATGATTACCACTACTGAATTTCTCACTTTCAACTATGAAAACAACTATGCAAAACTCGTGCTTTCTGGTAGAATAAGTTTACAAGTAAAACTAGTATGCTCTACAAGTGATCAAAAAAAAATGTTTCGGAAGAGCTGTATGTACCTTCTTTTCTTACCTTGACAGACCATCACTTGTGGTGAGTCAGTATCTCATGTGAGGAAATGGTATCAGCTCAACATCAGGAAAAGGAAGTTGCAGTCTGATATTTTGCTGCTCCCCAGAAAATCATGTGAGTCATCCAGAAAAGCTTTCACTGCACTGTGCAAGAGTTGTTAAATTCTCTTTGGAACAGTTTGGCTGCAAGTCATGCTGTCTTGATGGTTACTGTGATAAGAAAGACGTGTCTGAAACCTTGAAGGTAGAAATCACATGTTTGGAATTGTATTTCTACCCCTCATCTATGGAAAAGGACAAATGTACTTTGCATAGAGCAGATATCTGCTCCCAGGACAGTTGGCTGCCTTCTTAAACTGCAGCATTTCAAAATTACTTGACCCTAGTCGGGGAGGTTGCTGTACCTTATCTTTGTCATAAAGCTGAAATCAGAGGCTGCTGTCAGGGAATCTATTATTTTCTTAACATACACCTGAATCTTTATTTACATGTGACATAAGGCATTTTATTTGTGAGAAATGTTCTTTGATTTGTTTTTCGGTTTTCTTCTGTACCTGTCAGTTTCTTAGGATTTATAACAAATCAGCAAGCAATCAAAAGCATTTCCTTTGTTAGAGAAACTTTTTTTCCATTGGAGGAAATGTACCACCAACTTACTGTAAAATGAAGAAGAAGGATATAGAGAGTAAAGTTTGCCTTTGACACCTGAGTCTTTATGCTGGTGGTTCAAAAGGGTGTGATCTACATTTAATGCATCCCTAAAGTACATAATGAGGCATTTCTGTACCCTAATGTTCTATGATGAAGGTCTTTCAGTCTCTCACAGTCATGATCTTAAAGCATACAAATCAAATTAACTTCTTTCATGGGGGTGTGATGTTTTTGCACAACACAATGATTGCCCTCACATTCCCAGTGCAAAGTCTTAATTATGGCATCAGGGAACACTTCAAGTAGCCTATAAACATCCCTGCATCCTGAGTTTGCCAGGAACTTTTTTGGCAGAGGCTGCTGGTGGCCTTACATTGGTCACTTCAGTCCTGAGCTGCTATCTGACAGATGTGCTGGAGGGAACAGCATCAGGCTGTTCATGCTCCTGGTCTCTGTGATAGGCTTTCATCTAGCAGATGTGTGATGGAACTCACAATCTCTTTAAATCAGAAGAGCCTAATAAATAAAGATGAAGTTCCTCCAGTCTCTGATTAGTTTACTATATAGGGGGAAATAGAAAACAAGCATTTTTTGTAGTGATATTTAAGGTATTAAAGAACAGTTCAAAGCAGTTGAATAAATACTAAGTAGATAAAAATACTGAGTAGATAAAAAGTTGGAGCTCCTTGGAACTCTCATGGGAAGGAAGAGAAATACCCTTCCTTTTGAATATAGCTACTTTAGGTTGCTTTTGGTCAGTACTGCACTGCAGATGTAAAGGATTCTGGATTCCCAGCTCCAAGATGCAATTACTCACAGCTTCAGAGCCACACAGCATGCAGGACTGAGCCATGTCCCCGTATCCAGGACACGTTAGGGGAATGCAGTTAACCCCGGTTCCCTAGACAAGTTAGAAACAATCCTGTAATTGTATCTGGGGACAGGCAGGTTGGACTGAAGTTCCCTGACCCAATTGTAGTTGTAACTCTGACAAAGCTTAGCTCTCAAAGCATGTTAATAAGTTAAATGGACAGATTCATGTTATGTGCAGAGCATGAAAGCTTCTTTGAAGCTGTTCCACAGTTCTCTAACCCAAAGTTCAATGGGCACTGCGCCAGTCTCTCTGCTGTATCCCCTGTGAACTTTACATTGCTTTGCTTATTAGTGACATTCAGAATGCTTGATGTATTTTTCATCATTCTGACAGTCCTGTGGTACAATGTAAATCATACAGTCCCTTTCTTTAGCAGAGGGGCTGCTTTTTCCAATTTTTAAAAACCATTTACAAAATACTTTACTTTTATCAGTGAAGGCTAAACTTTCTTTTGTAACAAATAAGTTCGGTTTTTCCTGTTTACTTGTATGTCTATTGCTCATTCCATTTAAATGGGGAATTGCTTGAGTCAAAGCCAAATCTTTTGCAGCTATGCCATGTTGAAGGAGAGGATCTAGGACTAAAGTGTGGAATAGATCTTTCTGTAAAAGACTCAGTCATCCCCATCATAAGAAAACAGTTGGCATCTGCTTCAGGATCATTTCTGTAAGTAGGTACATGTACACCTAATATTTTGCAGTTGAGGGGAGCAGGTGTTGAATTTTCAAATTACTGGGCTCTAATGGTTCCTTAAAAGCCTTGTGTTTCCTTTTGTCTTCATCATGTGAAAATTCTGGCTAGTCCTAAAATGACACCTCAGGTTTCGTTAGGAAGAATTTGGGCTCCACTGGTGTTTTGCCATTGTCTTCAGTGTAACAATTATACACCTGCAGCTCAATAGCCTGACTTTAATGTCCCATATTTGCATGCAAATCTTTGTGGATATTTTAAGCTCACTAGAGTGAAAAGCTTCAGGTTTTCAGTTTTTAAAAATGTTAAATTCTTTAATAATACGGATTCATTTAATGTACTTAATAGTATGTACTCATACATTAAAAGAAGTGAAAAGTGGGAAGACTGGAGACCATGAGGGCAGGTATCATTGAAGAGGTACTCTTCAATGAAAAGACTATTACTTGCACTAAAGATCTCCTAAGAACATGCTTTATTCCAGATGCTGTCATTGATACTGCACATTGCTAGTGAAAAACAAGGCCAGCATGATAAAAGCACCTTAAAGCATGTTTTGAATGAAAACTTGGGATACTGCAGTCACGGATATACTTATAGCTGATCTAACTCATGGACTGTATTCAAACTGATATAGCTAGCTTATGTATCAATTACAACAAAAATATGGGCTTTAGGGGACTGCCAAAACCTCTTGATATATGGACCACTCATCTGTTGTTTGGGTTAATGCACTGTAATTGATACTTGAGCTACATAGGTTAAATACAGATAGCATCTATCTAAGAGATTGCACTGTTGTGTACAGATAGCTAAACCATCAAAAAATAACTTAGCATGATCTGGAAACAGCCCTGGAATGTTGTATAGACCCCAGGGTAGGCTAACTTAAAGGACTAGGAGAAAAGAATACATGTCAGTTGCGAAAATAGAAAGGAGTGGGGAAAAAAGCAACAACCTAACACACAGATGAAATTTTGCGGAGATCACAGTGTTCTAAGGTAAGGGGCTAGGGAAAAAATACATGTTGGTTGGGAAGGTAAAAAGTAGTGCGGAAACCAAGTTTAACTAGCACATGACTGAAATCTTATAGAAAGGAATGAGGAAAAATTTAAAAAGAGAACAAAAGAAAAAGAAACAAAGATTGAAAAGAATTGTATCTGCAAGAAACAAAACCTGGGAACTAAAAAACCCTGAAGTTACCAGAAATGTGCCATAGAGCTATTATTGAAATGGGAGAAAGGGAATAGATAGCAGAAAGTGAGAAGTATGGGAAGTCCACACAGAAGAAAAGAAAACAAGGAGATTTCCAGAACCTTGTGAATAGCATTTTCCTTGTGAGTGTGCTTTTCTGCAGGACCTTGGTTTTGTAACTTATTTTCTGCCTCTATTGCTGGAGGAGCCAAAGCTTAAGGGCAGGAACACCGGAAAGTGTTCCATTGAAATAAAATCTAAATCCAGACATGAGCCTGGTTTTGAAATTACATCCTAACTAAATCCCTTTAAAGTTTTCTTGTCACTTAATTGCCCTACAAAGCCTTGACAGCTTCCTCACATCACAATTCTAAGCTGTCAAAATAAGTAAAAGTAGATATAAAACTTGTCTTGTGTCTGTCAACTTTTAGAAACCATTTTCTAGCTGCAATTATGTACCAAGCAATAAGTTTATTGTATCAGGTCATAAGGCCCAACCTACAAATTACGGCCCATCAAACTCATTTGGGCCTTGCTTCATTAGGTGGCCTTTCTGGGACAATAAAATTCACCTTTGTCATATCTGGAACTGGAGTCTTTGATCTCAAGTTTCACATATTGCATGTTTGTTCAAACTGACGTACAAAGAAGAAAGATAAAACAACTAAAAATGCTGTCAGTTCACTTTTAAGTGGTAGAAATGCTCTCAATTACATGCATAGGCAGTGGAAAACTTTATAACCGGGGTAATTCCTAGGGACTTCTGGGGTGTATAAATAGCAACACGTAGCATTATGATAGCCTCATGTCATCTTTCTGACAAGCTACTATAACAACTGGGCCTCATGAAGAAATATTAAGGCCCCAGTTATCTCCTATGGCAGTGCATGGGATATTGTGGCCTATGTTACCTTGTGGATGTAATGCATCCCTCTGTAACAATTAAGCAAAACCTCAAAGCTATTTTACCACTGCACTGAAATTTTGTAGCATAAATAATGCTTAGATACTTTTCTGTTGACTTAATTAGGGAGGGAATATGAGAGCAGGGAATTAAAAGAAGGAAAGTTTTTGTAGTTTTGGTAAAAATGGAATTGAGATTCAGGCTGGCCACATCAGTGCCACATATCAATAAAACGTGGATTCATATCAAAATATTTAATCAGACATCACTGTAATTAGTGAACAGCGGAGTGGACTGATTCAGGTTTCACATGCTCTCACTGTACCAACAGCACTCAACTGATTTTAATGACATTACTTCTGCTTTGGACTGCAGCTTATGGGACTTGCATGATGCCATTTACCAATACCTAACATACAGTTTTGCACCACAAAACAGCCAGTAGTCTTAAAATCATACATTAGCAGTTTGCTAAGAATGGATATGCTGAGCATGTCTGCTCATAAAGAGCACAGGTCTGATCTTTATGGCAGGAAGAGAGCACAGTTCAGTTGGATTTCTAGCTGTTATTTTTAAAGGGTAGTTTTTTGAACATGGAGAAATGCAGTACCGAAAATAAGAATTTATATATAAAATCTTAATGTTTTCACAGAAATACTGGCTTTCTTCCCTGTGTGCTTTTGGAAAGAAATATTTACAGGTACTTATATGGGTTGTGTGTTGCTATGGAAATGTCAGGGAGGAGTAAACAAAGAGGAACAATTCTGTTTATAAAGAAAACAGAAAACAGGTGAAAAGGAAGAAAATATAATTATCCCCATTTTACAGCTGAGAAATTTGAACACAACAAAGATAAAGAGCCCAAGTCTTATGGAAATCCATCAACCCTTTTAGGTTCAGCTGTCATTTAGGCATTGTTCTGTCTGCAGGGTATTCACAGAACAACAACAAATCATTACCCTCCCCTCACACTCTACCTTTTACCTGCTTCTACATTCAGAGGCACCCCTTCATCATAGCTGTCAAAACTGTCTTTTGTAAAAAGACCCAAGTCACCCCACCACCCCAGCTTCTAAAGAAATATTGGCAAGGCCCAGTGATCAATAAGAGAGCTCAGAATAGAAATAAAAGAACTGGCACTACCAGCAATGTGACATTGCTTTCTGTCCCACTGAATGTCACAGTGTGGGTGTGGGCTCTCTATTCATGTCACAGTAACTCTGCAGTCTGATCATTTTTGTTGTTTCAGAATTGATGTTGGAGGAAGTGGGTAGGTCATTCAGTAGTCTGTTCAGACTTGACAGTAAGTTCTGCACTCTGTGAATGGTGAGAGTCAGAAACATCCCCAAGCCATCAAGCAGAGGTTAGAACTGACAAAAAGTTCAAATTAAGATATGAAAACAATCTTAGTGACTACAGCCTTCCCACTCCTTTGTTCTGTTGGGCATTTCTCATCCTTGCCCTCTGCAACTGATCGAGCCTGGATTCAAGCTGATGTTCAAGGTCAGCAGAGGCTGGCTCAGAGACATCAGCTAAGAAATGCGCCAGGAGAGGTGAGTGAAGGAGATACTGGAAAAAGCGACCAGCCCCGTTACACGTGCAAGAAACCAAGCACTTAAAGTACTTACAGATAGTTTGATCCCACAGTTCTTTGTTAGAGCAAGGAGCCTGAAAAGTAAAACATGACCAAAAGCCATCTCTGTTTTAGAATTCAGTCCCAGTAGGTAAATGAGAAAATTTTTCCTCAAGAACAGAGTAAAAGGAATAGAAGTTGTTCCTCAAGAACAGAGCAGACGAAGACCTTCTGCACATGCTTTTTTCAGCTGCTTTGCCAGACAGCCTATATTGAGCCTGAGAGAGAGTACAAGCTGAAGAACTTATACTCTGATCCAGGAGTTGGTGACTGTAAGTATGGTCGTAAAACTGTAACTTTGGCATAACCAAGTCATGCTATAACTGTGTCTGTACATCCTCCTCTAAACTTCTAGAGTGTTAGCGCCTGGTGAAAAAGTTGGTGGAAAAAACCCAGCTGGATTCTGGAGTCCTCATGCTGCAGAATGGGCTACTCCTCTCTTTGGTCTCAGAGCTGGGTGTCAAGATATGTCTAGGAAGAAGGTCACACTGACTCCTCAGTTAAGAGCTGATTCTCGCATGCATCTCACTTCCATCACGCTTCCACACCTCAACAAGACAGTCAACCAGCACCTGATATTCTTGGTGCTCAGCTCTGCACTCCATTATTCTCTACATGGTATATATTTCTTTTCTAATACATCTTTTCTTTTTCTTGAACTTCACTCTGTCTTGGTATGTCTTTCTGACTAGAGTTATGTTCATCTTATCTCTTAGGTGAAAGAGGATGGAATAGTCATCTAGTGAAAGGGATTGGCCAGGAGATGAAGCCAGATATCATTTAAATAACCCAGACTGTGTCACAGGCTCAGCCTGGACTGAGACCAGAAGAATACTTAGAGCCTTTTTCACCTGAAACTTGAGGCATGTGAGGTTTTTTACATATTCATCAAGGAGTGAATCACAGAAAAAATGTTAGTGTTCGTATGTGAAGTCTAGGAAGCTGCAGCTGGTAGAAGGTTTTTCTTCCAGAACTTCTTAGGTGACGTACTTCATTAGTGTATTGCTTGCCTCGGAGGCCTATCTCTCATCTTTTGCTACACTTGAGGATAGAAATCCACAGTACTGGCATATTCCCTGTTTCAGTTTTGCCCCCACTAAAATCAGAAATCACTATTGCTTCCTTTCTAAGTCATAAAACTATCTATAGCCTTGATTTTAGTCATAGTCACCTACACCTTTTGCCAG
Organism: Struthidea cinerea; assembly: GCA_013397865.1. NCBI lineage: Eukaryota > Metazoa > Chordata > Aves > Passeriformes > Corcoracidae > Struthidea > Struthidea cinerea. The sequence continues at coordinate 389,700 of VZTI01002658.1, forward strand.
CCGTCCCTATCCTTAGAGCCACTCCATGCTAATCTCGTCTGGAAAAATCCTGCGCTTGTTAAATCATGTCTCGCACTCTTTGCTGATCTATCAACCAAGACAAGTCCTGAAGGAATCATTGCTATCATCTGGTGTTCAAGGCTCCTGTCTACTTCAAGACTCCTCTTTGCTTCAGAATGTTGGCTCTAACCTGGTAGGCTAGAGTAACAGTAATCATGTATAATAAAAAATGAGGACCTTAAGAACAGCAGTGGAGGAATGTAAATATCTTGAAAGCAGGAGAAAGACCATGATGGGGCTTGAATGCAAATCTGAGTTGTGAAGGTTGTCAAGAGTTTTATGAGCTGAGCATGTGTACAGGGTCACCTAAGAGGTGCAAGGAACTTTAAGCTTCTAAATGTAAATGTCAACACAAAACAAATGCCAAATGACTGATAGGAGTACATGAGCATGTGGGGATGAAGGCAAACGAAGTTTACATGCCAGCACAACCTGAGATGTGTAACAGGGCTAAATCTCGCTTGAGATGAAAAACCTATAATGCCACCAAGATCTGAATCTCTCTCCTGAATTCCAATTCTTCATCTTCCACAGTTACAGCCTAACCCTACTTCAAAGTCATCTTTAGACTGTAAGGCCTCTTAAACAAGCCTCTATAGCTGATAATTTCCAACAAAAGTTAGTCTAAGGCTCTTACTTAAAACAGCTGCTTATGTGTTATATTTTTCCAGGTTTGTACTTGTAAAAAAAAATTATTTCAGCAATAGAACATGTCTATACAGCAAGGTGTAGCCTGTTTAATTCTCTGATTCAGACAAGAAAAATTTGTCCTTGGAGCTGTCATAGCCTTGTTGTCTTTGCAGTCATTCAGCCTGTCTGTTCTGTTGTGGGGAGGCAGGAGGAAGCAGCTCAGGCTTGCAGCAGTGCGGCTTCTGAGCTTGTTTGAGTGATGTGCAGGCAGAACATGTGCATGTCTGCCTACACCTGAATAAACAGTCTAGCATCACTGAAAGAAAGGCTGTAAGGCTTCGAAGAATAAATCCTGAATGTGGGTCTGACTCCTAATTCAAAACCTAATCTAATTTTCTCAGTGTGCAAAAATCAGATTCGTAGCTCCAAATACTCCTTCACATCGCTGTGACGTACTAAGAACGGCGAGTAACGACACAATCCAAGTTCAGGAAGAAAGCGGTCATTTAATGAATTACATTTTGATTTATATAACTTGGTTCCCAAAGATAACAGGAGGTTATTGGTTCTTTGACCAGCCACCCCCTGTCCTATTGGCCAAAGCTCACAACACTTACTTCAAAATATTATTTCACTGTGTACCATAACAACTCTGAAAAACAGATCCCAGGTGCACAGATAAAACTCAGTTTACAAAAAACCCGTAGCAGTGTTTATCATAGCTTTCATGAGAACCACAGAATTCTCACAGAATGCTGCAGAAAGCTGAAAAATTTCTCTCCTAAAGCTTTTCAGTGTCTACACTCCTTAGTACTGAAGTTGATTGTGGGGGCTGCAGTTTACACATTTGCTTTAAGACTATAGTGATTTAAAATCCAGTTGGAAAATTTCAGGTTGTTTATAGTTCTTTTCTAAACTCTTGTGTGTGTTGTGCCTTCTAGTTATTACAAGATAGAGAAGAAAAGAATGAAAAGTAAAAAGGATGAATAATACCTTGAAAATAATTTTAAAGTATTCTAGAATGTAAAAGAAATCAATATTTTATTACATTTCATGGTCAATACAAACAACAGGCTCTTCTGCACTTCAACTAGATATGGAGTTTTCTAGGTTCTGGCAATCACAGAATTACAGAAGAAATACTGTCTTGTGATACTTTTTCCTTTTGAGATTTTTAACAAGATGTAGGGACTGCTCCAAGAGCACCAATTTACTAACATCACCAGGAGCTGTAATATGAATCAACTGCTTGAACAACGAATGCTGCAATCACTGTAGCAGATGATAGAAAATTGACTAATTTTGGAAGTGTATCTATGTGCATGTATGTGCTTGCACACCTAGACCAGGCACTCAGAATGCAACTCAGGCAGAAGAGGGGAGATGGCTCATCTCAGATTTGCTGATTTGTTGCAGGAAGAAGGTGTTCTAACTATGATGTTTACTTTAGTTTTGAGCAAAAGAGGGCATCTTGACAGTTAAGAATCTTTGATGTGGGTTTGGAGCTTGTGTAAAGTATCACAAAATCTATAAGAGCCACTAGACATATCAGTTTGGAAAGGCATCTCTATGAATTGAAATGCTTTGTTTGCAGAAACAGTATATGTCACTTTGCACTGCAACTAAACAAAGATGTGGGTTCTCTGGAAAAGCTTACCCGGGCTTAGTTCTACTCTCTGAGGGAAAACTTGGATAGAGTAGGAGTCTTTCTGCTAACTCTGGGTGCCAAGGTCTGCTAAGGAAGATCCAGGCACAGGCATATCAGGAGGAATTTTGGGGTTCTTAGCACAAGAAAACTTGAGGATCAGATCTGCTATGCTCATATTCAAAGGAAAAGAAGTCAGGTACAGGAGTCTACTTCAACTTTAGAACTGAGGAAAGAGGATCAAGGAGAGAAACTGAAGTAAAATAAGAAGTTATATGGTCATGGCTGCTTAAAGTTAAAAAAAATTCTCTTCACCCACCCCCTCCTCTTTGTTATCATTCATCTGTGACATAAAAGCAAAGACTGCCAGTTAAAGGAAGCATCTCTGTAAAAGCAGGGGGAGTAGAGATACGGGTATTTTCTTTTCTACAGCAAAGGAGAATTGAACCCAGTTCTAATATTAAAACAGCTAGCAAGGAAATAAATATTTTACTTATATATTTGCTGAGATGAGAGAAAAGAGTCCTTTTTATCATTAGCCCAGTTAAGGGAACTTGAAAGGTTAAATAAACATTAATTCCTGAGAGGTAGCAGTGTGATACGGATCTAGAGAGAGGATAGCAACATGAAGCTAGAGTATTCTCAGCAGTGCTGTTATAGAGCATTTGCTGTGCTAACATTACCTTATACTATAAATTGATGTATCTTTTGCTGTATTTTTCTAGGCATTATAGTTTGTATTTGTGTTGTATGCTTCCACTGCGTTGTCCTATTGTATATTACAATAAGATACATAATTCTGCCACAACAAAAGCAGATGCTATAAAGCTTGACTGATTGATGCTGCTTGTATATTTTAGACTGTCATTTGAAATCAGCCTGAATTTCCAAGTTGACAGTAAATTAATATTGATGCAAAAACTATTCATGTAACACAAAGCTTTTTACTCTATGTTCTAGTAGTGTTTTTTTACTTGTTTGGCTGGGTTTGAGATGCCTTTTAACCTATCTAACTGGGAGAATAGGTGTAAACATATTTTTACTTCTGAAAGTTGCATGATACGATGATTCTGGTTGATTAAAAATAGAGCAAGCACAGGGAAAAGTATTCTTTGGAAGTTAGGTCTTTTTGCTGTTTCTGCTTTATGTCCTTTTGATATCCAATGCTACATGCAAATTCTACCTAATTAGAGAAGGCAGAAAGTTTCTTGAAAATAAATACTTAATTCTCTTTTGCCATCTGTGAGAGAAGAGTGTATTCTACTGAGTTTTGAAAAGTGCCTGTGTCAGTGGGGACAGACTTTGATGGGACACATGCCTATGATACCTTTATGGACTGTATTTTCCCATTAGGTCCTCAATCTGTATCACTGGACCTACAAAACACATTATGCCTCAGTCGCATATTTAAGCAGTTAAAGAGATAGAATTTTATCATGTTTTGTCTTTATAAAAATTACGATTTTGCTCAAGGACCAAGAGGACTAGCAAGAGAGGCTCAATAACCTTACTCAGATGTTTTGCTTAAAAATGACAAAAAGAGGAAAGAGTTTATAATTGATGAAATCAGAGTCAAGAGGTCCAATAATTGAAGAAAACATAGTTCATTTTTGGCACCTGAAATGGAAGGGCTGGGAGAATGAATTCTGATGATGGTGGCCATAATATGTCAGAAGGTGACCAATCTTGATTTTCTTAGTTAGTGTCTTTCATGGTTGGTAGCAAGAAGAGATTCCTAAATAAGTATTAAAATGCATACTCATTCTTCGATTCTTATAAGCTATTTGCAAATATGTTGAAATATGGAAATACTAGATAATCTGAAGTACCACACTTGTCTCACTAAAAAACAACAAACGAACAAACAAACAAACAAAACCAAAAATGAAGAACCAGAACAAGAAGGTTGTAAATTTTTCTTCAGCATGATATGATATCAAATGCACACTCATCTAGTAAAATATTTTTATTGGAGAAAAGCAATCATTGGTAACTTCATAAATTTTAATGGGGCAATTACACAGTGGTCAATAATGCTACATGTAATGATTTCTCTTTCACCAACACTTTAGTGTTGTCAGTTGACCTTTAATAGAGATTCAGTGATGCAAAACAGCTCTTCCATAGAATCCAAAGTAGAGAGACTGGGCCTTCTAAAAACTCAAATGACATCCTCAAGTTCAGCTAATTAAAAATGATCCTGAATTATTTAGGATCATGTAAATATCAGAAGAGAAATTTTTTTCTTGCCCACAAAAACCTCAGCTGTTGTCTGTGATTGGCAGTTTCCAATCAGTACTGTCCTTATTAATTATCCTCAGGTTTTCTTGTAGCAAAATGGAGCCAAGAAAACATTTGAAGTTTCAACAATGTCCCTGATTACCATGGTAGGAATAATAGACCTGAAAGTTAGATGCTATCAAGATAGAGATTTACAAACTTGATTTTTCACAGTGAAGTGAAGAAGCAAATGTGAAGACTGATAAGTGTGCGGGCAAGGACGTGGGCTGCATTTTAATGTTCCTTATCTCATTTACCTTGCTGCCTTAATGTTGCCAAGCTAAGTTCTTGACCAAGTTACATGTGGTTTATGTCCCATTATAGGGAACATTAAACTGCAAAATTAATTACCTCAGTATAGGATATCCCGTGTTGACTACTCCTCATCACCTTCTTGGTCTTCATAAATAAGCATTCATGAATAAGCAAAGAACTTAATGAGAGTTGAAAGACTTTTTTAAAAGACACATGAAATAGCAAAAATGTATTAAGATGAATATTTTCTATACTACATACCCAAAAGCACTTCAACGTGATACCTCTCCAGGTTGAAGTAGAGACACCTAAGAATTTGCTTGACTGTGAATGAAATATTAATATGTTTAATCATTCTTTTGTATGTGAGTGATTAATCTCTCTGCATAGTTACCTTCCTTGGTCAATTGGAGAGCTACGACATTTAATTTCATATTGGAAAAATATGAACAATCCTCCTGTAATCATCTCCTGGCTGTTAACAGGTGGAAGATTGGTGACTTCTCTTATTTTAAAAAAAATGTCTTCACCCAAACTGCTCGTCATGGGGAAGTTTGGTGCCAAAAGGACCAGAAATATACCTATGAGGTTCTAAGCAACAGTCAGCAGATCCTACACTGCTATATAAATTAGCAAATTTCAGTGGCACCAGTCGAGTTGGGCCAATGTGCTTCAACTGAGCATCCACAATGGAAAAAACATTATGTACTTTGTACTGGGGTTATCTGATGTGAAATCTTTGTTGCACTCTGACTTTTTTTGCCAGTAGTAACATATGAGCCCATTGAAATCTTTTGCAACAGTGAGGTTTTAGAAGGTTTATAGGTGAACCATTCTAAATCACGCAGGCTGGTTTCCCCCGTAGTGAGTTCGCATATGAAGAAAAGACACTGAAAACTCAGAATATTCTGGAATTTTAATGAGTGGAATAAATAAAAAGAATGTATAGAAATGAAAGTTTATGTAAAAGCAGAGGTTATAACACCAGCTAACAGCTGTAAATGAATATTTAAGCACTTTTTGCTAGAAATATTTTAACATTTCCAGTTACAGGAACTCAATACTACAGAGCATAACACTACTGTGAATTTACTTTGGCTTTTGCTATCTTTGAAGAATAATATCACATATGAGCTGGGACAGAGATCTTGTGGCTGTTGTGTTTTTGTATACTTATTACGCTTTTGGCCTAACGAAGAGACATTGATATCATACATCCTAGTATTCTATAGAGAGTTAAAGTGGTTTTGCTCAGAAACCACAGTATCCTATAATAGTAAGTCTGTTTGGTTCTGAAGGAAGAATTTTCTTTTTACGGGGTCATGTTTAGTGACTGAAACTATGTTAGGGTTGTGCTGCAAGAAAGAGATCAAATTGCTCAACATAATTTCTATCAAGATTCTACTTAGACATTTTATGTCCTTTTTCTGTTGACTTGGGAAACAAACTGATAATGTGCAAACCTTTACCGGATCTGTCTCTGTGTGCCAAAAGTGGCTTACTGGGATTTATCTTTTTTTCTGGTGTTTCTAGTGCTAACTTCCATCCTGCTATCATAGCCAGCTTTCCTCTTTGGAGACATGTTACTCAATTATACGAGAAATTCCTCAAAGCTGTGAAACTAATCCCTTCCAGAGGACAGTGAGCCGCAATTTTTGTCGCCCTTCAGGAAGTATTACTTCCAGTATTTCAGTTTCCCCATTGTCTATTGTTAAAATAATACTCATCTATATACAGACAGGCTGGATACAAATTCTGTGGCTTGGCCAGCCTTCCAGAGTGGTTTCTGACTTTGACATGTCGCTGAACACCCAGGGAAAGGATTATGCCTCTAAAAGGCTATCCCATTGTATTTTGACTGGACTGAAGTAAAGGATTTGTGAAGACTCTGAATGTTGCTGATAGAAGTGGCTTCTTTCTAGCTTGTTACTCATTTAGCCACAGTTGAAATAATTTTGTTTTGCATGTTTAGTTATGTATTTCCCGGGTGATTCGGCTAACAAATTCTGATGTATTTTTTTTAAAATGAAATTGAATTCCTTTAGAATAAATGGTCTTTCCATTTAATATGATGAAAAAGAAAACAAAAATCAATTCCCTAAGACCAAATGAGACCCCCTACCCCATCTTGCAAGCCCCATAGAGGAAGTAATTCTGCTATTTCAGGAGTCATACTATGGAGCATCCTATACAGCCCTGGAACAGATGTGCTAAGTAGAAGGATTAACCTTACTGATTCCCAGTCTTTCCTACTTCTTCCACCTCTACTTTGCAAGATAGAGGCTTGTTTGATTACAGTGGCTGTAGCAAGGTTAACTAAGACGTCAGCTGATCTTCCTGCCTGAAAAACCTATCTTGGATTGGCTTAGAAAAGCTGTCATGGCCCTTAGAAAGGTAATATTGGCAATCTATGAGTATGAAGGCAAGTTACAACTTGGATGTATGTCAGAGTCTGCTAAGGTCTCGATTTTCAAGTGCAAGTGTCTTAGGGGAAAGGAGACATCTACAAGGTTTTTTGTTTCTTGGGATTTTTTTTCCCTTGGTGTTTGTGAGGTGTTGGGGTTTTTTGTGTACTTTGGGTTTTTTGGAGGTGCTAGTGAGGCAGGACACTGGGTTGGTATGCTGTTGTTCGCCTTACTCTCCTGAAAAAAGTTCCTGAGTTCACTGTAGCCAAATTTGAAGTTTAGTCAGCTCCTGAGATCTGGGTGTTGAAGATTTCTGTGTATCACATTGGTGGCTCTTGCCAGGTGCCCATCAGTAAATTACTTCATAAAGTGTATATATAAGGCATAATTAAAATCTTGTCAAGTTATTTCCTTTCTGTGTAATCTGGAAGAGCAATTAAGCAGTTACAAATGAAAACCAGAAAGTATTGCTACCACATAAGAGACATATGCCCAACTTTTATATACTGAATTGTTTACAGTAAGAAAAGGAACCTGACAGTTCTCTGACCATGCTAGTAGTGGTTTTCTTACTTTCTGATGGGCTTGCTATGCAGTCTTTTACAGAAGGTAGAAAAGCCTCATTTGCTAGTTAGACAACACTGCTGAGTGATTAGTACAAGCCACTTTTTTAAATGAGGTAAGCAGTTAACTCAGGATGAAAGATTTTGAGGTCTTTCCCCCCACCTAGTTCAGCATCAAATATGCAACTCTTTCTGAGGACCTACAACGCCTAGTTTTCTGAGGGACTTCTACAGGGAAAGTGGGTATATGTAAAATAGGTCTGGAAATCACGGAATTTCTCTGAAATTGTCTTCAGAGTACTTCCCTCTGAAAATGGTGCAGGAGTTAGTCCTTTTATGTAAGTGACAGCAGACTCTTACTAGCTATAGCACTCAGTCTTAGCTGTAGGTATTTGCCTTGCTGTCCCAAAGGAAGCCCCAATCAACTGGCTGCTGTCAGCCCTCAGCTGTATTGATACTGCGCCATTCTGCATTAGGTTTCAATATTTACTAGAAATGAGAAAGAGAAGGCACTTGACAATATCCCAGTCAATACCATCAGTGACATGGAATTCAAAACTTTATGCTTAGATTCCTGTTTCAGAGGCTGTTTATACATTTTATATTCTATAGTTGCTAGATAAGCATACAGCACACAACTAGTCCTTGACGCAGCACCAGAACTCAGTATTTGTCGAAATTTAAAGCAATTGGCTCAAATGTATATTTCTGGTCTACCTTAATGAAATTTTAAGTCTCTTCTGTAAAAATGTCCTACACTAACAGGATGAAAAAATTGTTCCCTGGGTCTCTTTTGGTTTCCAAATGTCTACAGTTCACAGTAGCTAGATGACAGATGTCTTGGTAAGGGAAAGATGGGATTAAATCTTATTAGAGATTCAGGTCAAGACAACCGTGCATGTGGAGGTTTTTACATTTTGGATGAGGCTGTAAACGGCATTTCCCGTCTCTACCATAATTTTTGGATGCCTATTCTAATTGTCATATACTCCTTTCATATGCTTATTAATTTGAGCACTGTGATTCCTTCTAACTTTAAAATTTATTCAATTTCTCACACATTTCAGAGTCGACTTTTCATTATGTATGTCAGAACATAAGAAGCACTTAAAGAATTAAAGACAGTTGTAGATTGCAATGAAATTTGTTTACAAGGAAGGAACATGAAGTGGTTTTTGAGAAATAGTTTATTTGTGGTTTATTTGTTCATCCTTGATTTTGGTCTGCCTCAAGTATTGCATTATGCATTTTATGGCTTTGAGCGTAGGGTGCTGGGAACAGCTGTGCGCATGTGTATGAACACCTCTTCAAATGAGAATCATGCTCTGTAGAAACCAACATGACAAAAATTTATAAAACATCCTGTCTGATTCAGAGGGGATGACAACAGCGGTTTGACAGTGCACAAGAGAAGTTACCAAGTGTTAAGTGCAGAAATATACTTGTGTTTGATAGAATATATTTTGGTTTTGCTATGTGTAATTCACTCTGCTTCATTCAGTGCTAGATCTCAAAATACATGTTTAAATCTTCAATCTTTAAGGTAAGTAGCACAAACCATTTGTCACACTTCTCTAAAAGTAATTGTTTGGAAATAACTAGTAACAAAAATGAGGTCCAAGTGTTTATTGTAAAGTCTAGGGTTAAAATATAATTCTTTCCTTTGGAAATGTTTTGCTCCCATGATAATTTAACTGGTCAGACAATGCCTCCCACTGATATTTACCACTGTTATGGTAATAATACTTATCAGAATGTTGCTGAAGCTGCGGCTATGTAAGTATTTCCTAGGAAATGACATGAGGGAGGATTTTGTTCAGGCTTTGGTCTGTAGAATGCATAAAGCTCATAAATCAGAAGCACAGTGTTCTTTCATATTACTGTTGAAGCAACAGTGACACAGTGAAATTCGAGAACTACTCCAAGGGGAACAGTCTTCCTTTTAATCTCCTATATGTGTTAATTCATGCTTGGAGAAAAACTTCACACTAATAATTTTAGATTGAAAGAAAGCAAAAACATAGCTACCCAACTATTTATTGTTGGTCAGTGAGTGCACAGTCCAAACACAATTCAATTTTGGGGCAAGCACCAGTTTCTGCAAAATTACAAAGGGTATGGATAGCCCTTGGGCTGTCATTAAGTTGGTCCCTTGGTCACACTAATGAACTACAGTGATATATCATTCAGTAGCATATATTTTAAAACAAGCCAGGGTTCAGTACCCTGACACCCTCATGATATACTTGTATTCATTTTGAATGAAAAATATTTTCACAATTATACAAGAGGCCATAATAAAAATGAAACCTAAATACAACTTTTTCACATAATTTCTTGTAAAAAACCTTCACACGGTATTGAACACACTTCTCATAGGATCTGGAAAATAAGCATTATTGTTGTTTCATTATTATATTAACTACTTGGTATCAAAATAGGATCATCATGCTGTTTATTTCAGACCTGGTATGGATGTGTAATCTAAGCACATAACATTAGTCCCACTTAAAAAACCCACAATACCTATGCAGGTTTTCACCCTGAAAACTGTGCGACTGTCTAGCAATTTTTTTTCTAGAAAGCTGCCCAAATTCTAAAAGTTATTTTTGAGGCATCTTAGCACTTTTCAGAAGTTATGAATCATAAAATCATAGAATGGTTTGCGTTGGAAGGGACCTTAAAGCTCATCTTGTTCCTGCCTGCTGTCACGGACACCAGATCAGGTTGCTTAGAGCCCCATCCAGCCTGGCCTTGAACACTTCCAGGGATGGGACATTTGGGCAACTTGTTCCAGTGTCTCACCACTCTCACAGTAAACAGTTTCTTCCTAACATTTAGTCTAAATCTGACCTTTTTGCCAAGGAGAGTGTTAAAATACTGTGCAGTTGCTCACTGTGATGTGGAGAAGTACAGGCAGAACACAGCAGCCTGAATATTGCGTCTGTAGTGCTACTGCTACACAAAATGTTGCCATTCACAAAGACCATGTCTCTCCATGTCTCCTGTTTTATTTTGGATTAGCAGTAAACTTCTAAGTGGATAATGAGAGAAAGACAAAAGAAGGATTAGGAAAGAGGAGTAAAAGGCAAAGTCTATTTGTTCAGTTTTATTGTCAGAACATCTGAATTACAGGTTTAGCTCTAATTGCAAACCAAGTGGAATAGGCTATCACACTTATTACCTAAAAAGGCATGCTGTTGTAATTGGAATCTTATTTAGATATTAAAAACATGTTTCTAGAACTATGTTTTTCTTCCTGAAAAAGGGTGTTCTGGTTTAGAAGAGTAATCCTAGGAGAGAATTCAATCTTGAAAATCTTAAAGAGATTTAATTTCTTTATTACCTCTGGGTGATGAATATTTTTTTTGAATTTTCACTTCCCGATGGTGGTTTGAAATTCAGCTTGTTGAATGCTTTGAATACTGTTGCTGGATGTCTAATTTTCTAGGTGTTTAAAAATTAAACATGGCAGGGCTACTATCTCTTTCATAAATTTATCCCTATATTCTCCTAAGAAGTACTGCTGCTCCACATTAACTAAAATCCAGTTATAAATACTTTTGAAAGAAATGTCTGACTTCTGCCTGTACTTCTACTTTTTTCCTTCAAGAGCACATTGGGTTTATGAATGCTGGTTAGAATTCATCTCTCTGTGTATTTTTAATATCAACTTCAAGTTTTTCACTGAAGCCAGAGTTATAAGTGCCTATTTCAAGATTATACATCAGGCAAGCAATCTACATATATAAATTACTCACTTGGCAATTTGAATGACTTCTCAGTTTCTGAACAATTCCTGTCTCTAGCCCATTTCTATAAATGGTTTTTAACTGTCCTGGCTTAGAACTTTTCATTTGTGCTTTTACTTTTTCATTGTGTATATGAGGAACAAATTACATTGGTGCTTTTTCCTGGAAATGTGCTATCTCCAGAGATTAGGGGACTGTAATTTATTTGCACTTTCAGACATTTATTTCCTTGTCTGCTAGATATTTTCATAACTGATACAAAGACCTGCTGACTAATCTAATTCAGTATAAACACATAGAGAAATTCAAGGACATCTAAGACTTTCTCTTACCAAATACGATACTGAAGGTTGGGAGGATTGACTGAAAAAAGAAAAAAAACACTTAATCCATCAGTACAAAAAAACCCACAAAACATATTTTTGAGTTGCTTGCAATAAAAAAGGAATTTGGGCCCTGGGCCCTGTTTGGACTTTACTGTTTATTTGTTTATTTTCCTTCTGAGTGTTTGTCTTCTGGGTAGTGTACCCTTCCTACAGGTGAGAGACCGGCCTTCTGTGTCTGAAGCCAAATGCCTTCATAAGGTTTCCTTGTAGAGAGATCTCAGTTTATTTATTTTTTCTTGATTTTCTGCATGGCTTTGCTTATGAAGAAGAAGCTGTCTTCAGACAAAAGTTTCTTCAGCTGCAGCATATTTTGCTTGGCACAGCTAGACTGTCACAGCCTTATCATGGTATCTCACAATCACATTGTCATTTCACTCTGAACAGGGCCTGGTTTGGAGGAGTTATGAATGCATTTCATTACTACTAATACTTCTTTAAATTTTTGTAATTCAGAAGACTTTCAGGGCAAATAAGCCATTTTTTGCCATAGCAAACAATTATCAGGAAATCTTAAACAGTATTGTTCTTGTGATGGTCTTAGATATAGGATAAAGCACACACGTAACAGTGGTAGCCAATCTCTTGATCTTAATTATTTCCCATAAAAAGAACTAAGGAAAAAAAGTGAATGGCTGTTACTTTGGCTCATATTTTCTTTTATAAAGATAAAACCCTGCAAACAATCTTCTGAGGCAATGTTCACACTATTGTAATTTGTTTTTAGTGAAAGAAAGGCAGTGGAAGAATGCATTTCTGCATATAACTTGTTTGATTCTGCTAAGGTGGGGCCTGGAAAAGGACTAAGGTTCCTCATGGGCCACTGTATGTACAGAATTTTGAACTAGACTGCTTGGACTGATATATTGGCATGGCTACTCATGACCTTTTTTCTGGTTAATCAGATAGTTAGTGATTCACAGTCCTCTAAAACTAAACTTACATGGATTTTTTTATGATACCAAGGATAAATCTTTTCTTTCTAATTCATGGTACAGTGTCTCTATTTTTTTATTGCCTCCCAATGTTTTTCTTCATCTACTCTAACATCCTTACTATTTCTATAACATGATAAGAAGCTGGTCTTGCTATTACCTTCACTGCAAGGATTGTAGAACAGCAGGAAAAAAAATCACAACTATAGATAGAAATCCTAAAATCTATACTGTGATCATTCCTTTTCTTGGAAGGAGACACAGAACCTATTAGGCAATCTTGCTAAACTGGTGAGAAAAAGAAAAGTTAAAGATGAAAAGAAAAATTGTACAAGATATTAAAAATATGCAGTCTCCTGTATCAGAAAGAAACAGGAAATCACCGAAGTAGAAAATAGAGCTTCTAAAAATGAAAGGGAAAAAATGTACTGATGCCATAGGGAGATGTGCTAAAAGTGAAATTAATTCTAGGAAAGATGCCAGTAACATATACACCACTTCATGAGAAGAATAAATAATCTTGGAGAACATAATGATTTCCTGGAACAAGTGACCAGTAAATTACAAAAAATCATAAGGCCACTAAGACTAGGAACAGATGGGAGATAGCCAGGAAACCTAAAGAAAAATGTATCTCTGACCTAACCATTCATATTTAAAATGCACAGGATCTAGGGGTGCTGGGAATAGACAATGGACAAACTGTCTTAGTACTGTAAGGATTCCTGAGCACTTAGGGAAATTCAAAGTGCCAGAATGGTTTGTGTTTTCTCAGGAAAAGTGTGAATTAAATGAGAACCTATTTTTGTCAAGTCTCTCTTCTATGAACATGGGTTCCAACTTCTAGACTTCTAGCAATGATCTGTGGGTATTGCATCTATATGGTCGCTAAAGCCTGGGAAACAGACAGTTGATTTAATTCAGTGGTTGTGCTGTTGGCTATTCTAACACCATGAACATTTTGTGATGTGTAAGGTTTTCTATTTAGAAGTAATTACAAAGCTTCAACTACTAAGCACTAAGTGCATTGGATAACACCTGACCTATTTGTCAAAACCAGCAACTTACTTTGTGTAATCTCAATTATTTTAATAACATACACAGCTTTGCCTTCTGTCTGCACTCCTTCCCTTTTAGTCCATTAAAATGAGCCTAAAAGAATTGATAGAAGATACCAGAAACTTCAGTGTGTATGAATTGGGTATTTTGTTCATGAGCTTCCCCCCATTATTCTAATTATACTGATTTCTACTGATAGTACTGATAGTGAAGCTCTGTTTGAAAAAATACCCCTTGCTGAAGCTCTGCTCACTCGTATTACAACAGAAAGGAATGGAAATGGAAACCTTCTAGTACTCTATGAATCAGGTCTTACTGTCCAAGAACTTTTTAGTGTTTAATTGCTTTTCTATATCAAATCTGATTGGATTTGGCATTTAGCTCCTCATATAGTGACTGAATGTTTGGTCCTGTGGATTGAAATAAATGGTGTAGGAATTCCTTGGACCAACAGAACATTTAGCAATTTATGTCTAATTAAGCAGGTATATATCCATAAAACAAAGAATCACAGAATCATTTAGGCTGGAAAAGACCACTGATCCCAACCATTAACCTGCTGCCAAGTCCACCACTCAACCATGTCCTTAAGTGCCACATCTACACATGTTTTAAGTACCTCCAGGGATGGTGACTCAGCCACTTCCCTGGGCAGCCTGTTCCAGTGCTTGACAACCCTTTCCATGAAAAAAATTTTCCTAATATCCAATCTAAACCTCCCCTGGGAAAACTTGAGGCCATTTCCTCTTGTGCTTGTTACCAGGGCAGAGAGACCAGCACACTCCAGTGCCTCAATGTTTTTCTTGTAGTGAGGGGCCCAATACCTTTAATTTTTCTTAATATAAGCCTTAAAAAAAAGTAAAAATCCTTACCTCTACGTTACTGATATAACCTGCCAGCACTTCTAAGTCACACACTTTCACATCTCCATCTTACGTGACTTAATTAATAATAGTATCTCTGCTGATTGTTAGCCGAATCAATGTGATGAACAGATTTTTAATTATCTGAAAGTAGTCTGAACTAAATGTATTCTAATATTTGCATCAAGGTGACAAAGGGGGAACTTCAGAGATGGAATAAAAAGCACTAAAGGCAGAACTATTAATGGCAATAAAAAGTTCATTCCACATGAGTAATGAACCAATGGTCTGCAGTGTTTTTGCTATAGTCCTGTACAGTCCAACAGCAAACAAGCAGATTTTACATCAAATCAAATGATTTTAGGATTTATTAAAAAAATTTTGGAATATTATGATGTTTACAGGAGAGTCAAGTCATTTCAACTATATTGATTTGTGTTCAAATCATTGTCACAGTGTCACAACTGATTCATGTCTGATGACATTTCCATTTAAAAATACTTATTTTTTTAAAAAGTGTCTAGACCTTTCTATCTGCAAATAATTCACAATTACTTCCACACATGTCCTGAATATAGAAGAGCAATGAGTAGATTTTCCATTTGCATGCCCTTCCTTAATTTAACCTATGTCTCCACAGGACTCTGTTCCATAGTCTCTAAAAATTGTTCACAAAAATTCTGGAATGTTTTACGTAATGCCATGATTTATTTAATTGTATTTTAAAGAAAATGAGAGCTTAAAAATTCAAGTAACCTGCCTTCTGAAACTTTAAATACCAACACTTTAGAATGTATATTAGGATACCAAGTCTTGTTATATACTTCTAAGAAGTTCTCCAAAAATAGGATAGTCATCAGTTAAGAGCAAAAGATCTTCACTAAGACTGTTGTGCTGTAATAATTAATTAAAATTTTACTATGCCTCTCTCTTTCTCTTTCACTAAACTTTAAGGAGTGTAAATACAGCATTTAGTAGTTTCCCTGTTGGATTTATTAGGCTACTTTTGTCTGATTTTGAAAAAAATCTGCTCATGTAATAAAGTAAAAAAAATTAGTAAAATGTTTCTCTATAGCAACAGTTAAATCCCAAAACCTACAGAGCAATGAAATATCAGTAAAAGATACCAGCAATGAAATATCAGTAAAAGACCAGAGAAGCACACAGACAAGCAGTGAGCAAAAAATAGTATGGTATAGATACAAACCGTAGCAGTATTTTAAAATTCCATGTGGAAATATTTGAAGTCTTCACATATTTCAGCTTTTATAATTCATAGCTTTTCCATCCAGATAGAGACTGTGTGGAGCATCAGTTGCCTTCAGTGGAAACTGTAGGCTTGAGTGTTAGAACAAACAATTTCCCTTGTCATAGCAAGAACTCAATGTATTAAACTTCTTGACATACTGTATTTTACTGAGATACAGAATATAAATTAAGTTCCCTGTATTTTATCATGAGCAAATATCTCATTTTTTAAAGATTCTTTTTTGAACATTCATCCTAATTCATATTCTGTTCTTTTAGTTTATCCCTAAAGCAAATGAAAATAATTACACTGCAGTGACCCAACTTTTAAAAATTATCAAGTGAAACAAATCTTCTTTATGTAATTATTGCCAAAATAGCCAGAAAAATGCCTCTTTGAAAGAAATGTTTGAAATATCTTTTTCTTTCCATGCTCTTAGTTTTAATAGAGGTTTCACAAAATGAGGATTCTTAATTGTGTTTGTCTGATTAGTAGTTGGACTAAGATTTCTGTCACTTTCACTGTATTAAAAAATAAAAATGCAATTCTATTCACTTGAAGGATTTTTTTCCAGCACAACATTCTGCATCGAGTGGAGGCCCTAAAAAAAGTAGGACAAGCATTTGTGTCTTCCTCTATCTGCATCTCTCTTCTTCCCAGATGGTCTGTGCCTCCAAAAGTTTTCATCTTGAACTTCTTGAATACATTAGAGCTTGTTTTCTGCTTCACATTATTTGCCTGGTCTTTCCTAGAATCCATGCAACCTTTTTTCTTCTTTCTAATATGTTACAAGATCATCTACAACAGGATAGATTCCATTGTAGCAGGTGTTACATGACCCCAGACTGGAGGATATCCTATTGATATTTTCTATACTGAAAAGTTCTGTGACCCCAGCAGTAAAATTTAATCAGTCTTATTCTGTACTTTAAAAATAAAATAAATATGTCTATTAATAGTCTCTTGACTTGCTGGAAGTTTGTAAGTAAAGTAAGCTCATTGAGATGCTCTTTCCTTCTCTGTGGTTGGTTGCAAAGTGTTATTTCTGCAAATATCTTAATTATTTTGGAAAAAGAAGTGGAGGATATTTGACATTTGCACTAATTTTCAACAACACTTCAGAGTACAGTATTAGACTGATTTGTTTCCAGATTCTTGTCTCCAACATGGGCTTTAGAATGATTAGATAACCATTGCCTTCTGAGGCTGGAAATCTCTCAGGAGTCCTGATTAATGTCTTAGAGCCATTTGAAAAGTGCAGATTTAGACCCAAAGGCAAGTACAGGTGTTTTTTCTTTGTATTTATGGTAACTGATATGACACGCAGTTCAGATGAGACAACAGTTTTGCAATTACAACTGGCTCATATTTGTACAAGGCCTGTTGATAGAAAGATAATAACAGGAAGCTATAATTCCCGCTGGCAAAATTATTTGACTCGTTAAAGGAAATATACTGGCATTAAGAACAGTCTGATATATGTAACAGAAAAAAACCTGGAAGGTCACTCACACTTTGTTGAAGTTGATTGTACAGGATTTTTCGTTCTATTTCTGAATAGAAGATAAAATGGATATGTCTGCACAATATTTAAAAAAAAAACAAAAAAAAAAGAAGCCAAACTTCTTTCGTATTTATAGTGCTGTCCTACAGAGTGCTTGTTGTCTGCTTTGTGAGGAATCAACATCTATTATGTATCAGTCCAGGGACACAAGCCACTTACGAGGCTTGTATTATTCAATCCTGAAAGCAGTTTTGCAGAATTCAGCAAAAAGAAATATGTCATAATCAAGTAATTGAATTTTCAAAGAACTTTTCAATACCCACAGATGGTATATATCAAGAATGTTGCCGATCACATTACCCAGCAGATAAACAGTATATTATGCTCTTATGATCTATTGAAATTTTGCTTGGCAAAAGAAGTTCTTCACAAAAATGTTTGCCAAAGGAAAGGACTCTTTATTTCATAAGGAATTCAGAGCCTGCCCATCATATTCTCAAAATGCAAATAGCTGCTTTTGTATTAACATTTTTTTTTTGCATAAAGTTTTCTGCCTACATTCACCGTGGATGCAAATAATATCAAAGTGTTAGTCCATTACCTGTCCTCATCTACCTAGAGATTTAAAACGTTGCAGGGTGACAGGGCAGACCAGCACGGTATCAAAGGATTAGAAGACACCTCAATTGTTATTTAATCCACCTCCTTGTTCTAGGGCAAGATCTAATGTGCCCATGTCCTTCCTGTCAAATGCGTGTGAAGATTTAACTTAACATTCATGAAATCCAGTTCTTGTACTCATTCGCTGTTGAGCACCGGGAAAAAACTTGTAACTGCTACTCCATTTTCTCATTCCTCAGCTGTGAAGATGATTGCTTTTGAAGAATGTTAGAGAACTACAGCTTTTTAAAGAGTCTGTGTGTCTGCTTAATTAGAGAATATTATTAGCATCTTATTTTACAGATGAAGAGATTCCTGGATTGAACAGCCTGACCCATTATGCATTGAATGGGTCTGTCCTGAGACAAAGTGTTGCCTTATATTTACATGATAAAACATTTTTGGGAGCCGAATTTCAGTCTGCCTCGCTAGCCTCATTCACGCTGGGGAACAGTGCAGGGAACCAGTGCTAAGCTCACTCTTCCTGAAACTGGGCTGTGGGGTTTGGGGCTGCCTCCGGCCATGGCGAGAGGCTCCTTGGCACCCTGTGGGGAGGCCGTGGCCCATGCTGGCCATCGGAGGCTGCTTTCAGATGGGGGTCTTGCCCTGGCCCTGCTGGCGCTGCAGCTTGTGCCATGCCGCAGCGGGTCTGGGGTCCCCGCGATGCCCGCGGCTCCGGCCACCCAGCGCTCTTCCCGGTGGCGCCGGTGCGGACACAGCCAGAGCAGGGAGCCTTCCCAGGCAGCAGCTCCTAGGGGCCGCTTTCTTTCGGAGAGCAGGAGCATTGGGTTGTACGCCTGAGGCTGTTCCCCGCCCGCTGGTGCCGCTGCGGGAATGGCCTCAGGCACGCCTGGCTTCCAGGTGCGGCCCCAGGCGCCTGGTCCTAACAGGGGCTCCCGTCGCGGCAGCGACTCCTGCCAGCCCTGCCACATCCAGGCAACGCCCCGCAGAAATCACCGCACTCAACAGGGAGGATAAAGGAGATTTGTCTCAGGGGCGAGTGTCTACGTTTCCTTCTTCTTTTTGTACTGATGGAAAACAAAATAGACTAACATTATTTTAGTTAAAATTTTGTAACAAAACGTACAAAACTTCACAGGAGATTAACATTCAAATTATTTGAATTTATTTAATTTATTTGTAGGATCTGGGAGGGAATGTAGGAATGGGTTATAGTGCAGACTGAATTTCGGGCATACAGAATCTACTGTGATGAGAGGTATAGAAATATCTATAAATAATGAACATATCCATTAAAAAAATCAAAAGCTGGACTTAAACTCTTGCTTCTAAACCTTGACATAATTAAGACTTTCATCAAAAGAAGTTCTAACTGCAGATGTAATTCTAAATGAGGATGTCCGATTAAAAGTATATGAGTTGTAGAAAATGAAAAAATAGATGGCTTACAATCTCTTTAATGGGTAAAATAAACATCTAGCAGTCGTGGCTTCATATAACACTAACTGCTGAATAAGGTTCTAGTGTTAGCAACATTTCTAACCTATAACATCTAAATAAAGCTTATTATTTAGTTTAGATCTAGTTCATTTCTGAAGTATGCCATTTCCCCTTCCCTCCCCCTCCCGCCCCAATTCCCATGGCAAATGTTGTTCAACAAAAGCAAAAGTGCTCAGAATTAGTAAATATTATATGCACAGTATCACTGTGGTGATACTTGGCCTGAAACAAACCTTACACTTTCTAGTGTACTTGGTCAACATAAATAAATAATGATTTCTCTTTGATTTAAATAATATGTCTGCTACTATATAGAGGAATAATTGGGACAGTGGGATAGCTGTTTGGTCCAAACCTTGAAATGTGTTGGCAGGAAAAGTTAGAATGTAGGAGTTTGTCGTAGTGTAACCCATTTCTCCCTGCTGAGGAACAATTGTGTCTGCTGTTGTAACTAAAATATTTTTTAAGAATCTGGCTTTGTTTTTGAATTTTTTCCTAATAGTGTGTCATTCAAAAGTAGAAAAGTTGGAGTGCACAGTTCAAAAGCAGACACTGGTGATAATAAATGAAGAACTTTCCCATACTGCAAGATAGATGAACAGCTTGTGAGTTTCATTCATCTGGAATAATTGATTTACATCAGTTCTGCAGAGCTTTTGGAAATTGCTATTTCAAATCAATTTGATCCAGTTATAAAGTACAAGACATTTTAACTTATTTTAATTATTATTTGTGAGAAGGATATGAAGATATTTAATAATTTTTGAAATTTTAATTCACTAAATTTTGAAAATATACAACATCTATTTTAATTATACAATGCAATCTACTGATATGCTGATTGGGGTTTAGATAACTAAATTATATTTTATGTATTCTGCTACTGCAAATAGAGTAACATGAATCAACAGAATATGAAAGGTCACTTAAAGAATTTAAAATTTTTTCTAAGACTGTGGGAGCTATTATCAATTAAGGATCTCTCTAAAAAGGCATAGATAAAAAATTAGCAAATTTGCAAAATAAACTTGCTGAAAACTTTTAGCTTTTTGAGAAAGTACAAAATGTAATGCAATTTTAAGAAATTCTTTTCTATATCTTAATTATTTATTTCATTTTTTTTATTCAAAGAGAAGATTAAAAATAAAAAGGAAGTGCATAAAACATGGTTTCTACAGCAGGATCTCATCACTTTTTTAACAGTCTGCTGTGGTACACTACAGATCTTTGAGCCTGTTTTTCTTCATTCTTTTTGTGCTCAGACTGTTTCTGGGTAAAATGAATGATGGCAATAAATAATTTGGGAGAAATTCCTGGCAACTCATAAAACAATATTTGCCCTATTAGGTGAAACAGAAGGTCAAAGTTTGAAGTAAGATTTAAAAGGAGAGGTCAGCAATGACTTCCTACTCTCCTCTTTTAAAATCCCCAAAGCTGCTGAATTTGCCTGCACTATGCCAATACAGCAGTAATAGTTAATAACTACTTCTGCAAATGAACTCTCCCTATGAGAGTCTCTGGGCTTTAGCTGGTTTAACCTAATCTCTTATCTGTCAGGTAAGTAAGTACTACTAACCCTCTTTAACATATAGCAAAACTTAGTCTCTGAGAGACTAGCAATAAGGTTATGCAGGAAGTGTACAGCAGAAGAAGAAATAAAAGGCTTGATTTACTTATTCTCCTGAGCCTTAGTTAGGCTGTGTTTCTTCGATCCATCACCAGCAATGAGTCATGTGCTGGCTTTCAAAGGCTGCAGCACTCGTTTGTTTCTCCACACGTACAGCAGCCCCCCCCCCCTCTGAACTGAAGCCTTTGTGCTACGGTGGCCACAGGTCTCTTGGTGGGGTGGGTGAATTCTGTGCTTTCTGTGCTGTATCAGTGGTCCTGGATTAGCCTCTTACACACACACAGACACACAGGCACACACACAATTATTATTTGTAAATGTTTAATGCCTTTCCATCACAGTTAGTCATATTTACACATGGATGCGTGTATGGATTTATATGTGTACGAGGGCAGGAAGGGCAGGCAAACTGGTCTGGGTTTAAAGAGATTAGACTAGAAGGTAACCTAGTCCCCTCTGCTCCTATCTTCCTTCCTCCAGAAGGAAAAGAAACCATGCCACTGCCAACACTTAAACTAGCTTGATTAATGAGCTCTGTTCTGCCAGCCTTCTTGTAATCTCTTCTGAAGTTTTAGGTTTGGTTTAATACAGTCTAGTCTGGGGTGACAAGTTGGCTGGGTTTAATTTTATCTGACTCATTAAACCAGAATCTAATTGACACTCAAAATTGAGGGGGAAGACTTCTTCCCCTTTGAACTGACTCAGATAACAACCAACCAAAATTACTCTAGATGCACAGAAAAGGAGCTGACAGCAGTGTATTCTGCTTTATTCAGATATGCATGAGATTTGCATTTGGAAATGTGAGACAGCCAAATGCAGCATCCAGAATTCATCTTTTGTAGTGACTTGTTGAGGAAATGCTTGTGATCAGTAAGTATAAGCAGATAAAAAGATCTGAGTATTTCTGTGAATCTTGATGTCAGCTCTTTCTCTTTACTGTGGGGTTGTTTTAACTAGAAGTTCCAGGATTTAACTTTTGAGATGCTTTCTTACTTTCCTTCACATTGAGTTGGACTCCACTCTGATCCCTGTCTGTAGGTGGCACTGATCCTTCACTGTAACAGTGGCAGGGAAATTAGGAATGCAGTAAATTGCAAAAAAGAAATCTTATTTCTTTAAAAGGATATGTGTGCGTGGTTGTGAATCTGGTAGTAACATGAAGCATATATGAACCTACAATGCTCACAACACCGTAAGAGTGAAGACATCTTCTTGTCTTTAATTTAACCTATAGAGAATGTTTTTATGTAATGTTATTCTGTATGTTTTGGCATGTTTTCCTTTCAGTTTTCTTTCCTCAAGAGCATTAGAACTTGAAGCAAACAAGAACTGAAAATCTGACCAACGCTTCATGCATGCTTGATTTACTCGGAGTCAAAAACTGATTTTACTTTTTTTCTGGTTGAATAATTCCTGGAGTGATGTAATTCTGCTAGGAGTGGTGCAAGATTCCAAATAGCATACAGCAAGGTTTCTGAATATCTGGTATAAACCTATTTTTAGCTTATTATATTTTTGGATTAATAAGACGAATCTCTGGTTAGTAATATCCATTTGAGCCAGAACAGGTACGGTTAGATTTTATATTCAGAAAATAATTTAGATGCTGTAACCTTGAAAATACTACAGCCTTGGGTTGGGCACCCTTATCTGCAATAAGATCCTCTTGTCTGGAGACAATTAGTTTCCCAAGAGAAAAAACAGAGGGATTTGAAAGCTGAATAATGTAAACTAGACAGAAAGAAACTGAAGAGAGTAATAGGGCCTGTGGCCATTTACTCAAAGACAGTTAAGGACTTAGTTCCACCAGACAAGCTGAGCTCTGGAGTCTGCTCTCATGCAGTATTCTCTTTAAATCAAATTTTCATGTCATCTTCATCCCATCCTAAGACAGTAAGATTTAGTTTACTTTGGTTCACTGTCACAGTGAGCCTGGAGGAATGTCATAACTGGTAGGCAAGGTGTTCTGCAGCAAACACCCATTGTTTTCCAAGCTGTTCCAATGGTATAGATTAATAAATATTTTATTGAAGCAGGGATTTGGACTGAACTCTCCCACAGAAATATCCTGACCAGTTCTGTAAGCCTTTGTGTCAGTCTGTCACCTCTCCCTTCTCCCTCTAGTTCATAAATATGTATTTATTTGTAGACTGCAGGACATCTCTAAATATTATTTCTAGAAGAATCATCAATGTCTTGGTTGTTTGGTCCTTCAGCTTACATGGAGGTGTGCTGGAGTGAAGTTGAAAATGCAGAATTTGATAGGGGAGAAGTTCAAAACTACTTTAATCACTGGGCTGTTGAATGTATTTGGAATGATGGGCTTCATCAATCTCCTATCAAAAAGGGATACTTATATGTTATCAGTGAGAGTGAAACTGGCATATAAGATGTCAAGGGGAACACCTAGCCTGAGTATAAGAAGGACTTTTGTCTCAAACATCTTGTCAACAATAGCTCTTAGATGACAATGCTAAATATTTTCAGCTGGAAAACCAGTTTTCTAGATTTTGCTGCTAGGAACTTTAGGATTTTATATGTGCATTTCTTAAATCTAGAAATCCACTCTGAAGAGTTCCTGAAGATTTTGGATGCCTCAGTTCTAGTTCTTGTTCTAGGGTGCTTGTATTATGAAGTGTGTCTGAAATTACTTCCAAGCTGTTTCCGATCAGGAGGTGAACTTTGCCTCCAAGGCAGAGCAGCAGGGTTCATCACAGTGAATCTAAAATGTTGCCTCAAGCCTGACTGGTGTGCCTTAAGAAGATTTCCCTCCATTTAACTATAGTAAAATTTATTCCAGCATGCACACGTTTCCTTAAATGAGGATTTGGCACTGAGGAAGCTAGCGTTTGGGTTGAATACATTTTTTATAGTCTGTTTCTTATGCCAAGACTATTACCTTTCTTTTGGAGAGGGAAGCAACTGCAAACTGTAAAAAAGTGGGAGGAGAAAATTGCTACTTGGATTGGGTTATTTCTTTCCCCAGTTTTTTGATCCAGAAATATTTGGGGGAGTTTTTCATCCTCTGAGGCCTTTCTGCTTCATTCAGACTGACTTTCCAGAAGAAAAAAAAATCTTGTTCTGTTCAGGTGAAAGGGAATTAGTAGGTGCTGTGCTCAGAAAAGTTGTCTTTGGGAGCAGAGACAAAGGGTTCCTGCAAGTAATAGCTCTGTCACAAATAGAATGGGGGAATCTAAAGCCCACAGGGGGTTCTCACAGTTCTCCCTGAATAGTCTTCACAACTTTAACTGAGGACATTGTTTTCCTGTGTTCAGATATTTACTCCAGTTCCTTCCTGTACCTTTCACTTTTCCTATTAACTTGTTTAGTTTCTTGGTAGAATCTGCCAATGACATTTCACATCTTGTCCATAAGGTGCTCTTCAAGTGTGGTGAAAGGATAATTGCCAGGTAAGGTTCACTAGGGAGAAGAAACAGGTAGATACAGTGAGAGAGACCCCAAGGTGCCAATATGGTTAGTGTGATAATGGTGTCTCATCTTCAGAGCTGTGTAGGTCCCACAGACAAAACAATTCAAAAGGAGTGTTTGAAGGACAACAAAATAAGCTTGTATTCTATCTTGCTTAGAAAGTTTTCTGAGTGGAAGAGGTTGCAAGGAAAGTTTGAGAGACCCACAAGCAGGTAAGGGAACCTGGCAGAGAGAATGCAGGAAATAACAGATTGCTAAGACATAGAGATGTAGCACCACACTGTGTCTTGGCAAATGTGAAAGGGAAAAATAACGATATCCATATTCCACATACATAATTGCAGGGCAATGTGAATTTTAATAATGCTATGTCACGTTGCTGAGATTTTCTTTTTCAGAATGTGGATGAGGCCAGGAAGTAATTTGAACATATTTGGATTTTTCCTCAAGACAGTTCATGAAGACTTTAATTTGTTTAATTTTTATTTGCAGAGTTTGCATCAGAGCATGTCTTACCTGGTGTGACTGAAAGCAGGATTAAGGGTCACGGTTGGTGGAATAAGGATAAAAGACTAGCCCATATCTAAGAAAGGGTGGTCTCACCTCATGTTTTAGTATAAATGCAAATGCTGAGAGAACATGACAGGATTAATAAAGGAGGCTTTAAAAAAAAAGACATTTTAGTGAAGGAACCTGACCTACTGTCTCTGAACAGCAAATGCAGGGTCTCACAGAATAGAAGATATTCTGGTTGCAAAAGCCAGATACGGAGAAGTCTTAAAGAGCATATCAAGAGTAACAAACTTTTAATCAGCCTAAGCATCCTCTCATTGCCCCAGTTCTCTGCCCGCAGGAGCTGATGACACTACAGAGGTCATTCTCACACCCGCCATAGCGGTCACTCGCTGAAAAGTATATTGTAGCCCTGTACAGTTTGTATCCAATATGGAAAGCACTCTCAAAGGATTTTTTTTTCCCCAAAAAGATTGCCTTTTACCAGTTGGTTATGGCTGTTTATTAACAGCCATATAATTTGTGACTAATTCATTTTTCCCTGCAGCAATGGCAGCAAAGTCCCTTCACAGCTGAGAAGTGAGCAGCTGAATTGCGCCTTATGTTTGCACATCAGGCAAAGTCATATGGAGAAAAACTGAAGCATATTTTTCTTCACAGTCAAGAATGACTGTGGAAGCACAGCCTTTCAGAGACAGCCGTTTTAGACACAAATGTATAATGAATGGAGACTGCTTATCTACATAGAATGCATATTTGTATGGATAAACCCTGAATGCAAGTAGTCTCATCTTATTCCTGCCCCAACTTTTTTTATTCTGAAAGCATTATTCTCTTATATCACTATTAGGCTTAGTAAGTTTTTAAAATATTTAATTTAAGTGAAATAATAAAAGCCTGTTGTTATTTTTCAAATTAGCATTCATTTCATCTAGTGTGTTTCTGCAATTTGTTATACTACTCTACCAAGCTAAACATCAAATTAAGTATTTGAAAATTTCAGTAATTTCAGCAGATAACTATACACATTATGTATTTGTTGAATTAGATGCCTGAAAATATTACTACAGTGCTCTGGCTTGCTGAATAAAGTATTAATAAATTGTATCTATAACCTGGGCCTTCATTTTTAGTTTTGCCTGAAGTCTACACAGCTACCTAACTGCTCCTGATTTCACCATACCCTCCCTCTGCAATTAATTTTGGTGTCAGTGAATTAAAGTTAGTAATTTATTTTTCTGCAAGCTTCTCAGCCAGAGATTTTATTGAAAAGAGGTGATCTACTTTTGTGGTGATATGATCTAGAAAATCTACAACTTCCTTTACCCGTTGAAGGTTGCAGGAAGCTAATAGGGAACCATATGCATTTCTAAACTACTAATTCTGTTAAATGTGCCATAGAGAATCACCTTATTATGAACTTGATACTAAACGTCCGGTTAAATTCGTTTGCGTACCACGTGCATGACAGTAGATTAGCTAAGAGAAAACAAAACACTAAACACACAGATGGTTGAACCCTTTTTTTCCCATTCAATTTAAAAGTCTTTGAGCTGGTAGAGAACAATCAGAACATACAACAGAACTAGTTAGCACCAATCTGTTACTATTTTGAGTAAATTAATTGAATAATTATCGCCAAGTTCATCTCCCATCTGACACTTCCCTTGCTTCAAATTAGAAGATGAAAGGGAAGAAGTACCAGATGAGGTTAATGATTTCTGTATGGGTGTACAGAAAATGAAGATTTTTACTTGTTTTAATGTCTGTGGATCTCTAGATACAACTTGTCCATTGTGAGCAAATACGATGAGATAAACCTTTGTCTTCAGAACTGCTAAGGTTTGAAGACATATACAGTGGCCGTGCCAACTTTCAGGTCAACTAGACTCAGAATGATTAGTTGGAAACATAGGCATAGTCCTGGAAAATGTAAAATACTAGCCTGCAGTGTCATACTTGATTTTCTTATTTTTAAGGCTGGTGGTGCTGTTAGTTAGAGCTGTCTTTGAATGCTGTATCCCCAGAAAAAGAGGTTTTATTCTTCACAACTTAAATAGGACTCAGAGAAGAAGAGACACAGAAGGAACTCTTGCTGGAATATAGGGAAGGTATGGATTATGCTTTCATTTATATTGAAGCTATTAGTGGCAAAAGCAGGAGGTGTCTAACTTAGGGAATTCTGTGTCCCAGTATGTGAAGAACAGTAACCACTTTATGTAGAACGAATGATGATGCATGCATTAGGAACGTGAGGATGCATATCTGTGTTTTCCCTCAAGGATTTCTCCCACCTAGAGGTTAGTCTATGAAGGCACAATTAAAACTCTAGAAAACTTGTCTTAAAACTTTCTGGAGTGCTAACCAAAGAAAAGAGATCTCATAGCAAAAGGAGGGATTTCTCTAAGAGAATAGTTTTCATCCTTATGCAAAAGTCCAGTATAAGATTTAAGCAAGGCTTAAATGATACTTATTAGGCAGTGATTCAATACATAAAGCTCTGTTGAGGAAACTATGCTGAATTTAGTAAAGTATTATTTTGAAAAATAAGTGAATTCTTGTATAATGTGTTACAAATCTTCTTTAAAAAAGGTGTTGCCATCATTATTATTGGTTGCAAATCTTTGCCAAGAAGGCGCTACTTTATTCTGGAAGAAGCTATTAAAAAAGTTCTGACTTGATAGTAAGTGGCCAGGCTGTGTCACCTGGACATATATATACACATGGTCCTTCCTAATGTCTTTTTGCCTCCTCTGGAAACTCATTAATTTATTCTCTAATGCAAGTATGATTATGTCTGCAAAAACCATTTCGATGGAGTGAAAGGATTTTGAAATATATTTGTGATAATTTGGAGCCATATTATTTCCCTGAAACTGTTCCCTCCTCAGGCCACACTGTGAGATAAAACCATACTGTGCCTTGAGTACCTCTGCAGGCATTCTCTTTGCGAATCAATGATTCTTAGAATTTGGCTATTTTGTTTGCTTTTGACCTTTGGTTTCTCCATAGTAATGGTCTGAGGCTTCCCTCTCCATTACAGGATGCTGCAAACTATTTCCAGAAAAAATATGTATTTCTGACTGAATGTTTTTCTTCATTTTTGATCAAGATAAATAAATTATGACTGTGGTATTGTAATATATAGATGTATCAGTTGAAAGAGTGGTCTTGTTCTAATGCAATAAAAATAAGGAATCCTTAATTTTCATGTAAAAAATTTGTATACTTGTATAAAGAAATAGATACTTGTCTGTTCAAAAAGTAAACTATAAATAGCAGTCTCTTATTGCAAAAATAATTATGTATTTTTTATTTTAATGTATTTGCTAGCTATTTACATTGTGAATACCTATTTTTCAAAAACTTGGTTCTCAAGTGTTTTTTCTCTGATTATGCTGAATTTCAAAGCTTAGTTACTAGAAATATCCTTAGAGAACAATGCAAATGTGTCATTAGCTGTTTTTTTGTAATGGTGGGCTCTCTCATCTGGAACATAAAACTTGAAATTCATTAATAGTTTTATATTTAATTGCATGTTGGGTAGTCAGTTTTTACCAGACTTTTCTTTATTATGTTTATTAGAACTGGTTGACTTATTCATCATTAATATTCCTAACAGTTTTTGCTGGCATTTTTCACTTACAAATAATTTCTGTTTTCATCCTCGTTTCTGTCTTTGAGTTAACAGGCTGGATCCAGTCTCGGGAAAGTAGAATATGATTGCTAGTTCTAATAGCACTTCTGTTTGAAGGATTGGCTGATGTAACCTACAGCTCAGGCACGAATGACTTGACTCAATTTTGTGGAAGTTAGATACTGAAAACAGATAAACATAAATCTTGCAAAACCAAATCCATACTCATTGTATTTTAGAAGCTTAGATTAGGCATATAAAGTTGGAATATCTCAGTTTTGTAGGCTCCCTCTGTAGATAGTGAAGAAATACATGTTCTGTGGGGAGTAAATCAGATCACTCAAAAATTAATCTACTTGTACAGTGTAGCCTGTCTCTCTGTGTGTACTATAACATGAATACTGAGTGACTTTGTTCCTTACTTGGACATTTATACATACCATAAAGTTATGAAGCTGAACCTGGATCTAAGCATAAAATACTGCAAATGGTCACTAGGGAATTCTGACGGATGTGTTTAAGTGCTGTCTTCTCTGATGCACAGTTTATAATTCACAGAAGTACCTCTGCCCATTTCTGGCTCACAGCTGTAAAATTATCTTGGAGTTAGTTATCACTCATCCCTTTCTCACAAAATTCTATTGAACCTGGAAGATTGCTTTTTCTCTGGCAGATTACTGCTAAAGATCTTTTCTGAGGTGAAAGAAAGAGATTGTTCTCTGTATGAGGAGATTTGAACCCATTTTTAATACCCAGACAGATGGAGTGGGCAGAAAGGAAAGAAATTTACCATGTCCTCATGAAGTGGACGCTTTGTTAAGAGAGTGGTTGGAGCCCAGTTCTTTAGCTCCAGGGAAATTTCCTACTTACCAGATGATTGAAATGGCACCAAATTTTATTCTTGCACCTTCTGTTCTCTTTTTGGAAGAGTTTTACAAGACGTCTTATTTCGTAGATATGTTTTTAGGAAATATGCCAAACACAATCAAACAAACACAGTTAGTTAGTTAGGTAAAGGAAAGCATCATGTTCAAAATGAGATATTTGGGCAGTGATCAGACCTCGTGTAAATCCAAGTGTCAGTGAGGTCACAGATCAGGTCATCTATGATTTAGACAATAAAATTATGTTTAGTGTCCATTATGTACTTAAATCTGAATGAACTATTCCTTATCTGTAAAATATTTTTTATTTTTTATCTTGTATTAGCTGGGGCACACTTTTCTGTGTTCTATTTAAAAAATCATCACTTCTATTATATGAGTAGGAAAAGTATAGTTTAGTAGACCCTAGAACCATGTGGTAGTGGTTCTTGTGTCTCATTGCATTATTATTACTATTTCTATAATTATTTTCTCACTAGAGAGTGAGAAATGGTAAATAAATAAGGCATTAGCATGGAACGCATTTATATCACATGAAAACTTGGATGAAAAGTGATTTCTGTGAAAAAAAGAAAAGTGTTTTTTTTCAAGCCTTTGGTGCTTGAAAATCATCTATGTGTGTTTTAGTTGGTAAGAACACATGCATATCCGTTCCTGTGACTCAGAAGTAACAAAGCGGATCTGAAATATAGGGATCCCTGAATTCTTTGTAGCCTGAGGGCTGTGGAGTGCATAGGGCAGACTGCACAGTTGGCCTCCCTTGTTCTCTGTCAAGTACTAGTCCAGAGGGCTTGTGAGCTTTGATGGCTGTTTGAAGAGTCCCATGTGACAGACACATGGATCTTAAATCTGCTTACTTCACATCAAGTTGCAGCTCTGAATAAGAATCGGAATACCTACTTTTCAGTTTTATTTATTTTCATGGTATCCTGAGTATTTGGTACTTATAAATAATATAACGCTGATGAAATCCAAAACAGACTTACACTAGGTTTAAGAGCCAAGAAAAGATACATAAAAGTATAAAGATTTAGGGAAGTGTTCCTGACCATATTACAGACTCATTTTTTTTTTGGCTGTATATTTCTGAGCAATGCTGTATGGTTCTCCCAGCATTCTATCCTTCTAAAAGAAAGTGTCTATTGTAGATAAGAAATCTAGGATTCCTCTTTAGCTGAAGGGGAAAGTTAAACCCTGTTTGCATGTATTCAATCCTGTGCTAAATTAGGATTGCAAGTCATATGACATGTCCTTTGCAGGTGACGGTTTCTTTCAGTATACCAGGAAGCGGTGTAGGCGACCACCTTAGTTTAGATGTGTGCCTTTTATATGATGATCCATAGCTGAAAAAAAAGCTGAACACAAAATACTTGGTCAAGGAAATATATTCTTCTGTGTCTGTGTATATGTATACCTGCACACGCACACGTATGTATTTATGTGGCATCTTTACCATTTAGGAACATTCAGATTCTACTCAAAACTGTCAAGTTATTAAAAATTGAAACGTTCATTCATTTGCCTTTTTAATTCAGCTTGCATGTACAAAACTATTATCTCAGCATTCGAGTGAGCCCTGCTTGTCAGTAGTTTAAGTAATTAAAGGGTTCAGTGGTTAAATATTGCTACAAGTAGTTCAAAAATAAATTGTTATTTTTAAAGACAGATTGGGAGAGAAGAACAGATGAATAATAAATATGTGGTTACATGCATAGATCTGTAGCTGGAAAAACAGCTGCTGACAACTCACTATTTTTCATCACTTTTATTCATTAAAAAAGGCAATTGGTGAAATTATGGTTGAGGGTGGGAAATACGAAGGAATGAAGTGTTAATGACAGTTTCCATTTTGAAATTCAGCAATGATCCTCACAGCAAAGGAAAATCGATGCAAACATCACACTTGTGGACCAAAACTAATCATGTCTGTTCCATTTGTCAGGCATTAAATCACAGAGCTGAAATATTTCAATGAGCTATTTTAGTCAAGCTAGCCTTTCTGAGATTGTCCACTTACAGAAAATATTAAACTTAAAACCATCTATCTTGAAATAGAAAATGATTTTATTTACAACTATCCTTACCTTGCCTCTCTACCTTCCTCATTTTTAAATTTTTTAATTATTTTAATAATTAGTCTTTTTAGTGAATTATGATTGAAATTAATCATAATTCACACCTGTCTGCTGAGGGATTAGTCACAGCCACAGTCTCTAGCTAACATGCTAACCTAAGAAACAATAATACACATCACAATATTAAAATATTCTGCTCTCTGCATGTTTACATTATCAAATGTCAGCAGCTGTCCTTGCTGTGGGTGATTTTGAAGTCTTCTGGGGAAATGACTATCACACATTTCTGTAGACACTGGGATACATGGAAAATGACAATTTAATGACCAAAGCATTTGTTCTGCATCGTGTTTTCTCTGTCCTCTTTTCTGATGAATTCCCATCTTAAAACGAAAAGATGTATGGTAACTGAGACACCTTTAAAAAGTTATAACATTAACAGATTCAAGTCATAGTCAAAGACCTTTGAAATTACCTGCAATGTAATTTAAAAATACGTATGTGTATCTGTGTTTACCCTGTCTTCCAATGTCATTTGAAAAACTATCCAAACTCTCTTAAAGTTTGGTGTGCTATGGCAAGGTAGTTTACATGACAAGTCTTCAGCATTAGTATGTAAAACATGTAATAAGCAATTTCTGTGGTTGCTGTATAGAACAAAACATATTTAATTATCTTTACCAAAGAAAGAATAATGTGGCCGTTATTAGACTTAGAGGTACATCACAGGCTCAGACCAGTTCATATGAAGCCTACCATTTCAGGAATTCTAATATGTATAGGTCTTTTAAATTACTTTTTTTCCCCCTATAGCATAATGCTTTAGCTTTCTCAATTTCCTAAATACTAGGACTCAACAACTATATTTTAAAATGTTTTACATATCATTGTATTATAGTATGGTTATTTGTCTTTGAAAGATACATTGCTGTCCTACTAGTTTCTGCAATGGCTAAATGTAATGTTTAGTAAAGAATGAGTGGACATTATTTTAGGTGTTACTAAATTGTTTTCTACTACTGTTGACCTTGGAATTTGTTTTTAATTCTGTAGCTGTTGCTACATCTCAAGGCTTCAAGTATGTATTGTCTAAGGGACACTCACACGTTCAAATGCAGATTTTCTGATATAAAATGTAGAGCTCTACACTGTGATAATTTCAAATGTTACACACGCTAGCTTTCAATATTGTTTGTCACACTATTTTTTTTTCCTGGAAATAAGTTCCACTGCCACATGGAGGGAAAAAAGTAGCAGCACAGGAACAATGAAAATTCTGGGAATTTGCTTTCTAATATGATCCACCAGATTTAAAGAAATCAGAACATACATTTACCAAAAAAACCCCCAAAAATATTCACTTTGTATATTAAATATTCATCCCCCTCAATTAACTTCTTAATACGTTTGGTTTTCACTTCAAACAAGACTGGTGATATTCAGGGATATAATACTTTTATGTTGCTGGTGTCCACTTATACTACAGTGGCTTCTGGACAAACAAAAGCCAAGAAAACAAGTGGAAGTGTATTGGGTCTGGCTGAGCAGGAGTTCATTTTCCCACAGCAGCTCTCACGGTGCTGTGCTTTGCACTGGTAGCTGGAAATGTGCTGATAACACCCCAGTGCTTTGGCTACTGCTGGGCAGGGCTGGCACAGCATCAGCACTGTCTCCCCATCAGTAGGCTGGGGGTGGGCAAGAATTGGGAGGGGACACAACCAGGACAGCTGAGCCAAACTGACCAAAGGACATTGCACACCATATGGAGTCCAGTCAGCAAAAAAACCTAAGAGAAGAGAGGAAAGGGGAGAGCAAGGGGAATTTGTTACTTATGACTTTTGTCTTCTGGAGCAACTACAACCCACACCAAAGCCCTGCTTCTGGGGAAGTGGCTGGGCATTGTCTGCTGATGGGAAGTAAAGAATAAATCTTTTGTTTTAATTTGCTTTCGAATATGACCTTTGCCTTTGCTTTATTAAACTGCCTTTATCTTGACCATCTTTTTTCCATTCTCTTCCCAACTTTTTTCCCCCTCTTCTCCTAATGGTAAACAATCACAATCTTTATTTCTTCTGGTTTTTTTTTTTTTTCCATTTGACGAGGATCTGAATAAAAGTACCAGAATAGCTTGAGTTGTTTCAGCACAATAAGTGGAAGTGGAAAATATATGATGTTTTAATATTTAAAACCTCTCTATTCTAGATCTGTCTAGTTTTACACCTCTTTATGAGAAATTCAGAAGTAGGAGAAGAAAGCAGAAGTGTTGATGGCCCTTTTCTTGCAATACTATTTCTCCTGCTCTAAAACAATGCCTGATAATTTGACCCTGCTTGAGCAGGGAGGTTGCACAAGATGATCTCCAGAGCTTCCCTCCAGCCCCAGCCATTCTGTAGTTCTGTGAATTGATTTTGTTGCATCTCAAAGGAATGCATTTTCTGAGAGAGCTATTAGAAACAAGATGCTAACTGAGGTGCCAATGACCTCTACTCTCTAGGCATTCCTTGGCAGTCATTACAAAGAGAATATTTCTGCTTTGGTTTGAAACTGTGAGAATATTCCCTGGTGACCATGTCCTACCTGCTGCCTGCTTCTCCCACAAATGGTAGGTTCCGTATACTAATTATTATGTCCTTTCTATGCCAAGGGACAACTAAATTATATAATCATATTCGGCCAAAACCGTGCTTTGATTTTCATACTAAAGTACACCTTAAATTTTCTTAGGTTTAATCTCTCCTTTGCTACAAAAAATGCCATACTTGTGTAAATGTAAAAATTTGTCTGCATCAGATAATACATGTTCACTGGGTAAAATAACCCCAAACTTATTTATCTGAAATACGAATCTTTAATACTAGTTTCATTATTTTTACAACAATGTCCACATTAGAGGAAGACTGAAGGAGTTTTTTTTTTAGCCCTGATGAAACTAAGTAGTAAAAATTAGTCCTGTTTTGTTTAGTGGAAATCTAATTCATTTTGCTTGATCAAAAAGACCACAACTTAAATTTTCCACTCTAGTGATTAATCAGAGAACAGGCTGCAGTTTGAATTTGAACTGTAAAGCATTCAAAAGGCAAATTCATAATCTTAGGACATACAAGCCCTTGGGGTAATGGAATAATCTGTCCCTATTCCTTAGACACTCACCTGAGACTTACAATATGGGTATGAGTTAATTGCAAGGACAGATACCTGCTAGGAAAGACCTACTTAATTGCAGTTACTATGCAATAGCTGTTGGTATAGCAATGGTTTCTGCATATTACTAATCTAGACTGGATTCAAAAGAAAACCTGAGGGTGCATCTTCTTCCTCTCTCCTCCAAGGTTATGGATTGAAGTAAGAATGTAAGTACTGTAAGCATGAACTTACTGAGTCATCCACTTACAGTCACCAGGAGTTAAATTTCAGTGTTAAGAGAGAACAACTGAAAAATTTCCTTATTAAATAAAAACAAGTAAAGAGAATTTTTTGAATTTTAAATCTAGCAGTAACTGCATGTGACTGTTTACTGTAAATGCAGATCTGTGAAAAGTGCAGCTGAAGCTGTGTTGGCAGCTGTAGTGTGCTGGAATGCTGGTGTAATAATCTAGAAAATGTCCCAGATGAACTTTTATTGGTGGGCTCTGAGAGAACGACACTGTTTTCATACTGAGAAGACAAAAAAGTGACCTTAAAACTGTGGTCCAAATCAGAGTAGAAAAAAACTTGGTGTGCTGAAATTGTTTGATGTTTTCCATGATTGCGACTTATTATTTTGTTTATGCTTCCTTTTAAAGGATTCAATCCAAGCAAAAAAATTAAGTTCAAGTGTCAGCATAAATCATAACTTAAAATTTTTGATACTGCAGGCTTGTTCCTTGGATAGAAGATCAGTACAGTGCCTGCAAGCATTACAAACAGTGGTGATGGCTTAGAAGATTGTACTGGGTCTGGTTGGGATAGAGTTAAGTGTCTTCATAGCAGTCAGTGTGCTGCTGTGTTTTGGATTTGTGGCTAAACCAGTGCTGATAAACATTTCTGGGCTACCTCTGAGCAGTGGTTTGCACAGTGGCAAGGCATTCTTTATTTCCTCTCTCTGCTCTGCCTACTTGAGTATGCTGGGGGTGGGCAAGAGATTGGGAGGGGAAATAACCAGGACAACTGACCTAAGTTAGTCAAGAGGATATTCTGTACCATATAATGTCACTTGTGCCAATAAAACCTGGGGCTTAAGTGAGTGATTTCCTGTGCATGATTTCTTTTTTTTCCTTCCTTTTCTTCACTGATTAATCTCTCTTTATTTTGACCCATGAGTTTTCTTACTTTTGCTCTTCCTATTCCTTTTCCCAGCCTGCTGGGTAGGATGCATGAGAGCTACGTGGATGCTTAGCTGCTGTCTGGGGTTACCCATCAAACTGGTAAACCAATTTTTAAGTCAATAATCATCATCACTGCAGCCTAAAGTTAGTACAACTCAGCTTATATCCAAAATACATCAGTACCCAGGGTATGAGAAATGGTTAATATTGCCAACTTGTGTAGCATGACTACTTAAAAGGTGACCAAAATCTGCCTCAAAACTGGCTGCATATATGAAACAGCTGAAGAAAACAAAATAACAAAAAGCCTAGCAAAGCCACATCTCCACAAGAAGCAACACACATTAAAGCAGTCGTGTTATTTCTTCCATGAGATAGGACAACTCTAAACCTTGCTAATGGAGTGTCTTTTAGTTCTTATGTTTGAGAATTTCTTGAATTTTCTTTGACCAAAAATCTGATTTTTCTATGCTGTTTTAGTACCATCAAATATACAGTCATGTTAGAAAGATAAAAGGTAAAATTGGGATTTTTATTATGACTACATGACTCTTCTATCCACAAGGATGCTTCAGCATGTTGTGACATGCATCCTTATAAAATGATTTTGATGTTTCACCAGTATAATATCCTATTAAAGATACAAATTGGCATTCTGTCGGCATAACGCATCCCTGAGGTCCTTCAGGAATTACTACTGAATTTCATTTTTCATTTAGCCGCTACATGCTGTACATTTATTAACAAAATGGAACTTCGGTAGATCTGCAGTGAACTGTGTTCACCCTTCAGGCAAACAAGCCCCTCAAAGCTCAGGAGTTTTAGCTCACAAGCTGTCTGCATGTCTTGCAAGTTTGCTTCTGTCTGCAAACCTAAAAGCACTCAACAGGCTGACGTGGAAGGGATTGCCTAGAGGAAACGTGAATATTTCAACAGTGAACCACTGGGAAGCTTCCACAGTTGAAAAGAAAGGCATTGAATAATCCTTTTCAGATGTGTCATGGAAGGAAATCACTAATCATGATATTTAAATTACTTTTAGGAGAAGAAGTATAAATGAAGATGAGTACAGGTTAGTGGCTGGGACAAAAACCTTGTTAATGAGAAGTGAGAGAGGAACAAATGTGGAAAATGAAGAGAATTTCAGTCTCTTCAGGGCAGAGACTGAAAACACTGAAACTTCCAAGCTGCCCTAGTCACCAAAGTCCTTGAGCAGGACTTTGTAAAAAATGATCAGACAAACCAAGAATCTATTTTTCATAGATGCTGGAAGAAAATAGTAGAGATTTAGTTAGCACTAAGTGACTACAGTGTCAAAACAAGATGGGCTGGAATTTTCAATTACAGAAAGATTCTCATTCTGGGAGTTGAGGATTCTGATGCACAACTCATTTGGGTATTAAAGTCATATTCTTAACGAATATTAAATGAACGTTTTATGACCTGGTGCCCTAGTTTTGGCCAAGAACATTAGGAGCCATGTGGGTGTGCCTAGGCTGTTATTCTGTACCATTCACACCATCTCTAGGGGTGGAAGTAAGGGATTCTCACTTCCAAGAAGGGGGCATGGCTTGGGGTGGAGAAAAAAGGTGGTGTATGGAGCATCCACTGGCACTTCGTCCTTTTCCATGGGAGCAAGTGAAGAATGGAGTGGTGGGATAATGCTGGTCCCGTTGTTGACCACTGGTTTTCATTGGCAGGGGCAAGGGGGAAAGAACTCTCTCTTTCTTGTTTCCGAGGAGATGGACGTCCCTTTCTGGTCGGAAAAGAAGTGGTAGAGGGAGAGGTGGGGTGGTGCTGGCTGCAGTCATGTTGCCTCTGACTCAGTGAAAATTTTGCATGTAGTCACCCTCTTTTATTACTGTTACAAATATTGCTGCTGTTACTGCTCATTTTCTTATCTCATTGCTGTTTGCAGTAAATTGTTATCTCACCCCATAATCTCTACCTTTTGTCTCTTTCTCAACAGAGGGGGTAGGGACAGAGGAGTGGCTGTGTGGGGCTTTACTTCCAGCTGGGCTTAAATCATGACACCTGGCCAGGGCTGACTAGATTTAAATCTTAGTCTTTTTATATATCAGTAAATCTGCATCGGCTGGCTGTGATCATCAAAAAGTGATCAGGAAGTTATGGAAAGATTTAGGTGCCTTCTGTCAGACAGATTAGAATCTTTTTGTCCTAAGAGCTGGTACCCTCAGAATTCTCTACTTCTTGTGATCTGAAGAACTCACAAGAATATTACAAAAGCAGCATCAGCTGATGTAGGAGGACAGATAGTATATATTAGTAGATAACGGTTTAAGAAAGATACCTGTGAAATTGCATCACACACATTATTAGGTCAGGAGGAGAAGATTTCACCGCAATCTTAGAAAGAAGAAATAGGGAAGACAGTGGCTGAAATCAGCAGGAGGGGAAGATTGTGATAAATTTGAAACATCCTTAGGTATTGAGAGTGAGATGGAGATGATGGGGAGAGGGGTACGGGGAGTAGTTATTAATTTATTCACAGAAATGAAGGTGTAAAGATTTCTGATAAGACTGTAATAATGATTTTATATCACCTTTTCTACTTAGAACTGAATCAGTAATAGCTGTCATATAGCAAACCTTTATCTAGTCAATTTTAACCCCCCCCAAACAACTTCAAAATTAAACCATCCAATCACAGGTTCTACAACCTACAGGTGTGCTTTTTAATTTTTACTCATCATGTTGGGTTTTTTTTCTGCCTAAGGATCTCTCCTCAAGTACCCCCTTGCAAGGATTGGGCCTCATCAAGCTTCAGATCATTCAGATGTAATAACAATTCAGGACTTCCTTTAAAACCCATCTGGCTTGCTCAGGAATGTAGAACAATAAATCTTTAACCTAAATGCATTTTCAACTTTAAAAGAAAAGAAAGAGGAGATTCCAGAGCAATATTTTTAAATGCCTCTTCATGATTTCTTGCTGTACTTAAGGGGATCAAAAAGACTTCCTTAAAAAGACTTAAATGCTAAAGAGAGCATGAAAGATTAAGGTTCCTGTTGGAACACACTGAGGGGTAAGACTGAGATTTTTTTTGTTGTTTTCTTTCTTCCTCTTGGTTGTTGCTGTTGTTGTTACAATGGAGAAAAAAATGCACTTAAAGCTCCACAAGGACATTAAAATTTAATGTTCACCATAGTTGCTTAAAACCCTGATATTATCGTCTTTCCCAGGATAGCACTGAAAAGATCAGAGATACAGGTTTTCTGAAACTGGTAGATTTAGATTGAAGACACCAAAATCTCTGTGTCTCCTTCTCTTTTGGTGATTTTGATATTAGCATATTTTACCAAACTTTCTATTGCATGGAAAACAGCAGTATGCGCAGTGCAGTTTATTTTTCTTCCTCGAATTCTATGCTGATCTGTTAACCATTCAGGAATATAGTAGATGCGTATTACATAGATTTTGCAAATAAATCGTACCAGTGACAAACTGCAGCAGGTATGCTGTTTCCTTACAAATCATCTGCCTGGCAGATTCACTGCATAAGCCAAAAGCCATTTTTTAAAAAATTGCTGTAGTTTGTATCCTGCTGTGTAAGCAATCTCCTTCCTTAAAGTTATAACTTCCTTCATAGAAGCCATTGTCTTCTAAGTATTCCTTTCATATAGACTGTAATTTTCAGAGAGGGAGTAACAAAGCAATTTTCTTGTTTATTTCTTACAACAATTAACTACAATGAAATTTAAGTGAATTACATGTTCAGGTACAACCAGCTGTCTAGGTCTCATTCAAAGTGGTCTAATTTCCCAGTCTCTTATACATGTAGACGTACCTTGATAATTGCTTCCAATGATTCCATTCAGTTTAAGAAGATCTACTTTGCAGCGTCTGTTTCTGTATGATCTGATAAAGCCTGTAGTTGTAACATTTCCGTGCTGTTATTTAACTAAAGATTTAATCTCAGGTACTACTTAACTTTAAGTGTACCATTACACTTTATGTTTCAGTTGTCTAAGGAGTTAACTCTGGGCAGTGTAGTTAAGATCTCACTTAAATGAGCTGTGCTTTGAGCAGACTTTAACCTGTGACACTCAGTCATGAATAATATCTTAGCTGCATGGACAATAATTTACTAAATTGAGCAGCTAGATAGTATTGGTTGAGTAGAGGACCAGGCATCAGCATGTTCTGTCTCAGCCATTCAGGCTGTTATGACAGGACAGAGGTGATTGTAGGAGAGGGTCCCATGGAGCTGGGGCAGTGCCATTCTGAGCAAACTTCCTTTTCCACCTGGAGACTCCTGCTCAGTGCTCCTGTGACAACTTCCCTGCCCCTGCCAATTAGTTCATGGAGGGCTCAACAGGGTTGGTTGCACATTCACGAATGCAATGGCAGGAAAAATTTATTTTATATAAAAGGCTGAAACAGGAGAACCATAAAAGGGAGTGGATCTGTCCCACTTGTGCATTTTTTACTCTCTCTCTCTTTGTTTTCCCTTCTTTACTACCTGAGATTGAGACCGTGCATGTGGCAGGACCAATTCAGGGTCTAAGGTCTGGTGATATTTCTGCTCTTTTTCCCTTTTTGGCCCTTACTTCTCTCCTCTCTTGCTTTGTCCTGGAAGAGTGTGGTTATCATATTCTATCCCCTACTTCGTACTGAAGTTTGTTGAAGGAGTTGGGAGCTTGAGAAGTGCCTTGTAAAAGTTAAGGGCTTGTTAGCCAACACTTTCGAGACTAAATAGTGAGCTGGTCCCTGGAGTTCAGGTGATTATGCAAGAAAGCATAGGAGCTTTCTGACATGTGGACTGGTGTCTTTGTTCAGCCTGATGGATCACATCTGCTCTGAGTGAGTTGTGACAGATTTGCCTCATGATATTAGTTTCCTACTCGGAGATCAAATGCCACCTACTTTCTTAATGCTGCTTTGTGTTTTGCTGTGGCTTCTGCATTGCAAACTCAGTTTCTTGAGAAGCATTACAGCATTTTGAAATTTTCTTTGCGATAATTCTTAGACCTGAAGAGAAACTGGAAAAAGACATGGAGCAGAAGTATCAGGATACTTCAGAAATTGGTTATGGTGACAATAGGAGAAAGAATTCACATCACTGCTATGTATTCTGTAATGGTTGTCTTGTGCTGCAACAAACGTTAACCTCTTAAAGATGGAGAAAGAGCCACTGCTATGTTGTATAATAGAATTCTGGCTTGAAGTGTCTAGAGGCATAAAAAGTAGCAGAAAAAAAAAGTGGAATCCTAATTCTTTATAGCATTGAAATATCTTCTAGAACTTTTTGTGTCAGTCAAATGAGTAGGACAGGGCTTTCTTGTTTTATACATGGAAAATAAGCAGGGATATTGGCATCTTTTAATGTGACATTTTCCATCTTAGAAGACTACATGTCTGATAAGAAGGTAAAACAGTGGTAAAACATTCTGCTTTGGTGATTCATCATATAATTTTAGGCCTGCAGCTAGAACAGAAACCCCCACATCCTCAACTGTGACTCTTTCACCCTTACCATCTAATTGAAACCTTCTGCATCTAAGAATAAATCATAAAAATCTCCTATCCATATTTTGAGATCCTGAAGGCTTCCAAAACTAATTGGCCTTCTGTTGGGAACCATATAAAAATAAGAATGCTAAGTTTTTCCAGCAATGTTTTGGTAAGCCTGTAAGTTGGCTTTGAGAGGTGGTGTAATCTCCTATTATGCATTAGTCAGGAGATTTGGAAGTAGAAACTAGAGGACTTAGAAAGGGATATTACTTGACTGGAGAGAATTATGAGGGAGTATTGCCAGATAGAAATGCAATTATACAAAGAAGGAGGTGAAATAAAAAGAAAAGAAGATAAAATGCAACTGGAGGAGTATAATCTGAGAAAAATTGAACAAAAGACTCAAACTGTTAAATCTTAATTTAAACTTTCTGGGACAATACCCAGATTTATTATGGTTTTTTGAAGAATAATCTCTGGCTTTTCCAAAGTGGAAGTGATTCCAGTCATTAGAAGTTAAAACTGGTATTCTTACTCTAAATAATAGGAAATTGTAAATGTTATTGTTAGTAGCATAGATATGTACAGTGGGCGTGTTTCTATTACTTCAATTAAAGGGAGAATCATCTCTTAAAAATCCAAATATAAGTCTCCCTGGAAACCTGTTCCAAATTTGCTTACCCTTTCAGTCATATAGCATCAGATGATACCAGAGTATTGCTTAAAGGAGGACAGATTATTTGAATTGTTGCTCTCAGATGTTTCTTTCTACATGAAACACAAACTTCAGAACATTTACCAAGTATTAGGTTTTGACACTATTAGAGAGAGATTTAAAAAGATTAAAAAGATCAAGGAGGTGCAGTCTTTAAATAGTCTCAGTACTTGTACAGTGAAAGCATTCAAGATGGTGTAGTTACTCCTCTGCATATCTGTTCCACTTCAGAGGCAGGGAGGAAGGAAGGGAGGATGTGCCTTGTTTATCTTCCTCCACTTTTGAGACTGACTTTACATTTTACAGATTTTATATTGTGCACAGCTCAGAACTTGTAGACATTCACAGATCTTCCTGCTTTGTAATATTTATTTTGGTCAGGATGAACGGTCTAACTAACTCTTCAGAGATAAGTAACAATTTGGAAAATCCTTAGCTCTGCAGATCCTGATTCTTGTGGGGGACTTCAGAAAGCAACACAATGGTGCACAGGCAAT
Source organism: Struthidea cinerea (assembly GCA_013397865.1). Classification (NCBI taxonomy): domain Eukaryota; kingdom Metazoa; phylum Chordata; class Aves; order Passeriformes; family Corcoracidae; genus Struthidea; species Struthidea cinerea. The sequence continues at coordinate 432,563 of VZTI01002658.1, forward strand.
TTGAGAGATTTTTGTAGTGTGTTGTGGGTCCTAATGCAACTACTGTGCTGCTCACTAGGAGCTGTGCTCTGCTGAACTTACTGTTTGCAAATAAGGAAGAAGCTTTGAGCTTTTGAGCAACTGCTGCAGAATGAGGTTGGCAAATTAGTCAAAAATGACTAAGAAGAGGACAGAAGAAAAAGGACAAAAGAAAGGGACAGAATACTGACCATTGCTCTTTTTGCAGTCTTCACAGGTAAGGTCAGCCTAGATCTATGCCAAGAAGAAAAGACAAAGCATACGGTTAACCACTACTAGAATGGTTACAATGATGTCTGTAGACAATGTTGCTGGCAATTTATAGGATGCTGATCCAAGGCTGATAGTGGGGTTGAATGTTGTCCTTGCAAAGCCACTCCATCATTTTTGGAAGGTTATGGAGGTCAAGAAAAATTCCAGATGAGAGGAAGAGTGACTGGAATGTATCATTACCTTCTACGCAAAAGGCAAAAAATAAGATTCAGGAAACTACAAACTAGTTGACAGGGTAACTGGCTAATAACTGAGAATCTGATTTCCAGTTTTCCTGCTTTCTATCTGATGAATGGAAGCAGAACAGAAGTTCTCATTTATTGGATAGTATAGCATATCTATGAGCAATAATTTTGTGCAAAAATAGCTGTGATGAAGCCAGACCAAAATGGTTACTCTGCTAGTTGAAGACCTACTGAAAACAAAGAAAAGGCTGCAAAAAAGAAGACATTTTCTAGGTGAATTAATCTGAGCAATTATAAACATTTAAGAGACATGAGTGGTTCTTTTCAAATCTACCAATCAAAATTATTTTTGTAGATAATAAAATAATTTTTTTTTTTCAGAGTTTACATGTCAGCAGCCCTCAGGAAGAGTTAAGCTCATCAGTAATTGCTCAGATACCAAAACCAGACCATAATGCGGAATATCTCCTCCATTTTTATTTTTCACTGAGAAGGAAAACTACCCTGTCAGTAAATCACATCACACTGACAAATCGGTTTTCCACTTCATTGGTCTTATATTTAATGTATAGCCTGTGGCAATATATTTATACAGGTACATCAATTGAACAATTTCATAGTTCAAGATTTAAAATGCATTAGCTACTCTCATAACTTACAGAGTGCTTAAATGCAAGTTTTTGTGCTGATCATTTTCAGTACTATAACAGTTTTAAAGAAAGTCTGACTAAATATGTGAAGGTCTCCTACCCAAACCATCCTACGATTCTATGACATGGAAGAGGGTAGAAGAATGAAAGATCCCTTGTCAGCAATCCCTGCTAGCCAAACATAAATCTGCTTTAGTCCAGAAGGGGCAATAGTGTTTTTCAAAGTCTTGTCTGCTGGTAGGACAGCTCACAGCAATGGAAAAGTAAGCACATATTTTTTTCTACCTGTCTCTGTGAGCATTCTCAAATTTGAACTGATTGTTTTTAGTTGATACTGTCTCTTTTTAAATGGTCACAGTATTAAAACATGTCACTGAATCAGACAATAATTCATGTTGTAAGGAAACAAGGAGGTTTCTCATACAACCTCCCATTCAGGCATGGTCAGCTGCAGAATCAGGCCACGTTTCCCAGGGCCATATCCGGATGGGTATTTAAGAACATTCAAGGGTGGAGTGCACAATCTCCCAGGGCAAATGACTCCCCTGTACTTGTACTGAAAAAAGTTTCCCCTATGTCCAGTCTGATCTTTTTCGATCTTATCACTATTGTCTTGTCTTCTTCCCACTCAATGCTTTCAAGGGCATGGCTCCATCTTCTCAGTGTGGTTCCTTATTGGTTTTTAGGTTTCCCTGAAGCCATCTTTCCTCCAGACTCAACAAGACCTGGTCCTCCAGCCTCTCCTTGCAAGGGTGAATGACGCAGTCTTGATCATTCTGGTAGCCTTCCCCTGAGTTCGTGCCTTTATTTTAGTTATCCAAATCTGGATGCAATATTCTAGATGTAGTTTAGTGAGTGCAGAGCAGAAGGTGACTATCCCTTCTCTTGACTGCTCCATTTCTTGTAGCTGGCTAGTTGAACAGTCCCTCTGTTCAGCTCACCATTTTAAAACATGTTCCTGGTACCTGACCCCTTCCAAGGCTGGATAAAGTAAGCTTAGGTATGTGGTGTGGAGACCTTCATTCATAATATTTCTAGGACTATGCTGAACAGATGTGGACAAATTAAGACCTTGATTGAGCAAAACACTTTAGCACATGGTTTACTTTTTGGTTTACTGAACAATTTTTGAGATGCTTGGTGTTTTGGAGATGTCTCTGACATTATGCTGCCATACAGACTTCTAGGACAGAAAGAAATGCATGAGTCAGATTCTCTGGAGGGTGAGGCTTTGCCACATAGCACTTTGCTCTATTTTATTTGAATAGGAATCTCCTTATAATATATGTTATTGTTGCTTAAAGATGACTTGTTTATTTCAGTTGCTGACTACATACTGATTTTGCAACTAAACCGGGATTTAAGGTAATGGGGTGCCATTACAACTAGTGATTACAATTTAAAATAGAATTGCTACTAATTCATGTTTTGGATGTTTAAATGTTTTTGCAGTAAGAAAGAGAATATCAGACCATCCTTTACATGTTCTTGCGATTTCAAAGCACTGAAGTAGTTCTATGATTACAACCAATATTTAATGATACACAGCAGTACAGTATATTAAGGAGAGTTTATTGACTGCAATTATAGATAAACTAATCAGCAGATAATGACAGAAAGGAAAGTGAATGTAGTCAAACACTAAACTTGAAACACATTGCAAATCAGTAATGTTTCAAATTAAACACTTAGAGACTAAGCATTCAATGATTAATGAAAAGTACACAACTTACCATTAATTCACTTGCTGAAAAATATACAAAATATGTTAATATCACTAAATTATTATGTCCTTTGCAGTTACTGGTTGGCAACTGTACTGTTTGCATACAAAAATCTTTAAAGTGTGTGCAAACATAATTTAAATTCAGTAAATATTATACAATTCAAGTACATAACAACTTTGACCTCCTCCTCCAGAATTTGCCAGGAAAAAAAGAAATCTCTTTGTAATTTCTCTTTGTTGCAGTTAAATAATACACGATGATACAGTATGGTATCTAAATTATAAATAGCTAACTCTTTGTCAACACATGAATGTTGAGTCTGAAACACTTCAGGAGCCTAATTTTTTTTTCTTTTTTTTTTCTTTTCTGCACTTTAAGATTTCTTTTTTACTTCAGTGTCACTATAAATGTGTGACTTCTTTCACGTCCAAGTTTAGAGGCATCAGAAAAAGCATCCCAACTACGTGGGTCTGTTTAGATATATCCAAAAATACCCAGGGCAGAGTATCTTGACTATTTTATGCTGGCAGACACATTGACTGGTCTTTAGCAGCTGCAAAGTGCTTCATTTTGTGATCTCCTTTCTGCTGTGCCTCTGTAAGTTCCTCAGAGCCTACCTCCTTTTAGTGAGCTCGAGGTCATTTTTGGAAACTGCAATTTTCTTTCTTTGTGCTGTCTACCATTAGGGTAAAACAGTGGCCTGGAAGGCATCACCATGTGTTTTCAGTGCCTTCAATCATATGGGAATTATGCAGTTCTTAAATGTAGAACCTATCTTCAAGAATTTCTAATCCCAGTCAATCAGTCAACCTCTGTCTCAGATTAAAGGATTCTAAATTTCTATTACTTCTGTCGCAGTTATTATTATTTTCTTACTTTACCCTTTCTAGGATCTTTGGCCACATTTTCAAGTGTACCTCAACAACTCTGAAGGTTGGAAACCTGGGCTGAAAACTGGCTGTTACATAATCCTTCCACTGTACCATTCAGGCTGTCTCCATAATGGGTGTACAACAATTGTGTGTTGCGAGACTCAGGTTAAAACCATGAAGAGAAAGTGACAGTTGAACTTAAAACTTCTATTTACCAGAATGGCATGTCTAAACACTTTTTAGTTGCTTTGCTCTATGTGGTTTACCTAAAATACCAAACAAGGTCAGGTCAAATTATACAGGGAAATGCTACTTAATTGTGCCTGATAAAACCTGATTTTATAGGATGACCTTACAAATGCAGGGAAAAGAGAAACACAAGGCAGAGGAATAGTGGCATTCAGGCCCCTCCCTCCTTCTCTCTCTTTCTTTCTCTCTTCTCCTTCTCCCTTTTGCTTTTTACCGAGTCAACGTCCTTTTTTCCAAAATAACGGAGGATGCAGCAGACATGTACAAGAGTTATATTCTTCAATCTACTTAACGACAGAAGGAGCTCATAGTGGGCAAGAAGAGCAGTAATTTGTTATAAAATGTTCTCTGATAGTCTAGAGAACTGTTTTTGTTTATTATTGTGGATCTTCAAGAGAAGATTTCTTTTAAAGGCAAAAGGTAACCGTCTGTGCCTGAGCATGCGTCCTGCTTCTGAAATATAGCAACTTATTTTGTTGGGTGTTTGAAAATCTGCAATATTGCATAAAATTCATTTCTCAGTGTGTTCCTCTCAGTACATTTGGAAAAATATAACCTTTAATGTACTATAAATTTTTATGGCATTTGTTTAATTACAGATTACAAGACAATGGGGACCAAAGGCTGATACTTCTTACTGCCATAAAAAAGCCTACTCATTAAGAGGGTCCTTAAGCAAAAATCCAAACATCACAAAACATTCAACAGCAGAAAGGTTTGAATCCTAGAATGAATTGGACTTTCAACTTTGCAGTTAGACTCTAATTTCACAGGGCCAGAACAGTTGCACTTTTGCCACAGGAGATTTGCATTCACAAAGGCTTTTGCTTTAGTTTATGCAGGCTGTGCCACATGCTGCTGGTGCTCCAAAGGTTTCTTATGTTCTGCTTACAAGGCACAGCACTGAGGAACTCAAATGCTAAGGGATTTAATGTAGCTGCACATTGTCTCCCACTTGTATTTCCTTTGATAATCCTGTGACAGTACATACCACATTAAAACACAATTCCATTCTTTTTCATGCCTGAGTAGATGCACTGACTCACTCACTGAATAATGTCATCAGATCACATTCTCTCAATTGTCAATGTCTGACTCTGTGCAGTTTCTGTCTGGTGCAGAAAAACATCTTTGTGAAAGCCCTGGTGTTCTGTAGTAGAATAAAATATGATTAAAAGTACCAAAATCATGTTTTAATAAGGCCAAAATCATGGCCTTGACAGCCCAATTGGAAAGGAGACACTTATCTCTAAAATTTGAGCTGTATATATAATTTGGCAGAGAAACATTTTGCTGCTGCAGGATGTATTTAATTTCAAGATGCATTTCCACATCACCAGAAAATTGTGACTGTATTGTTTTGGCAAACTGAGCCAATTCAAAATTATACGTGACAGGTGGAAGAAAAGAAAACAATTTCTTTACCAATATTGAATGAACACAGTGTAAAGAGAACAAAAAACTGTGCAGGAGGTGGAAGAGTCAAGAAATAGAGCTGGATACCCTGTTGATGGAAATAAAATTACTTCACTAATTTGGATGAGATTTGTCTGATTACTTAAGCAATGGAACCGGCTCTTGAGTGGAGATTGTTGCTTAATTTCCTGGCACCATACAGAATAATTGCCTAGGGAATCTCAAAGTATCTGTATGAAAAACATTGAAATTAGCAAAAAGGAAAAAGTTTGCATATTCAATCTTATCTCTATTCCAACATAGATATTGTCATCATGGTATAGTTTCTAAATCTTTGTCCAGCTATACTGGACGCTGTACTTTATTTCACGTGTCAGTTGCTTCTGAGACTTGAAAATCATGCCAGACAAGAAATTATGGATTATTGGCAGTATGATTCCTTCCCAGTACGAAGTACGTTTATAGAGAGAACCACTTACATCCCTTAGCATTTTTTTCTCCGTCTTTCTGCATTTCTGAAATACTGACAAGTACTTTTCTTCTCATTCAGACAAAGCCAGTTGTAGGTCTTTTGAACAATGGGATATTTGAGCAGAACAGTAAGAGAAACTTTGCCAACTTTCCAGAAGCTTTCAGCCTTTTGTGAAGCCTTAAGCCTAAACTGACCACATACAGACAATCGTGCCCCACCCCGATCGTGTTGCTGCCTCCTCCTCATTACAATTCCTTTGGTATCTTGTATGTCCTTGTGCACAATCACTGTTGCAGAATCTTGGTGCCTCTCAGGCACAAAGACTTAACTCAGGATTTGCTTCTTAATCTTTAATCCCAGGTTAACAGTAAGGTATAATGAATCGCTCATTAATCATTCTTGACAAGTATTCAGCTAATTAGAAAAGCAAAGCTGGTAGAGAGAGTCTTTTATTATTATAGGTAAGCTGTGGATAGGTTGTGGCTTTGTTACCTTTATATATGTCTCTATTTAATCATTAAAATCTCTATATTAGTACCTTTCCTTGAACGGTGTGTTGTATTTTTCTCCTAGAGATATGCATGGACACAACCCAATGAACATGCATATGTGAATATTTTAAATACCATGATTAACTGTGTCAAACTTTGAACTTGCATTTGAAATTATGCATGTCCACTGACACTGTAGAATGGAGAACCTAAGTCTTTGCTTCATTTTCCTTTTGAAATAAAATTCTGCTTCTTTGTCCTGTTTTTTCATTCCTTGCTATTCCTTTGTTAGCTATTCTACTTGTGCTGAATAATGTCTCATAAGACAGTATTTGGTTCCCCTTTAAAGACAGGCATTTTGAAGTTCTATGGGTTACAAGTCATGAGAAGAAGTTGAAAAGCCACAGAGATCTGTGAGAGCTGTCACCATCTCCCAAAGGACATAGTGCAGTCTGCTCTCCCTCATGCCTGTCAGTATGGCTCAGTGACTGTGAACAAAATTATCAGGTGTAGTCTAGCATGCCTTTTGGAGTTAGGCTTAAAAAACCACAAAGCCCAGAGCTCCAAGGACACTGCAACTACAAAAGGTGTGCCAAGGGGAGCACAGCACTGCCCCAGCATTGCTCCCTCCACACCTTTCTGCTTGGCGCCAGCTTCAGGAAAAGGCTGCTTTTACTGCTTCACTTAGGGTTAGGGTTATGCTTAGGGTTAGGGTTGAGGCTTCACAGAGTAGTTTAAATGAACATAAGTTTTATGTTCCATACCTAACAGTGTCGTTTGCACTGCAGGAATAGCTTGGCTCAGAGTTACAGTGGCTCCTTTTTTGTGTCCAGATGGAAGCATGACTACAACATACTCTGATCCTGGCTATGTCCCTCTTCTGAACTGCACTCTGATTCACTTTTGCTCGAACAAGAGAATATCCACTTTGCTTGCAATGATTATTCCTTAGAGATTAATATGTTTATGTGTTTCCAAAACAGTCAGTATTGTGGTAATATAATCAAAATGCTCCTAATGCTTTTCATACTTTTATGTTGTGAAAAAAGATAATACCTAGACACTTCCTCTGGGACATCTTGCTTACTTATCCCTGCGTTTATACACATTGCTGTTTATCAGCATCTTTTGTTTGCTTTCCACTTGGAATCTTGGCAGTGCTTACTGAGCTAATGTAAGATCTTGCTCAGAGACCTTTCAGTAAGCCTATTTAAGATCTTGACATAGTTTGGCTACTGTTTCCCCTCACCTATTCCACTTTTGATTGTAACATCAAAAATTAGTTCTGTTTCTTTGTCACTATTATTTGTTTTCAAAGTTTTATTTTCTGAGTTTTAAGATTTTGTTATTCTCCATATGTCTGCCTATTTTTAACTCACAGTGCTGGCTGTGTTTTCTAATAAGGATACAAAGAAAACCAGATCATTTCGATTGCCATATATTTGTTGCTTCCCTTTCTTCATATTCCTACCTGAAGAGTCCAGCTATCCATTAGTCTTTAAAATACGTTGGCAGGACTTAGTAAGTTTGTTAATTAGTGTCCTTAAACCTCAAATACTATCAGCTAGTATCTAGGATTTGCAGATAGCTTTTGTTTCCTTCTATGTTTTTCCTGTAGTACCCACTTAAACTGTTTACACCCTTGTTTATTTAAGGTATTACTTTTCCTGTGATCTCTGGTTTTTATAACTTCCCTGTAATATTACTATCAATAGCAATGCTTCCCATTCTTATTTGTTTCCTTGCTCTTCTTCCTAACTTCTGATGTTTCCTGTTCCTTTTGAACAGATTGAACACAAGTGTCTAATTTCTGAATTATTTAAGATTTTAAAATTAGTGTTGGAGCAACCCATACTGGCAGGAAAGCACTCTCAGAGCAACTTCACAGAATCTTCTGGTTTGTAAAATGTGGTTTAAACATGAAACAGCAAAAGCACCTGCAGAGTCAGACCTCAGAGGTACAAAATAACTTTGCTGGTCATGGTCTGAACAAACTGAATTCCCCTCATTCCAGAACAATATCTCATAGCTGGGCTACATCACTGTTCTCTAGTGAGTCTGACCAAGGCTCAGTGAAACCAAATCTGACTTCAAGCTTCTTACCTATGTTCCTTTAAAGACAGTGCTACAACTGTTCGCCATGTCTTCCTTTTAATCTGATCAGTGAGCAGTGTTAGTTTCAGTAACCTGAAGTGATCCCACTTTGCTGTCTCCAGTTAGGCACTGAAACTCATATTTGCAATGATTCTTTTCCTGCCTTTAGTTTCTAATTTATGGTACTTTCAACATAACAGGGTGATGTTTAGCATAAGCTTTGGCTCCTGTGTGTTCACATGGCTTGCTTCATAAAGTGGTAGAACAATAGTTTCACCCACCCATAAAAAATTATTATTTCAATATCCATAGTATTTGGAAAAGTACAAATGATGTGTGACTTATGTGACAATGGTGAGTACCAGGCTACGTGTTAGTAACTGAAATCAAGACAGTCTCATTATTGGAGAAAAAAGTAACGAGATGTGTAGCTCTGTGATTTCTGTCTTGATTTGTTATTTCTATTACATGCTGTATAAACACCTATAATACACATTCGTACATGGGAAAAGACTCAAAAATATAATAAAAAATAGATAAAAAAATGTTTCTTTCAAAGGCAGGAAATCAAAAACCGCAACAAAGCTGTAACTTACCTTTAAAGTTATTAGACCTAGAGAAATAGTTGCTTGAGAAAGCTCCGTAAAATCATTAGCAAATTTTTTCCTAAAATTTTGAAGACAGTATTTCATTACTGAAACTTTCAGCTTTTGTTGTTTGTAGAATGGAATATGGAATATATACCTCTAAAACTATTGTTTGTAGAGATATGTATTCCATGCAAATCAATATTTGATCTCAACCAACAGTGAAGACAGAAAAATTATTCTCAGCACAATGACATTAAAATTATTCTGCATAAAGCTATATTTATTACGTCCAAAATTACTTCAACATATTAAAATGGCCTGATGCTTTCAGGGACTAAAATGCAAGACAGGCATCTGATCTCTGAAAGACAGAGGAAAATATTGCTATAAAGATTATTTACATACATTGTCTGAAGTAGACATTCTTAGGGTTGCTTCACTGATTGGATTTTTGGGGGAGTGGGGTTCATGTGGAGAAAGGATAGATATTTTTCAACAAATATATGGATTCTGGAGGTCTTCACTAAGGATTACATTTTTGTAGTTTGCAGCGTCCACTTGAGCCCCTGAGGAAGCATGGCTGTCCTCTGCCCTATAGAGATATATTTATTCATTTTATGCAAGCTGCTTATGGGAGCCTTTACTGTAAGTGGAGAAAAATGTTGATTCTTATCACCTGTGGACTGATTTTAACCTGATTATACACAAAGTCAGAATCAGGCTTTTTGTCTCTTTGTCTGAATAAAGAATAAAATATTCCACTGGAGACATTCAGTACTAATGACATTGCATAGCAATAAATACTTACTAAGGATATATTTATTTACTATTAATACATAAATCTTGTCTTGACCAATCTCTTTAGTTAAACCAGAATATATGTGACTCAGTGTTGGCTCTTAGTAAACAGGTTGCAACAAACCACTAAATCCTACTACATTAATTTGCTTTATTTCATTTACCTAAATCAGATAATGATAAATCTATATTTAGAATTGAACTTGCAAGGGGGAAGATAAGGCTATTAGAAAAACCATAACCCAGCAGTTTTAGAATGACCAAGGCCTTGTTAAAAGCCTAAAAGCATATTATGTCTTTTATTTAACAGGGGAATTTGGAAATCTAAAGTATCATTTCAAAGTCTGTTTATGCAGTATATATATATCACTGGTAAAGCAAATAATCAGTGAATCTTCCAACCTAGACAGTTAATTAGGTAAAGCAAAAGATTTAGATAGAGGAAAAGAGAAGCTATTTTTTTTTCTTTAATCCTCATAAGTTTGTTAGGATTAGTATTAAAAGATCCTGGCTAAAAAATAAAGCTATAGCAGTGGGATGTGATGATCTGGTTTTCATTCATTAGGAGGGTTTCCCTAATTTCAGCTATAAAACAAATTTAGGCATTGTGTCTGCTCTGCTGGAATCTGAGTCTTACGGCTCAAAAATGGCTGTGAGCGTTAATGAAGACCAGCAGAAACAGAGCAATGATGTCCCCTGATTGCAATCAGAACATGAATTAGGAATTGATACATGGCAGAATATAAAAGTAGGTGTTCAGTAGTAAACCACATGAGAGGAAGGTTTTGATGACTGTAATTATTAGCTTGATTTTTTTCCCTGGCTGTTTGATTATAAATCACCACATTTTATCAGCCAGATACAGTTGCAAATATGTACCTCATATTTGGCTAAATTTAGGATAAATTGCTTTGCTCTTAGTTTTTTGGTTTGTTTATGTGTTTGAAATCTCCCTACTTTTGGATAAAGATCAGTCAAGTGAAAGAGAAATCTGAGGTGGCTTGTGAAAAGAAAGCAGAAAAGCTTCTTAGTAATTTTGATATTATTTTTATATAGCTTTGTAATCATACACTGACATTTCCAAATTGGGAAGGGTTATTGAGTTTGAATGGGAAATATAGTTAGCAAGAGCTCCTCAAAATCACGTATTTATTTAGAAATCTAAATGGAGATGGTAAAATTTCTTTGTGATCAGAGTCACATTTTAAATAGCTATCTTCTTGAAAAAAAGTCTGCCTACTGGGAGAAAGGAAAATGGCTGGAGAAGGGGAAACCACTGCTTCCTGGTCATGCAAGAGTTTGAATGGGGTTAGTACCATCAGCTTCCATCTTTCTTCAGCAGGAGTGACAGAGCTCTTGTAGCAGTGACAGTTTTGGTAGTAGTGATAGTAGTGACAGCTCTTGTAGTACTGCAGTAGTGACGGTGGCTCTTGTAGCAGGAGTGACAGAGCCCTGCCTCTGCAGACAGTTGAGCACATACATTGAGGCAGCTCTCAATCACTTTTGTTCAATGGCTAAGTTGCTGGAAAAAAAAGTGTCATGAAATTTCAATGTCATATCACCTGAAACTGGGTTAATAAATTCCTAAATTGCAATAGCATGATTAATTTGGACTTAACAGGAATACACTTTCAGTAACAGAGAATTTGCCCTCTGTGTCACATGAGAACATTTAGTCAGGGTGGCAGTCCTCAAGAAATCCACTTCAGAAGATGAGAGGTGTGATATATACATATTTGATTGAAATAAAGTCTATCTACCATGCAACTACCTCAGCTTCTATTCTCCATTGTTCCTTTATTCCTGTCTATAAAGAAAATTTAAAAATTACTTTTCTTCCTTAATATTGTGTGGTGGAATTACATTATAGAATGTTTTCACCTTTTAAAATTCTTGTAAAGACTAACAAAGTCTAAGGGACTAGTGAGAGGGTACATTTAATATTTGACAGCATCCATTTGTGTTGCAAATTTCAGGTCAGTATGGTTTTATAATGTCAGTGTTATCTACAGTGCCTTTATTACTGCCCTGAAAAGGGGTGCTGAGTGTACATGCACACAGCTACTGAACGCTTCTCTTTCTGGAGTTGTCTAAACAAGACAATAATTTTATTTGGCCATCTTCATCGTGGAATGATTACACTGACATAAAAGGTCAGCATAAATTCTTCCAGTCTCTCTTGAATCAGTGTTCAAATACTCAAACTCTGCTGCTAGGTGAAATTAATTATTGCACAGACAGTGTTTTTCGTGAGGTCTCATTTTCATGTTGTATAATTATACAGATATGAAATATAAATAGCAACTATTCAAAACAACTCAAAATAGCCCATACAGCCAATTTCCTCCTTGTAGGAGAAATGTTAATTAGTAGATATGTATATTTTAAGTCTATTTTTTATCCTCTTGTTGTAGTTATATTTGCATTTTGCTGGAATGTGCTTGTGACAGCTTTTGATGGGGGAGGCGTAGCAACATTATGATGATACCACATAGCACAAAACAGGTTGTCTAATAATTCAAAAGTAAAGGACAAATTTTATATTAAATGAGTTTTACTTTGTTGACTGTAAGACAATTCTGCTAGAGCCAGAACTCAACTTCTTGTCAGCATAACACACGTTAAATGAAAAAGCACATTTCTGTCGATGTGACAGTTTAACACTGATCTGTGGCATACGAAATACAGAACTGTAACTTTATAACTCCAGTCCAAAAAGCCACCATCACACTTAGAGGCTACACATTTGTTATAATCTACAGCTGAAACACTTTGCACTATGAAAATGTGAGTTAACAATAAAAAGAATTTTAAGAAAATTAATTGGCTGAAGAAAATAAATTCAAAGCAACTGAACAACAACTACATTTTCATCAAAATTAGCTTTAAAATATGGGAAGAATATTAAAGTAGAAAAAGTATTTGGTTTCTACTTCTAAGTGAACTGAAAGAGTGCATCAGCCAAATAACAAATTTCTTAATCTGTCATATTAGCTAAGGAATATCCTTGGCTTTCTTCTGTAGTCACAAATGTTAGCCAAAGTGAAGACTTCAGTAGCCTTTGAAATCTTGACACTGAGGAGGCTCAGGGTGCACAAGGAGTAGGGAGGGGACACAGCTGGGACAGCTGACCCTCACTAACAAAAGGGAAGTAGCGCACTCTGTGGCATCACGCTCAGGAGTAAAAGCTGGGAAAGAAGAAGGAAAGGGGAGTGTTCGGAATAATGGTATTTGTCTTCCCAAGTCACCATTACACGTGATGGAGCCCTGTTCTCCTGGGAATGGCTGAACTCCTGCCTGCCCATGGAAAATGGTCAATTAATTCGTTGTTGTGCTTTCCTTGTGTGTGCAGATTTTTATTTACCTATTAAATTGTTTTTATCTCAAGCTGTAAGTTCTCTCACGTTTACTCTTCTGTTTCTCTCCTCCATTCTACTGGGAATGTGGAGTGAGCGAGGGGCTGTGTGGGACCAAGCTGGGGTTGAATTATGACAGCCCCCTTAGGTCACAAATATGTTTTTTTTAGGCTGTCTTTGTTAAGTCTGGCTTTTTTATGCCATGTCAAGAGCTTCTGGTTTTTTTTTGTAAGGCAGGAAACACTGTTTATTCTAGCTCCAGGGAAATCAATTTTAGCATCAATTTCTTGTTTTAAATATAAGTTCATACGTTTTCACAGAATCACAGTTAACCACAGAATCACAGAATATTCTGAATTGGAAGGGACCCACAAGGACACAGCTGGCCCTCCTGGCTGCCAGGGCACTGCTGGCTCATATTCAACTTGCCATCAACCAGGACTCCAGATCCCTTTCCATGGCACTGCTCTCCAGCATTGCATTCCCCAGTCTGTCCATACATCCAGGGTTGTCCCATACCAGGTACAGAATCTGGCACTTGCCCTTATTAAACTTCATATGATTGGTGATTGCCTAGGCCTCTAATTTATTGAGGTCTGTGCAGGGCCTCTCTGCCCTCGGTGAATCAACAGCTCCTTCCAATTAAGTATCATTGGCAAAGGTATCCCTTCAAGTCCTGCTTCCAAGTCATTTATGAAGATGTCGTAGAGCATAGGGCTGAGGATGGAGCCCTGTGGAACCCCACTAGTGACAGGTCCCCAGTCTGATGTCACCCCATTCACTGTAACCCTTTGTGCCTTACCCCTGAGCCAGTTGCTCACCCATCCCATGATGTGTTTATCCAGCTGTGTGCTGGACATTTTCTCCAGAAGAATCCTGTGAGAAACAGTATGGAAAGCTTTACTGAAATCCAGGAGGATGACATCAGCTGGCTTCCCTTGATCAACTGGTGGGTTACCCTGTCTCACAAGGAAACCAGGTTTGATAAGCAGGACTTTTCTCTCATGAAGCCGTGCTGACTGTCACTGATGATTTTGTTGTTATTCAGGTGTTTTTCAATACCTCCCAGAATAATCTTTTCCATAACTTTACCAGGCACTGAAGTGAGACTAACAGGCTTGTAATTTCCAGGGTCCTCTTTCTTGAACTTTTTGAAGACTGGGACAATGTTTGCCAGCTTCCAGTCAACTGGACCTCTTCAGATTCCCAAAACTTCTCAAAAATCATCAAGAGAGGCCTTGTGATGATATCAGCCAGCTCTTTAAGTATTCTTGGTGCATGGATCCCATCAGTCCCCATAGATTTATAGGGATCCAGCTGGAGCAGCACATCCTGCACAATTTCAGGTTCAACTGGGAGTTGATCATTTTCGCAGCCATGGACCTCCAGCTCGGGGTGCTGAAACCCCCCATGTCCATCATCGGTGTTGAAAACAGAAGTAAAGAAAGCATTAAACACCTCTGGTTGTCTATGCCCCTGTTTGTGAGGTGCCCATCCTTATCTTTTAACATACTGATATAATTTCTGCACTGCCTTTTGCCATTAATGTTTTAAAAGAAACTCTTTGTTAACCCCCATTATTTTTGTTTTAACTAAGTATCACGGTTGAATCTTTATTATCCTTTCTCTAATACATGCCTTCTGGAAAACTTGACAGCACAGGCAAGCCTGATTCAGCAGGTGCTGGAAGCCGATAAGCTTTATTTTTGCTGTGATGATCTCTTTTTTTCATTGCTAAAAATGTACACCAAGAAAAAAATCTCAAATTTTGCATATACACAAAAAATGAGATTACAAAACAAGAGAGAAAAAGATATATGTTTAAATACAGTTATGCATAAAGCCATAAATATATTTGCATTTGAGATCTAAACAGAATTTGCTGAAAGTAGATACATATGTACTATGTTTCATAAGGTTTAAATGAGAGCGTTTCTGTCCTGTAAAAGCATAGTTATGATAATTGTGATTGACTATACAATTCTGGGAAGATTGGCGGATCCCTCTGTTTACTCCTTTGCCATTTAGAGGGATAAAAACAGGGTGGAGGGATGGGCAGACAGGAACCTTCTAAAATTCAACAAAGGCAAGTGCAGGGTCCTGCACCTGGGGAGGAATAACCCCCGGCACCAGCGCAGGCTGGGGACTGACCTGCTGGAAAGGAGCTCTGTGGAGAAGGACCTGGGGGTCCTGGTGGACAACAAGCTGTCCATGAGCCAGCAAAGTGTCCTTGTGGCCAAGAAGGCCAATGGTGTCCTAGGCTGCATTAGGGAGAGCATTGCCAGCAGGTCAAGGGAGGTGATCCTGCCCCTCTACTCAGCTCTGGTGAGGCCACATCTGAAGTGCTGTGTCCAGTTCTGGCCTCCCTTAGCAAGAGGGACATGGAGATCCTGAAGCAAGTCCAGAGGAGGGCCACAAAGATGATGAAGGGACTGAGCACCTCGCTCAGAGGAAAGGCTGAGGAAGCTGGGCCTGTTCAGCCTCGAGAAGAGACAACTGAATGGGGACCTCATCAATGTCTGTAAGTATCCAAAGCGAAGGTGGCAAGAGGGTGAATCCAGGCTCCTCTTGGAGGTGCCCAGCAATATGACAAGAGGCAACAGGCAGAAGCTGATGCACAGGAAGTTCCACCTGAGTACAAGAAGTTTACTGTGAGAGTGACTGAGCACTGAGACAGATTGTCCAGAGAGGTTATGGAGGTTATCTCCTTCTCTGGAGATATTTAAGAACCATCTGGACGTAATCCTGAGTAACGTGCTCTAGAGGACCCTGTTTGAGCAAGGAGGTGGGACAAGATCACCTCCAGTGGTCCCTTCCAACTTCACTCATTTTGTGATTGTGTGATAATTTTACTAAACTTCCAGAGTATTGGTTTTGTCTATCATATGAAATCTTGGCTAGGGAAGGTATAAGGAATTTTTCTAACATTTCTAAAAAAATCACTGTAAATTTCCATAGCTACAAAATATTTCATTCAAGAATATTAGGTAGCGTTAATCAGCATTAGTTCTGTGATAGCAGTGGAACTAGGTAGATTTATAGAAACTATCTTGTCCCATGTATTCAAACTATTAAATACATTTGCACTACTCAGTTATGATATGCATTTCACTTTTATGAAGTAAATGCAGAGACTACCCTGCACAGATGTTTTTGAACTGTATTTTTCACAGTTGACTTAGTGAGGTATTTAATCTAAAAGTTCAAAACAATTTCTCATCATCTTTCAGCACAGCCCTGATAAACATACAGTTGAGTAAGTGACTGAAACCTTAAATTTGATTTGGTGCAAAACTTTGTTTGATATTCCCAAAAGAGAAATGAGTTTCTATTTATTTTGGTGAGCTACTGAAGTTTTGAAAATTGTTAAATATTGGAGTTCTGGTATGTGTGCATGTAGAACTGTGGACTGTTACTTAAAAAGATTAACACAAGCACTGTTAGATGAATAATTTTGTTCTTACAGTGTGTGTTAACATACGTCAGATTCTTCAAAGATATTGATAATGCATTTGTTAGCATTTCAAAGCCTACCGCTGATTTTGAGAATGCTAACCTGTAGCTTTTAAAAAATAATGAAGTGAAATTCTCACTCCATTAAAATGAATCATGTTACTTTATTAATTACACCTTGACCTGGCTCTTATTTTTACACTTTAAATGACGTTTGACGTTTTTCAGAAAGTGAAGTAAAAGTAATACGAGTACTCATTGTTCCAAGTTTGGACTATATAAAATATCAATGTGGAAAGGATACAACCTGGGTACACTGGGACGTAATAAAAAAAACATAAGCTTGCAACTGCTAGAAAGTTATTGAAAACATAGACAATCCATTTGAACTGCATCCTGAGCCATTCTTACTTAGCATTACTTAGAGAATTACCATCAGAAGGGACCTAAAATTTGTTTTGTTTTTTCAAAAATTACATTTTTAAATAAGATTGTATGGTTATGTGTGTATGCTTTATTTTTATATTCATTAATAACTTGGAAAAATAGTTATAGTTAAAAATAGAAAGCAAACAACTGAATTTTGCCTTTAATAATTTCTTTTTTTTTCTTTTCATGAAGCATTCCTCTTTGCCATCTAAAACTACTTAAAAATCAAGGTACAGAAGACAAACCAAATGAAAACAGCAGATTTTTTGCAGTATGGAGAGCAAGTGCATTTCAACCCAGTGAGGCCTGCTCAAGCACAGGGGCTGCTGCACGGTACAGCAGTGTTCTCTGCTGTGTGACCTGAATTTGTATTCTGAATGAGATGATGCTGGTCCCAGCAACAAGTGGCCCAGCAATGCCAGGTTTGCAGGCTGCATGACCCTGCTTGTCTTGCTGAAAGACCAAAGCAGGTTGCCTTGCTGGCGTGTCTGTACTAATCCCAATACACAGGTTGCCTTCCTCAAAAACTGGCCTGGGTACCAACTTGGGACACAAAAGTGTGCTCTTTTAACACACTTGGAGTGCACTGTATAGAAAATGTCTCTAGTTCTTCATGTAGGTTCAATTCTTCCTTAGGGAAACCTTTAATGGAAATATTTATGTATTGTATGGTTGAATCAGAGCTGACTTACCTATCTATCAGTTCCTATACTGGACTCTATTCCATCCCTGTCTACTTGAGACAAATGGAGATAAAAGAATAGATTCTGAGTTTTTCTTCACTTTAAGTAGGAAGATCTTATATTAATGTTGAAATCGAAAGAATTAACCAAAATAATTTTCTGACTTGAGAATAATAATGGAAAAATGTCTTTGACCTCATGGGAATAGGTTTCAAGTCAAATATAGAACCAACACACTAAAATTGTAAAGTGCATGTACCAATCTGTATGACTGCTACATGTACATTTGGTAAAAATTATCTCCTTCTCTGTGTATATGAATATATTTGCTTAAATTAACTCTATAACATTTTATTTCTGTCCTTGATTCATGACAGAATTCATAAGGACAGACATTCCATGGATTGTTTGTCAGACATTTGTCTAGAGATATTGAGATAAAAACAGTTATCTAGTTATCACTTTGTGTTTAACTGTAGATCACAATGCATAATCAGATGACTGTCAATTTTCTTGCATATTCTTATTTGTCCTTAATTTGATACTGTTAATGAAAAGAATGAAGGTTTTATAGCTACAGATTTTTTTAGCATTTCAATCAGATGGGATTGTTCTTATAATAAGCCTTATTTACTCTTATTTTTAAAGTTAAAAAAAAACCTTAGCAAAAATACTGCTTGACTGACCCTCACATGAAATAGATAGATCCATTCAATGCCTGTTCTTCTTTACCCTTTTCCACCTTACTCTTTACCATCCTCTCCAGGTACAGTCAAGCAAAGCACTCAAGTAAGTGCATTTGAATGGTGAAAACCCTATGAATAATGAAAGTACTGTAAAGGTGACAATGTCAGGATCATGAGTGCATTTGTGCATGGTCAGGACTGGATCTTCCCAATCTTTACAACATGCTCTTATAATCTTACAGACTCAAAGCTGTCTGATAAAATAATAACATAAAAATACAATAGGCTTCATGAGAGATTTTTATTAAGAGGAGAAACAGACATATCTATGTTTAAAGATGGTCTTAAATAGACTGAAATATTAGGCGTACTTAGTATGCTGAGTATAAATAGTATAAATACTGTGCTGTGAATAACACTTTGAAGATCACCTGCTTTACTTTATCAGTATTGTATAGTTCAGAAGTTTCATCTATTTCAGTCATAAACAGAAGTTGTACTTTGTAACGTAAAGAAATAAACAGAGGTTTTAGAATAGTTGGTTTTACAGGCTATTGCAGAATCTCTTGTTAGAGTTGTTACAGCCAAGGGTATGTCAACATTTCCATTTCTAAGGGTTTATAATCAGACTGTAAAAATGGGCTTTAGACTAAAACTGACAGCTTAAGTCTCAACTCAGAACCAAGTTGTTTTAAAATAACACATTTCCGTAGCTATATTCTCTCTTCTGTATTAAAATTGAGTGGCTTAGTTTAGCTTCTGTAATGAGTTCATCTGGTATTTTGTTAACACAACAGCAGCTCTGAGTTGCTAAATAGAACCTTGTCCTCAACATATCCGTGGGAACACATCATTATATAAGAGGGTAGAATTTTTTTCAGTTTCCTAAGTAGCATACAGATATGCATATACTTTTTTCCTGCTCCCGAATCTGTAGAGGCTGAAGAGACCTCAGTTTAGCCCAAAATACAGTGCAATGTCAGAATATCCCTGCTGAAAACTCAGATGGCTGAGCTGGGTCTTAGTCACATGAATTGCTGCCTCAGGTGATGCATTTTGTGCCAAATCTATGCTGCTTCTGAATTTGTTGTTTTTGGGGTGGCAGTAGAGTTTTTTTAATTGGACCAGTCTGGCTTTAGTCATCCCAAGATAATGCAAAATATATGCTACTCAATTAAATCCTTGGCCACTTTCTACACATATTTTCCCTAAAGCAACAGCCAGTTTTTCATCTGTATTATCACCTCATGAAAGCGTGCCAGGTAAAGACCAGGTGGTCTGCAGGTAAACAATTATCAGATTACCTCTATAGGGTGAATATAAAATAAATCCTATGGTAGGAAGGAAAGCTATTCTATCTTATACATGGTATGCTTTTATGAAATATTTTAGATATGTGAAGTAATGCTCTGATTACACCATTATGTTTAACTGGAAAAAGTAAGTGTAGTACTGCAGAGAGGGATGTTTCCTTCAGGTCTTTTATGTAAGTGAAAGCAACAAAGGCTTTTTGGAATTTCTTGAGACATTTACAGCTTCCATGTATCTGCCTGATAGGTTCATTCGTCAAGGATATCATACAGTTTGCCCATCAAAACACTAGTAGAGTTAATTTTGCATTGCATCCAAAGCTGTGAGACTAAATCAGTATGAGGTATCTGAAAACCTGGCATAAAGATAAGTGTCTAATAGTTCATCATATTGCTTATTCAATAGTACGTATTATAAAGTCATTCAGACAGTGGCCTCTAAGGCATTATTCTAACAAATCTTGTATTTCCTGTTAATAGTACTGTTCTTTTCCTGCAACTGGTTGTTTATCATTCCCCATCTGAACCTGAAGAGCTCAGTACAAAATCTTTTACTGCATGTCATTGTCCTCTCTCTGTAATGTTGAAAATGAGGGTCAAACATGGTGAATTCCAATGGTCATGATATACATGGTTTCTAGAAGTACAGGGAAAAATAGAGCATTGAGATATGTTGCTCAAAGGCAAGGATAGAACACTTTATGTATACAAACCATACACATATATGTCTGTACAAGGATTTTCTGTGCTAACACAGTATTGTACATTTAGGACTCCAACAGAAGTTATTTTTATAGTTTTCCCTGGACTGCAGGCATATACACATTTCGGGTATGTAGGACTGGTTTTGCATGCTCAAGGTGTATTGTGTTGTCTGAGACAGAAGCTATTCCGAATGGTTCACAAAAAAGGGTGATAACCAAAGCTGCCAGACAAGAGTTGTGCTGTTCTGTGATGGTCATACCCTTTTTTTGACAATGCCATCATGCTTTCAATGCTTTCAAACTGGGAATCATGACTATGTGTTCTTACCAACCAACTTTTAACCAAAGCAGGCCTAAGAACCCCTTTAGATGCAGCAGCATGTTTTTTGCTTTACACAGCTGTTTCTGAGTACTGGAAAGGTCCTAGTACAGACAGGGCAAACAGGCTCTGGAGTCTTGTGTGTGTTTTATAATTTTTCATTATGCTGTTGCTTTCCTGGGTTGAAAGCTCACAAAGAACTCAGTCAGAATTCACCGTCTGACTTTTGACGTGTAACACTCTTGAAGACTTTCTGCAAATAACTCCTGAAAGTAATGAAGCACATGGCAGAGCAAGTCATAGGTTCTCACAAGGACTTGCAAGAGTTCTGGCACAGAGCGCATAGCAACCAAAAAAAAATCAATATTTTCAATGGTCAAAAAGTTAGTAAAAATGTTAATAATATACTATAGCCATGTCATATAATGCATACATTGCAGAATGACTCCATATTGATATTAATGTTGTGAAGATTAATTTCTTGGGAAAGCATGCGGATGATAGAAAACTGAAATGTCACTAAATATTTTTATTTAATGAAGAAACATAATTCCTATTTAAAAACTCTTTAGTTTCTTTCATAAGTACCTAACTTCTGAGTTTATATTTCATAGAAGATTATACGATATAGTAAAAATGTAGAAGGAATGTAGTAAAAAGTGTGTGAAATAGCAGCTAACAGCTTCTGTGGTGATGAATTTGCTGGATGTATCGCAGCTCAGATAGCAGTGAAGATGTGAGGCTATGCAAAATGCATACACTCCTGAAGAAGTTAATGATGTCCTTTCTCACGGTTAACCATAACTTCCTTTCAAAAAATGGTAATATAATAGGAGGATCTATCTATATTAAAACAACATCAAAATCTGTCATTATATGGATATGATTTTGTACGTCAATCACACATCTGAAAAGCAATTGAACCTGATGTCTTGGCTCATGAAATGTTTACATGGTAGGTTTATGGATGTACTGTAGTTTTATACTTCACTGCCTATGATCTATGAACAGTACAACATGGTTCTTTCTTTGAAGCTATGAGTAATGGGTGAGATGATGTTCAGTTTATCATTTTATAAAGTCTTCATGCTCACAATCAAGTAGAAATCCTTTATTCTCACTACCTTTGGAAGCTGAATTCTGTATTGTAAGGATAGCTTAACTCACACATGCAAGTCAAAAAGCCTGTGACAGAGACTTTTAATACAGCATTAATGAAGATCATGTGGCCATCAGAGAACAGGTGCCTAGTGTAAACTAATTGTCCAAACTCCATAGGTGAAGAGCAGCAGAACAACAGACTTTATCTGTGTTAGAATTCCAATTTTAGGTGTTCACTCAAGTAGTGTGTGCACAGGTTTGGCTAGCAGACACATGATTTTGTATTTCTGGTATACTGAAAATTATGATTTGGCTAAGGTCTAGACTTTATCTGTGTTTTGCTGATTATCTTTCCTGCAAGGAAGCAGAATTATTTCTGCATTTAGGGGGATTTTAAAATTCTGTCTTTTTGGAAAAAGTCATGAAGGTCTTCATGATTGTCATGTGAAAGGGGGTTTCCTTTTACTCTTTGTCTTTAATTGGTCTGTCAATGCCCCAGGAAAGCCAAGCCCCTTGTGCCCAACCAGTCTGTCGGTGTCCTGTTATGGGGACTCCACTGAACAGTGTTTTGTGTCAGAGTGCAGTTCAAATATTGTTCAGGGACATGCTACAACAGCATATTGGAGTCGAATCTCTTATTAAAAACCAGAAGGAGGTACCCCCTCTCAGATCTCCTCAGTTTCGTTGAGTATGTTATCTGCTGCCATTGACTGCTATTGCCCTTGAGGGACTCATGCTAAACTGTTCACAGAAAAACACACTTTATTAATAAAAACAATGATAATAGAAAATTGTGATGGGTTAAGGTTTGAAGATTGCTGTTGTTAGTAACTGGCTGCAAAAGCAAATTTGAAGCAATATACAGGCAATTTCTAATCACCTGTGAAAGTCAGCTAGAGTTAATAATTTAGTGCTCATAGAGTAAGGTTCTAACCCAATAGATGTCCCTATGGAAGAGAAGACAGGCTTAGCCAGTTGGCTGATCCCAGAAGTTACTTCTGTAGCTTCTCTCCATTCCTAACTCACTTTTATACTAATTCTTTACATTTAGGTGGAGCTGATTGTCTCCTGTTGCACATTTTTTACTGATTGGTGTAAAATTCTCTCACTTCGCTGTTAAAGATCTAGCCAATAAAATATAGAGTGCATGCTTGGTGAGAGGTTGTCATACTGTGGGGGCAGGTAACTTGGGGGCAGGGGTGGAGGTGTGAGTTAGTATTACAATTAGACAATAATGAGCTGAATTAGTCTGAAAAGAGTTGGTTGTTGCTGGTTCAGCAGGAAGACATCCCCTTGGCTGACAGCTGCTGTGTGGTGTATCAGATACATGGCACCATCACAGTCCCATCTCTACAAGGATTACAACAGAGCCTGGCTGCAGTGTTTCCACTCTGCTGCACCCTCTGTTTCATCCCTCAGCATGTGCTGAAGCTTGCAGGCTGTGGGGAATGTATGTGGGGAATCATCATGGAATAGATTTCACGCATGCCAGCCAGATTCCATCCAGGAAGTAGCAACTGCATTTCACCTTACAATTTCTGTCCTAACTTCTGTTAGAATATGAATATAACTTAACAGTTTCCTCTCATTTTACCCCCAGCCACCTTCTCACAATGGTAGAGAAGAGGAGCTTCTTCGAGCATGGCTCATAGGTCAGACTGAGATCCTATGCCTCCTACAATGTTATTGCACAGTGTTCCGTGGTGGCTAAACTCAACCAGGACTCTGTATGCTCAGTCATGTACTGAGTAGAATTCCAGCTGGCTGAGTTGTTGAAGGGCAAGCTTGTATTTTGTAGCTAGATATACAGAACTGTGAAAACCCCATTTATCTGTATTTGTAGTGTCAGCCTGGAAGGATATATCAAAGGTCTAAGGATATTTCATATGCAGCATCCTCTTAGAATTTGGAAGCTGAACAAACAGAAGAGAAACAGCACAAAGGTTAACACTGTACTAAGAGGATGTGAAAGGAAAGAGAGAAGTAGCAGCTCAGCAGTTGAACTCTACCCTCATGGCCTTTGCAAAAGGTGGAAGGTTGCCTGGGACAGAGTGGTCCCAGATGGGCACTGGTATTTTCCAGACTGAGTACCAGGATTCTATCTGTTATACAGAAATAAAGAATACAGTGTGTCCAATTCAGCATCTGAAGTGAGACATTGGAATGACTTAAACTCTTTTATCATATCTAGGCTTATAGCTGATATTTCTCTTGCATATGCTGCTTTGCTTAAAATAGAGACACCAAATGGAAAGATTACTTAAGATGGACCAAAGCCAGCCATCAAAGACTGTTATAACCTTGCATTGTCCTTTCATTCCCTAGTATATCCGCATTCATTGGAATGTAAACGTTGTGACGATATATGTATTCTCTGTGCAGAGAGAATAAAGCTATAAACTCTCCTGCATCTTTATAGTGTCAGTATAGTGCCTAGGAACAAGTTAAAAAATCAAGATTGTTATGACTATTTTAAGACACTTTGCCTTCCACGGTAAGAAAATTCAGTGCTTGTAGCTGATACTGTTTCTTTTTCTGAAGCTTTGTCTCATTCTGCATTCCTCGTTTTACAGAAACTAATGATGTGTCATCAGGGAAATGGACCAGTTAAAATAAAGCAGCACCCCTAATGATATTTTCTAACTTACCTGGCTTTAAAAAAGCTTTATCTTGTCAGAGACTTCTTAAGTACATGGTTAAATGGGGCCACAAATTTTATTTTTATATTCCACAAGTTTGTACTAAAAACTTTGAAACATAACCTGTAACAGATGTAATTAGACAGCTAATGATATTACAGCTCATATAAATATAAATTAACATGTTTATGTTGAATTCCATTTGACAATATTTTGCACAAAACTAAGTTTAACAGGATAACTTTAAAAATTTCTGACGTCAGTGAAAATAGAATGCATCATTTCAAATTAACATAAAGCAGATAAATCAAAGCAGATCAAACCCGCCTATTTAGTCCAATACATTGCCGACAACAGTGGTAAATGCTGAATGTGAATCTTTACTGAAAGAAAGTGAATAGAATCAGAGGAGTGATTTGAGGCACTGAGGAGCCAGAGCTTCTCAAAATGCTCTCCCTGGGTCTCTAACCATGTTTCAGAAGATCACCAAGGCAGAGGCAGTGTCTTTGCATACAGTAGTACTTCCCAGGCTAGTTAATGAAAGAAAAATCTGACATTTAGTGTCTACAGATGTGTGGCAACGAGGAATTCCAGAACTTATGTACATGACTTAAAAAAAAGTCCTATTTTGGGGGTTTTTAAGTGAATCTGAAAACCACAAACAAATACTTCTGTTTCGTGAGAACAACATTTTAATACTAAATAAAGGCAGTCTTGGATTTTGGAAATTTAAACCTGGGATTGTGTGCTAGATATAATGTTTCTAACTGGCATTCAAATTTGGTTGTTATATATGAACAATTAAGATGAAAGATTGTTCTGCAATATTTCCCCTTTTTCTGTTAATCCAACTGCATACAGACAATTTTGATTTGATATGTAACCAATTAACAACAGCTTTAATAAAATGTATTTTTAAAAGCTGAAAAATGTTGTTTTTACTTTGCTAATGGTGATTTCCCCAGTAATTTAATACTCAGAAACAGTGGATTCAGTGCAATTTAGAGCAGAATAGGCTCTAAAAGAGATATCCTCTTGTGAGAAGTTACTTTTATTTCTACTTATGACTCAACATTATAATTGCTATGGATTTATTCCCCATTTTTTCCCAGTTCCTCTGTTAGATCCTTAGAAGAAAATAATTTTCATATCCATCTTAAGAATGTCTGGTAGCAAAGTCCAACTACAGAGGTCAGTAATTTAAGGCACAATTTAAATCTCCCACCAGTGGAATGGAAAGATGCACTCCTACTTTTAAAAGTAAAATTTAAAGTTTAGTATTATCAAGAGGATAGATGCTTTTTTCGTTAGAGGATGGGGATGCAGATTTTCCTGTTTATTTCACACATATGCAAACTTCACATACCAAGGTAATTGGTTTCTGGATGATGGTTACACCTTGAATAGCAGTAAGAGGATACTCTGTTTCCCTGAGTTTGTGTTTTAGCTTTTTCAGCTCTAGTTTACATAGCCTAATTTACAGCTATGTCATGTCTAGACAGAGTAAAAATTTTCTACTAATAGTTCCATTATTTTCTCCGTGACAGAATTTAACAACATCTTCATTTAAATGCTAATTTTTTTTCCAGTTAACTGCAGAAATAACATGCTTGAAGACAAATATAACATTTCAAGCATTATAAAAAATAATACCAAAATTCATGCAAACCATCCAAATCAGTCAGTAACTTTCCAAGACAGCGCAAGGAGAAACATATTAGAGGTGAGTAGACAGTGAGAAACACCACTGCAGGTTTATCGTAGAAACATCACTGCCAACATACTGCAGATAGATTAAGTGGGATGGAGGTTTTTTTTGTGCCCTTTTTTTCCCTCTTTTCTACTGTAGTGGGTCAAGTAACAGAGTATAAACATATCAGCTTGGTATCTTCACAACAGACCTACGTATTGTATTGTCAAATTCAGATGCAACTAGTTTTCATTTCCTGGCTCTTCCATTGCCACACTAGCTAATCAATGGCATGTCATTTAATCCATCTGGGTTTCTAGGGAGTTATATTTCTTATTCTCCATGTCTATGTGCACTTCAATGCTTAGGTAGGCAGAGTAGCTATTGCCTTTTTTTGAGCTACACTTTCATCTACAAATGGGATTCGTTGTAGTCCTGTCAAATCCGGGGCAAGGCAAAATCATCATCCTGTCTCTGAATTTTATACTTTGAGCCCAATTTTTTTTTTAAAAGGATTTATATGGACAGAAGAAAGAGTATTAGGAAATTGGAAACTAATTTGTTCATGAACTAAGACAAGGACTTGCTATAAAATCATATAATGAAACAGATATACCATATTTAAATCCACATTCATTAAGAAACCCATCAGCAATATTAGAGGGTCATATTTTTCACAGATAATATCAAAGATATTTTAAAAGAAATTTGTGCCATCAGTGTGGTTCATTATTATACCAGGGCCTTAATCTTTCATTATTCATAATTAAGACTAGATTAAGATTTTTTCTGGGTCCCCAATCGATTTTTCCAAGGTGACAGCTGTAGGGATTGCTCTATATTAGACAGTACTGAGAGTATTATAAGTTTGAATGAGGCTTTTGAAAAATATATAATACACAGTTTTTAAAATTTTATATTTCATTAAAGAAACCACCATCTGAAAAATGGTACTAGCTACTATGGCCAAAGTAAAACCAGTGAAGTCTGTGAAGCTACAGCCACCTTTTTTCCCCTTACCTTATAATGCAAGCTAGTATTTGAACTGGATATCTTTTTACCAAGTAAAGGGAAATTCTGTCTAAAAAAACCCCTGCCAAAATGTATGACTCAGTGCTTTTCAAAGACTCATGTATCTTTCTCTTATTAATAGTCAGTTCTGTGTGGAAAGATCTTGGAACTGCTTGAAGTGAGGTAGTGGTGAGACAGGTTCTTTTCACTTACTTTAACTCCTATAAATGTAAAAAAAAGAAAAGAAATGGAATGAAATAAAATAAATTTAAATTAAATTAAACAGGAAAGAGACAAAATTTGCATGCTGAAAGAATGGAGGTGTGTTGAAATCCAAGAAATAAAATTAAAACAGAAACTACCAAGAGGACCTTGGGGAATTTTAAACCAATCACTGCAGCCATTTAATTCTGATAACAAAATATTTCTTCTCCCATTTTAACATGAAGTTGCATTTATAACCCGAACACGGGCAATGTGAAATCAGCACAACAGTAAATGTAACTCTTGTTCAGCAAACTCCCAAAATATTTTGGGATGCAATCAGGATAGCTGGATGATTTTCCCTACTGGGAGCACTGTTCACACTGTATCTACTTCCTGTAAATCTGTGCAGGCCGGCAAATGCACTCGGTTGTTTCAGTTAATTAGACAATGGTCCATTGATGCAGAATGAAGATGCATCCAATACCTGGTATGTGGAGCGCTGAAAGTTTGTAAGTGGTTGCTATTTTTGGCATGTTTCAGCAAAAAAAATACACTTATATTTCTATAAATATGTGATTGCTACATTGTGCTGGTCAGCTACTGCTTTTAAGCAGCTGAGTTCTGATTTATGTGCTAAACCTACAGTAGTGATACAGACAGGTTACATCTAGTAAAAAGCACGGGTCACTATTTTACAGATGTCATTTTTCCCCAGTTTAGGACAAAAAGGGCATTCAATTTTGTAGTTATAACCCCCCTTTTTTGCTAGGGTATTAGCCTTTAAATATATGTCTGGTGGGTAGGATCAGACTCCTTTTCCAAACTGATGATCCTTAACAAAGATAAGTCACCTGATAAAGTATGAAACTCTAATAGAAATTTGATTAGAATGCAAACATGCTGTCTGAAACACTGTAGACCAGTTTTTAACTGTGGTATTAGGGAAAAAAAAAAGATTTTTTTTCCCCCCCATTTTCACAAAATGTAGGGAAGGAAAAGGGGGAAGAGACATCCAAACTTGTTTACAATGAGAAACAGATGTGAGTTATTATGAAGTGTTCCTGTATTATTAATAGAAATTTGGTATCCGTATTATTTCAGATACACATTTCCCAGGTATACTCAGAACACAGAAAGCTTGGGAGTTCTGCAAGTATTATAGTAAACCTCTGATTACTTTTCATGGCGATGTCATGGCTAGGATTGCAAGCTAGTGGTATAGGAAAGAGACCGAAACAGGTCTCTAGGCAGCTGTTGAGCTTCAGTGGAAGAGAAAGGGAAGTACTTCC
Organism: Struthidea cinerea; assembly: GCA_013397865.1. Classification (NCBI taxonomy): domain Eukaryota; kingdom Metazoa; phylum Chordata; class Aves; order Passeriformes; family Corcoracidae; genus Struthidea; species Struthidea cinerea. Next base: position 461,275 of record VZTI01002658.1, read on the forward strand.
GCTGAAAAAAATCACAGAGGGCTGAGAAATGACTGAATAGTGACATCCTGATATTGCATTATATTTGCCTTCAGGTGCAACTTCAGTGCTTGGTTGCACTCCTGCCCGAGTATTGTGATAAAAGTGTGAGACAACCCCACAGTGCGGAGTCAGGGCAGCAATTTGCAATTATGTTGTTGCTGTCCGGCTCCATCAGATAAAGTATTTTACATGTCTCTCTTACAGAGGGTCACTGAACTACAACATGCATCTGCCAGCAGAAGTTTTTGGGGTGGTAGATGAGAAATCAAGTGTCAGAATTGTAAGCAATAGGTCATCTCTGATTTACAAAAGAAATTTAGGAGAACACAGTCTGAATCCATGCATCAAATAACAACTTTCAAATGCAATTGACCATTCGGTAAAGAATGCTCTTGCACAGCAGAAAGATTTCATGTGTGACCAAGTCAGTACAAATCTGATGATGAAAAATTGCAGTGATGAGTTCTGAATTATCAACAATGTGGATATGTGATGATACTGAGTACTCGTAGATATATAAATTATCGCATTATTAACTGGAAGCTAATTTAAATGTATAATTTTTGTGTATAATGAACAGGAGTCTCTAATTCTGAATTGCCATGTATCACTAACAAATTGGAAGACTAATTAATCAAATATTGCTGCAATATTAAATAGCTAATTTACCAAGAAAATTGTTTTTGAACTCTTGTGTGAAGCCGCCTGTGGCTATGTCAGATGATACTGTATAAGTTATGTACTGAAGTGTATTTTGACTGCCAGAATACTCTAGAGTAGACCACAACACTACAAATCCATGTGTGCTGCTGATAATGTAACCCGAGAAAAGCTGACACATTTTTTATGCAGAATACTTATTCTCTTTCATGCAAACCAAAATTTTACAGATAAAGAAATTGAAGATATTGCTTTCAAAGTTGTTTGGGGTAACACATCACATTTTAGTTTCATCTAATTGGAGTGCCATTTGAAAACAAGATCTACTAAATAAGAAGCTGGCCAAAGAAATGAGAAAAGCATAATAATCAGTTTAAATATCAAGCTTCAAATGTGGATTTAAACTCCCAGTAGGAATGGGATGGAAATTTGATCCTTGTCCCACACTAAGGAATATTTTAAAAGCTTGATTATAGAAAATGTTCACTGCAATTCTTGAATAATATGCAGTATCTTTGAACAGTGAGGAAAGAATGATCAATGAAATATGTGTTCTATTCTGAACTGGGGTATAAAACTGTTCTTATATGCAATGTGCATAGACGTAGTTGTAAAACAAAAAAACATCATTAGACAACACAGGATAGAACTCTTTAAAGTGGTATGTGAGCGTTTTGTTGTCATACTTAGAGACTTGCTCAGGTAAGATTTTCTTTATCACGTATAATATTTGAGGGGGAATCTTCATCAGTCAGGAAGTCTAAATGATCTCCTTGTATTGGAGGTAGAAGTGAGCCCAAGACAACTGCTCTTTCAGCACTGCTGTAGGTATTTCCAGAACTCCACAGTTCAGAGGTGCTAAGTATAGCAATCAGATTTCACCTAGACTTCTCCATGATTTAATGGTCTTATACTTAAGTAAGCCATAAAGTTTAATGGTGGTGGTTGTGTTTAAGGCCAGAAGCATGCTTATATACTTTTCTGGACCAAGACCATTACCACCATCATTGAAATATCTGAACAACACAAGTGAGGCAATAAATAGAACATTTTGTGGAGGCAAGTTCCCATTTGTATTACCATCCCATTGATCCAGAGATGAGAGAGGAGGAGACTGAAGGTAAGATTTTTCCTACTTTAACAAGGAGGCATGATGCTTTGCTCCACAAGTAGTTCCAAATGAATCATATGGGAGCATGCTCTAGCTCACTATGAACAGACTATTATAGTTTGGCTTGAAACAGCTTTCAGAAAACTCACACAGGAAGTTTGTGTCAGATTCTAACCCTGCATTATCTGACTCTTAGCCGATGCTTTAACTGCAAGACAATCTGAAGTGCCTTAGTTTCCAATCTCCTTTTCCAGAAGGTTACTATTTTTTTTCTTCTCTCATGTGGTGTGAGTTTCAATAATTACATGAAGAAGATGTAAGCAAGGGGAGGTGTGGGGGAAGGAAAAATATTATTTCAGTGCAATAAAGGCTCAGGATTTTAAGATTGAAAATTCCTTAGCCTACTTACAAACTTCTGGACTATTGCCTTACTTTTTATTCATAAAGTATGAATTTTTAACCTGGTAGTTGTAAAATGGGCAGGTGAAATCAGGTGTTATAGCAGACTGCATAGATTTTGAAGAGTCAAATTCAAACAAAATAATTTAAGTCTCTAAGATTATTACTGCCATCATGAAATTAATAGACGTCTATTTTTCACAAAAAAAAAGAAAAAGAGTTTTATTAAGCTCAAATTACCTTGTTTGGGACATTGACAGAGCAACTGAGTCCTTTATTCATAGTTGTTTTCCACTTAAAATCTGAAAATTCTTACTTTTATTGTAAGCAGAAATGTGCAAGAGGATGGTTTGTGACCTCATGAGTGGTCCTAATGCCAGGGTCATGTTGGAGCATCCGAATCGCAAGAATGCATTCCCCACTCCCAGTGAATATGCCGGCTAGAAGGGAAGCAGCTGGCTGCTCCTCTGTGTGGTCACTTGCTGAATACAGCCAGTTACAACCACACCCACCCCAATGACAAATTGCAGGATGAGAACTTGATTGAATCTGTTTACCAATGAAGCCATAGAGCAGAACGGAAAACTTTTCTTCTCAGGGTCTGAGTCATAGTTATCAGGATAATTGGAACTGAGCAAGGACCTAGTTATGCCACAGACTCAGCTGCTCCAATATTCAAAAACTTACACACTTTCACCATGAAAGATTTTAAAATTTATTTAACATACATGTAGCATTAATCAGTAAAATAAAGGAAAATATAGTCTTTCAGAGTGTATTACAATCAGCTAGGAAATTAGGACTGGGGCCAAGGAATTCTATTTCGATTTTACAGGGTCATTGGCAGGCAGATGACAACTACTGGATTAATAATTTGACTGCGATGGGTGCACATCTACAACCCATGCAAGGTGCTTGACAAACTCTGTAAAGTACAGTATGGAAAGTGCAAAGGTCTGCTTGAGTTTCCTTGCTTGCAGATGATCTGTCACTGTCCAAATGGGGGCAGCTCTGTACGGCTCTAGCTCTGAAAGGAAAGTGGTGTAATGGTGTAGCACTGTGCCAGCTCACAGCTCAGGCTTTCCCGTGCTTTTCCTCCTGCAGTGACACTTGGCTGAGTTCAGCTGAAATGGCTGTTATGAGCATGACCCACATTACTTCCTCCAGCAACAAGGAGCTCGCCTTGCCAAGAGGAACTCTTCTCCCTGTACAACTGTTCAAACTGGGACAGATTTGTGTCTGGTAGTGTGTCAGCTGCAAAAGGAGCTGAGCATATCAGCAGGTTAGAGACCCACTTTCTATGTCAGAGTAACAAGACTTTTAGCCCCTTTTTATTTTATGAATAATCTTACGTAGAGTCCTCAAAGCTATATCCCAAAAGAAATGAAATATTAAGAAGAGCTGATGAGCAGAAGCAAACCTGTCTGCCTTCTTTTAGGTTTCTGAACTATATTCAAATAAAACATCTGCTTAAGGACCTGTTTCTTATATCATTATGCTGAAATTTTTTTCTGAACATTATCCATCATGAGAAAGAATTCTAAGCTTGGTAGTACACCATGGGTGTTCTCACTTGTGCCAAATGTGCTATACTACCAAAGCCAGTCATAACAAGACATTATTTCTAATGGGAAAGGTGGTTTGCGTCTGTAGCAAAACAATATTATTTTTTATCTGGTCACAATGACACATCTGTTGTATGTCTTGATTGGAACAGCAGAAGTAGTATTTTATATTGAATTTCCAATTTTGCTGTTTTACCCTGTTTCTCTTCTGTATTGTTCATGTGATAAGCTCCATCTTGTTTGAGGAAAACCTTTTTTATTTAGTCAGGAGGGTATGCTAGCAATCTATCTTTCAACTGGCAGAATCAAATATTAGTATACACCATAAAATGACAATCAAGTATCATCTGAGAAAACAGAAGCTTGTCTATTTCTTCTCCTATCCATAGAAGAAAAGGGTTTACTGCTATCTTGTTTATAAGAAAAAAGATTTTTTTTTTTTTTTACGAAGAAAGTTTTGTATGCTTTCTCAAGGGACTGTTTTAGATTTTTCAAGACATTAATAATTGCCATGCTGTAATCTTAAACATGCCAAATTGCAGTTGCAATATCATAATTATCACCTAGTCAGGCCCATGATATCATCTCCTATCTTTACAACTGATGTCCTTCAGCCTTCAAAATAAAGACTGTCCTATGTTAGTAGGATTTTGTCTTGGTTTAAATGCAGGGTCATAGAGAAAAATGTACACTGTGGGCTCAATGAAGGAAGTTGGAAAATTAGGAATCTACTGTGTTTTCTTGATCTTCTGCTTCCCACATGCATTTTCGCTTCAGATCTTTCTGATGCCTCATTTTACAGTTAGTTCTGTTTAACAGCATATCAATAAGCCATTTTACATTTTTTCAGATTCCATATGTAAGCATAGAAACAAGTAAGATTTGGGTGAAGAAGAGTCAAATACGGACATCAGGCCAGAAAATAAGTGATATTTTGTAGTAAGGAAAATCTAAAAGTCTGAAAAGTGTGTTCAGTTGTATTCAGGGACATACCCTATATAGGTATGTCCCTGAATAGGGATTGCTAACCGGATAAAAGCTTTCTCTGGCTGCTCATCAAAGATTATGCAAGTGTAGTCTATAAATCATCAGTTCTGCGTTTTGTTAAAGCCAGGTAGCCATGCTTTGGACCACATAACAAAAGAACTCTTTGCGGATTGTTTTGTTTTCAATCTCAGAATTATCACTATTTGCTACTTTTACAGATTAAATTCAAGTCTACAACTATATGTAAGATAGCTAAAATTGTATGTAGCACTACAAATTTGTGTTAAGTCCTGTGAGGACCTAAATCTCTCCTTCAGAAATCCAAATATTGATTGAAATAATCATAGTTTCTCTTTTGTTGTCACCACCCTGTATTTATACACAGAATGAAAATGAATGAGCGTAAAGAGCAAGGAGTGGGCGTAGCTATGTAGTCCCATATTTCCTCTTCAGTCAAGCCCACACATAATTTTTCATTCCTGCTCCCCAGTACCCGATCCAATTCACTAGTGTTGGGGCAAGCTATTCTCAGTTTCAAATGTAAAAATAGGAAAAGGAAATGCAGGAATAAAAAAGGGTATAATGAAGGATAGTACTTAGCTATCAGTGAGCATGACTTCCATATGTTACTCATGCCAGCAAGAGTGTATGTGAGTATACAAGAATATATATTGGGGGAAATCTCCAGGCCTTCCACAGTTTTGAAATCAGGTCACCTAAATACATCTGTTGCTGTTTTTAAAAGGTTTCTCTACCACCTAGTAATAATGAATTATTAAGAAATAATTCTTACCCATTACTACAGCATTCATTGTGGTAATTGATTTCTTCATAATCAACCACAACAGTCTTGTACTTTAAAAATTAATTCAACACTTTGCCTTTTTAAAATGATGCATGACAAAGGCTCTTAGAGAACGCTGCCATTTTAACCATATCCTTTATTTTCCTTTCTTAAGTGATTTCCTAAAGCAGATTAAAAGCTGCTTTCCAATCTTTTAAATGCTGTTATAGGGAAAATGTTATTTAAACTGGTCTGAAGCTGACGTTCCTTTAAAGTCTGAAACTCTTCTTTCAAAAACAGGGAAGAGACAAATACATTTAAAAGGTGAAAGAAAATCTTAACAGGAAATGCAGCAGCCTGTTGCTTATCCATATGCGGAACCTCACCACTGGAGCGAATCAGCACAGTACACAGTCTCATTAGCTGCTCTGAGACCTGTTATATGTGTATGAATCCCAGGCTGCTCGGGGATTTGCTTTTGGCTGCCTCCTGGGTTTCAGACTCATGAGAATGGTGTAAGGCATATAACCCTAATGTTAACCTGGTTAAGCTGAGTCCTAAGCAGCTGGACCAGAAAATGATAAAATTATGTCAGAAAGGTTTAGGTTATGTTAAAATAAGAACGGCATCTTCTAAATGTTTTTTGGATTACTTGAAGCTGGGGGGAAGGAATGCTTTCTTCTCTTTCTGCTCAGCCCACAATTCGACTCAGGATCAGAAGTTAAAATGACTGAGGATCTTAAGCAATAATGGTGCCATAACTGACACAGGCAGATTTGTATCAACCTGGATATGACTGCAAGGCTAATTGTTCGCCGCTGTTTGCAGGTGACATATCTTTTTTTTTATTATTATTGTTATTATTTATTTTCTGCAGTAAATTCTTGCCTAGTTCTAATATTAGCAGCCATTTAAAACAGAAATTACATTAGTAAAATTATCATCATCAAAATAAGTTTTAACCTATTTTCATGCTGGTTGGTGATTTTAGCAGAACCTTAAAAAACTCAGCTGTCAGCTTTAACCTAAATAAAGCATTTTCAGCTGTGCTCCTAAGTTACTTTCATGCAGTAAATAGACCCAGCCTTATTTATTTACCTTCCACTGAAAAACAGTTCAAAATACTGTAAAGAAGTTGTTTAGCACAATAAGTCACATATAGCCTAGTGAGGGATATGTGAGAAGAGTAAGGGCTACGTAAGAAATATTCAAATATCTCACTTTTTAAAAAAGAAATGAAAACTCAAAAAGACAGCTGGAATGCAAAAGTGACATTATGCACCTGTTTAGACCTGAACATGAAGAAATTGAGATCTGTTTTAAATTATTAATGAACTAAATTAATAAACAGGATGAAAATCCATTTCTGTTCCCAGGAAGGAAGGGCTTTATACTTAAACAGACAATTGTTCTCTCCAGCCTACTAAATGATGCAGAGGTTTGTGGGAAAGTCCTTAAGACAGGACGTAAAATAAATGACTGGAGACTTGGGAATTACTTTTCTAGGAATGTTTTTCTTCTGTTTCTGTTCTTGTCAAATTAACATAGACAATATATTTTATTATTGCCAAGTACTTACAATGAACATAAGTAAGCCTTATTTTGAGGCATTTAAAGCAGCAAGTTTCCTTAGAAATAACCAACTCTAAGAATCAGTACTTTTTGTTTGAAGACTGTAGACTTTCTTTTGAAAGAACTAGCATTTGATTCTAATTGCACCTGATGTGTCAAGTGTGACTTTGCTATTTGTCTATAACTGGTATAACTGCAGATGATGACCTTTTAATTCTTCAAACAATGAAGAAGTTAAAATTAAATCTGCTGTGTTGCCTTAAATTGGCAGTGGCTGTTTCTGTACTCAAGGAAGTTATACTCATGAGTAAATTAGATTACTGTTTTAAGATATACTAGTAATTCTCTTTCTAAGTATAGAATGGCATTGGTTAAAAGAAGCACCGTAAATCTTATTTTCAATTAGCTTAATCCCTATAAACATTCACTGAAACCCTACTAAATCTGCTTAAATTCAAAGACTGTCCGCAATTTGCCAGCTGGTCGTTCCTGTCTGGAGATTTAGCAATAGATATCTGTGGGATGGGAAAAAGCTGATTAGAGATGAATAATGAAGAGAGACCAAAACCCCATTAGGCAGGTCTGAGATCAGAGTCTAACAAATGACCCCAAGATATATTTAATAGTGCCCAGTTAAGCAAAGAGCAGTAGGCAATAGAACATGTTTCTTTTGAAGGAGAGTCCAGAACTGTGTACCTTTGGCTTGCTTTGAGCTTCCTGTGCATTCAGTGACATTTTACAGTAGAAAAAAACCTCGTCATAAAACTGATAAATATTTAGTTTATGGAGATATATATCAATGAATGACAGTCTGGATTTTCATTAAAGGGATGTGGTTTATGAGTTTCACAAACAGTAATAAAAAAAGAAGTTACCCCCTCAAAATGGGAGAGTTTAAGTAATATGTTCATAGTGGAACAAAAAATATTGAAAAAGGTAAGTCCTTATATTTCTTCTTATATTCACCATGCTGTCTGTGGAAAAAAAAAAAAAATCACTGAGGCCTTTTCCAATCTCGCTTTTTCTGGGAATAAATTAAAAAACGTATTGAACTAAATAAGGGTCCAACAGGTCCTTGTGTCAGAACTATTCTGCTTGTGCTATAGCAAATTCCTCTAGCAATTCTCTTAGGCAGAACTACTTCCCCAGATGACAAAAAGCATCAGCCATCCTTTGAGATAAATCTTCTCTTTGACATGTGTGACATTGGGAAGCTGAGTAATACGGTTAGTATTCGAACTTACTCTGTTCAAGTCATCATGTCTTGCTAAATATTTAGACCCTTCTGCTCAAGATATTTTTTTTAAAACATCAATGCCACATTTATTTTGCTATTTCAAAAACCTGTGGATGTATTTCATATTAATGTGCATGTTCAAAGCAAAATTAATCTTTACCTCAGTAAAAAATCCATAGTTTTTTCTTGTTCTAGGATTACATTCTGAAAGAAGAGGCTCACTGTTGTAATGTAATGGATTCCATACTCCTAAGATAAATGACAAAATGAAATATCTCCTTTTCTGATTCTCCTGTCTAGATGCATTTTGTGTAGTGGGCAGTTGGGAATCATGAGATTAGAATTCCACTGAGGTGTTCTGCTGACATCATCAGCCATACAACTGAAGCTCAAGTGGTTTACATTGTCATTAGAATCCCAAGATAGAAATGTAAAACTACATAATTCATGGCGTGCCTGTTTGTTTTATATAATAATACACAGTCTGAGTTCCTGATTCAGTTCTTAATCCCACTGAGACCACCCCTCCTTTTCCCAAAACATCTTCCTGACAGCACAATTGAAACAACACCTTCTTATAAAATAAAAGGTATTATTTTAATTGAAAGAAAAGACTGAGCATTTCTTGAGAGGGGAATATAAAAGTTTTTAATCTCTATGTCAGTAGAGATAAAAAAGATAAATTTGGGTTTGAAATATTGTTCTTAAAAACTGGATCAACACATGGGTTACTAAAGCAGTAGAATGCGACAGCTTGGAAGGAAAAAGGAAGGAAAAAGTGTCTTAGGTGAAAGTACAGATCAAGCTGAACTGCTGCTCTGAAGGATATCTAGTTTAAGAGATATCAATTATTTGAAAACAAGGCAAGATATTTTCTGATTCAACAAACAATGGGTCTGGGGAAAAAATCAAATTTGGGTTTTGTCAAAAAAAGCTCTTACGATTTGAAATATTTTAAATGGTGAGACTTGCTTTTTTGACTACGCAAGCTGGCATGAGAAAGAACCATTCTTCCAACATGTCCTCCAACCTTATTGACCCAAATTTCTCTATTATAGAAGCTTTAGTGCTAAGTTAATACCAAGGAAAAATTCTTGCTGGTGCTTATGTGAGACTGAAAGTGTGGATAATTTTAAATACTGATGTTTCTCTTTTTTAGTCTGCATGCCAATTGCCACAATTCTGTGGCATCAGGTAGCACAACAGGTTTCACTTTTCTAAATATTGGATATGATTCTTATACATGTTGGACCAAGGAAGGGAAGGTGTCTGAAAATATGAAGCAATCAAGAGAGAAATGGGTATGTGCTCAGGTGGATGTTAAGATAGGCTATTTAAATAGCATAAGAATATGCAGTGATAATTTAATTACTGTGTAGCCTTCTTCCAATACTCTTAAAAAGTTGAATGAACAACACATCACAAATCTCCGATGATCTCACCCTAGAAAAAGATATTTTTCATTAAAAACCAGACAACATATCTGTCACAGAGGCTGCTTCAGTATATCAAACTATTTTTAGAAGGTAACAGAGGACAGAGGATTTTATACTTTCAAACATGTTGGTCATAATAAGAATCCTTTAGAAATCCTTCTTTTAAAGGAAAGATACCAACAAACACCTAACAGAATGATTTCAAATTCTGAAATGATGCTCTTGTTTGTTTAAATCTGTTTTCCTTTTGGAAAAGATCTTTGGTGGATGCTATAGATTCTTCTCTAGTTAAAGTACTGTGCTTAGATTGTTGTGAAATCCATAGCTCCCACTCTCAGCACTGATATGACTCAAAGAAAAGATCAGCAGAGAAAAAACTGGAAGAATCTTTTTCATGAAATGGCACCAGACGATCTTTCTCAAGGCAATATTTAAAATAGATGTGTTTACTTCTGATAGGCTTGTGTGTCTGATAACAGTAAGCAGATTAAGTATGTACAGAAAACCTTTTATGCCTGCTCCCCTTGAGTGAAAGGTATTATGTTTGTAAATCGAAGCCTAAATGCTGGCAAAGGGGACACACTGCATAATCCTATTGAAAGGTCTATATCTTTGAAAAGCATCTTAACATAACTGTAACTTGACCGTAACTCTAGTTCAGTTTCAGAAGCAGACACAGGAGGACATGCTTCCCAATAACAAATCAGTCACAGCTCCTAAAAACCAGGGTTTTTTCAAAATCAATTTATTTTTACCATTATTTTTACAAACTGCAATATATGTTTATAAGAATCATTTGCATCTGTGAATTCAGATTTTAGCTACAATAAACTTTCAATCTTAAGTGTGTAGAGCTATGGTAGAATAAACCAAATGTGATTTTTTTTTTTAAGACAGAAGAATTCATATAACTTTCTGTCTTGAAAAATTGTAGATTAAGCCAAAATCCTCAACAATATTGAGCAGAGAGAAAATATTACTTGGACTTTATGTTATCATTTTTTGTGTGTGGATTTGATTTTGGTTTTTTGTTTGTTTTTCTCCTTAAATTGTAAAGATCTGTTCAGATTGGAGCTCTGGAAAAACCACCTACGCTAGATTGCTGACATGACTCCAAATAAAGTTACCAAAGTGTCTGGCTATAATGTGCCCCCTCTAGTCCCAAAATATGAAAAAAAAAATTTGATTTTTGACTAACGTTACTGGAACAAGTATGAGCTTAAGAAATTTCTTATTTTATACTCTTAATTTCTTGCTTATTTTGTGAGAAACCATTCAGTAGTAACATATAAAAACCTGCAGAGAAAAGATTGAAGAAGTCTTGAGTTCCAGCAGGGTAGTGGACAGAACTATATACAGAAAGAACAGAAATAGAGAGGACAGAGGAGAAGAGCTGCAATTTTTGAGGAGGAGAGCAAAAGGCAGAGCTCCTGGAAATCTGAGAAATGGGAGAGAAGTCCCTCAAAAGAAAGATCTGATTCTAAAGGCTAAGACTGTGTGACACAGTGTGGTGAGAAACAAGTTCTGACTAGGAACATATCTGGAACAAGGAATAAATGCAGCTGCAGGCTAAAAGCAGCTTGGTTGTGGGCAGTAAATTGGAGTAGAAGAGATTTGGCTGGGGACATCGAGACTTTCTGTCCAAAATACATCTGAGACTTTAGCAAGGGACTGAAATAGGAAAACTAAGGCCTTAAAAGTAAAATATATAATGATGAAGGCCAAGTGTAAGAAAACAGGTGGTACTTCAATAGAGAAAGATTGGACTGAGTAGAATATAAAATAGCAGACACAAAGATTTAGGATCAGTAGAGCACATTCCTTTACAAGAACTAATATGGAATCCAGTCTCTTAATTTAATCTGTGAAATATAGTGGCAAGTGCCTCAGGACCATAAGTACAGGTGTATTTTGGTAAGCCTGTTGAAATGAAAAAGTCTGGAGTCAGATGTGTCCTACGTGCATTTACACACAAGATAAGCAATGTCAAATGTTTTCACATGATCAAGGCTATAGTCAGTTTAACTGTAATAATGAATAACTTTTATTTAACTGTGGAATAAGAAAATATTTGGACAGAAAAATTCAGGCTTATCCATTTCAAACTTAGCTCTGAGTTTCGTAGAGGTATTTTCCCAGCAGCTCTTTACAACAGCTTCCAAAAATACTTTTGTCTAAGAAAGTTCTGATTATTAGAAATAGATGGATACTGTACTCAGTGTGGGGCAACAATAAATCATTGGGGACCAAAAAAAGATTGAAAAGTGAGAAGATGGCAGGATTATTTTCATTCATTTTGGTCCTAGACATCTCTGGGATTTATGCAGTTATAACATAAGCAGCCAGGCTCTTTCCTGTACAAATTGTCCTGAATTTTGCATGCAAGTTCTAAAACCCTCTGCTCAGCTTTTCCTTTCAAGTCTAATTTGCAGAACTGTCATTTATAAATTTACAGTCCAAATCTTCCAAATGAAGATCATTTTGGACTGTGTGTATGGAAGGGGTTGTTATCTTATTCTAAATAGACTGGAATGGAAAGTTGCATCCTACATCAGTGCATAAAAGATAAATGAAAAGGTATTTTTTTAATGTGTCACTCAGTTTAGTATGAAATGGAATTTTTTATGGCATTAAGTTTGGGATGCAAACCAATATTCAGTGAGTGCTACAACTCTAACCTTAACACATTACTAACTGTGTTAGATGACAGTGATTACTGTAGTTTTGACAATCACAGAGATATCTCAGGGAAGAACACTAACCAACTTGAAATACTAATTTAACATGTGTAATGACAACAACAAAGGAAAGTAGCAGTTCTCTTAAATCAGATGCTGAAAATCAATTGTACCTCACTCCCTGATCTAAGGAGGGCTAAGTTTCACTGAAATAATATACACAATTTCTGTAACTTAATTAAGACCACCCACTCTCAGGTTTCATCAAGCAGTCAAAAGTTTCTGTAGAAACCTTCTGAAAGAAAAAGACAAGTATTCAGTGTCTGAGGCAATAAGCAGAGAGCATGGCTGTATCCTTAGCAACATTGTCACTAGATAAACACTTAACGGAGCTGGGTCCTGAAACGCACCTTCAGACAATCTGACACTTGGACTGAAACCTGCTGGAGTGAATTTCCACTCCATTACACTTAAGCACATTTCTCTTTGATACAATGGTGTCACCTATCTCTGTGGTCTTGAATAGTTTGGATAAGGGCATGAGAAGCTAAGCTTACAAGTTTTCAGCAAGTGCTGCACAAGAACATCCTGTAAAGTCAAGGATGCCTGAACGGCTTGTGATGGTACATGTAATGTACTTAGCTGTGATTCCAAGGTGAAACCCTGCTGCAATTCTGACCCATGCCACGCTAAATTGGTTTGTATTTACACCTTTTCTGTTTTTTAACACCTATAGTTATTCCGTGATGATTGGGTTAAACTTTACAACAAATTTTAAAAGACAAAGGAGGAATCCTCCCCTCTGCACACAAAACTATAAAATGGCACTGTGAAAGGATTTGTATTAAAACATAAAAAATAAAACCAGTATTTCTTCTGAGGTAGCACACTTCTAGATGCAGATATTTCTAGGTGGCTTTATTGGAGACCAGATATATCGTGGGAAACAAATATGGTAGGAAATAAGGATTGACAGGTAGCTTTAAAAAATATCCAAACAGCAGAGTAAAAGCAAATTATGATAATGCTGAAAAAGACAAAACTGAATGTAAAACCTACTATTAAATGTTTTCTGCCTCAGGCTGTTTATACTGCTTTTCTCCAAACACACTGCTTGTATTTAAATTTGAATTTGAGAAATATAACTTTAGGACAGTAAGACTAGTAATATCTCAAAATGAAAGAAATAACCATACAATAACATAATTCTAGGTATGTTTTCTATATTATGACTGTTCAGTAACCTGGCAAAAACTTGTGGCTCTTAGATTTTTCTCCTGTCTACATGTATTTTTTTCTCCATCCTGTATTTGTTTATGCTTCCTACCTTTTAGATGTTTCTTAGTTATTAATTCCTCCACAAAGCTGACACACACAGAATGGAAGGGTGAAGAAGGCCAGTAGAATATATCAGCTTTCAAGTGGACTTAGTTACCTCACTGCTTCAGGTGCTTTTAAAGGTCACAAAGGTGAGAACAAACAAACAGTGCTTGAGTGTTGCCATGTTTTTTGGCCAGGGCCAGCAATACATCAGCTCCCATCACTTATCAAAGTACTGACATGATAGTTGAGATAACGCTTTTAAAAAGTGGCATGGATAGCAGTTGTTATTTCTATTGTCAGTGTCATGCAGTCATGATGTACAGCTGTAAATGAGGACCAAAGTAGATGTTCTGGCTACTATATGTTGGAGAGTAGCAGAGAAATTCACTAGGCTGGAGTAGGATTTCTAAATTGTCCATTCTGTGAATTTATGGATGGGAACAAGATTAATGACTGAATATTAAATAAGCAGACTCTTGGAGAACTTGAGTGTGTGGTCCCTGATGGGACAGTTTACAAGACAAATTAGCTATTTTCTTGTATTAATACCTTAATCCCATTGTTTCCCTGTGGCACATGCAAGCGTAGAACTTGCCCTTCATTATGGCAAGCTTTAGCTTAGCTAAAAGTGAGTTAGATCCTCAGGCACCAGTGCTTGAAAATTCTGTGTCTACTTAATGTAGTTTTGTTGAGCAGACTCTTGCCCAGGTTCATTCCTCAGCATACAAAACATTTATATTGCTAAGCCTGCAGAGAACAATGCCTTGTTAAATGGCTTTTACAACTGACTGAATTTAACAGATTTTTATATATATGGCTCAAGTAGGAAGCTTCTGAAATTTAAAATTTAATACTTGGAAAAACCTCAAATGCAGAAAAAGCTTAAGAATGTTTAAAAACTTTTAAAAAATGTTTAGAAAGTCAGGAACATTTTGCTTTAATGACAAATAAGAGCTCCAGTGGCTTGGAATTTAGCCTTTAATTATATCCATATAAATTAACTTCCTGTGTCTAGAAGCATCCAACCCACACATTCCAGTGTTACAAGAAAATCTGTTTTGATTTGGGAACCTTCATAACGCTTAAAACTGACTTCATGCACACCCCCTAGTATTTTACCAGCCCTTGTGTTGGCACTGAATACTACTAGGCAGTAGAGTGGAATTTTTCATTTCAGCTCCAATGTTTGGAAAGGCAGCGAGTGCTCGTAACTCCAGATGAAGTGACAGGAACATGTAGATCTTTAACACCCATAAAATTCAGCACAGAAGAGCACTTATAATAGCTGATGGCTGTGAGAATGGAAAGAGCCTATGCTGTTGTTCTGACCTTACAACCAAAAGTAGATTTAGAGCCAGAGATGAGCAGGAAATATGTTTTCCCTGTTCTGTATCACTGATATTTCAAAGCATTTCCCTCTTCCCATCAGGGTAAATGTTAAAATTGTGTGGTAATATAAAGTGTTAAAGGACAGGAACAAGCAGATTTGGTTCAAAACTCCTTGTATGTTCAGTGGAAGTTTGAGAATCAGCCTTCTGCCTCCTGTCCCTGCCTGGCTTACAGCAGAAACCAAAACACAATCTCTATTCAGCAACAGCTAGAGCAGGAAGAAAAATCAAAACCCAGACTTGACTCAATTATATCATCTCTTCCTTTTCCAGGTTTTCATCTAGAATTTCGGAAACTGTTTCCTGAACAAAAACTTACTACAAAAATGTAGCCCCTCCAAAGTATCGTTAAAAACAACAAAACAAACACCCGCCCCCATCCCCCCCTCCCCCCCAAATCAAACCAAGATAGGAAAAAAAAGCCAAACCAAAAAGAGCCTGGGCTGGGAGAGATTACAGGCTGCAAATGTGATCTTTTAGACAGTTAGGACATTTTTCTTGTCTTGACACTTGGAAAAAAAGAAAAAAGCTGCAAACATGGTCTTTTAAATTTAACTGGACTTTTATTAGTTATAGAAAATATTTGCACTTTTGCAGGTGGCATTTTGGTTCCTGTAAAGCATTTCATTTACTAAGGATGAAACTGCCAGCTTCAGTGACAAGAGATCAGCTCTTTCTATTTATTACTGGTTTGCTCATATTGATTGTCTTTATTCTTCTTTATAATAATATAATAATTTTATTGCAGTAATAATTGCAGGAGAGTAACCTGTACTAAATATCAGTTGTTACCTACAGAACCAGCAAGGTTATTCCACATTGTCTGGAATCATTGAGATAAAGATAACAGGCACTTTTGTAGCACCTAATCATCCATGAAACAAAGAGTGATAATAAGTACAAGTTGAAATCCTTAGCATGCCTAAGGCATTTATCTCTGCTGACAACATTTAGAGTACATTGCTCTAAGAAGATGTTCAGACAGTGAAACCACACATCTCAGTAGTGTCACCCCTCTCAAAAATAGCATCAGAAATGTCAGGTCTTTTTGGATCCCTGTTGGCCTTAATATATCAAACACATTATGTTCATATAAGACTTCGCTCTTTAATCATTATTTAAAAGAAGAGAAAATAAAATTTCAGACACTTGTATTTTTTTTCCCCCTCATTTTTCTTGTCCTGTATGCAACCAACTCCTGAAAATATCAGGTGATTGTGAAGAGGAAAGAGTTCCAGGGATTCTGCTTTTGTGAAAACAAATTTCATTTACTATTAATTAGCATTTTTCTGTGGTGAACAAGATGCTGAATCAGCAAAATGAAGCTGGATTCGATTAAACTAACTCGCTTTGTCTATTATTTCACTGAACTTTAGTTATTTAGAAAAAGCCTTCAAACACACCTTTTTTTTTCAGTGAAGCATAAAAAAAGCTGTAAAAGTCATGCTATTTTTAAAAGGTACACAGTAATAACCTTACTAGATGTGAGCATGTCATTCTCACACTGCAAGATTGTCCTAATACAGCTAGGTAATTTTTTTTTATCTGTTTCTTGATCTTCCCACGAACATACCTGAGAACTCCATGACTCCACTCCTAAGTAAACTTCAGTCACAGTACATTTTCACAAGAAAGTATTTTCTTAGTAGCGCTTTTGATGACTCTGTCAGGAGGCATTTTCTCCCTCCTCCCTCTAAGCTGACACGGATCCAAATCGTCAAGATTTGCAGGTGTTGAGCTTTAACTGCAAAGCATTTGATCTGCCCACCCACAAAGAATTCCCCTGGAAACATAAAGATATTGCAGCAGTTCTCCAGCTTGCTCTTGAATATAACAGCCACTCAGAGTCACTTCATGACAACAAAGCCAGAAAGGAATCCTGAGGCAAGTCCAGATTACCTTATAGCACCTATTATAAATTAAATAGCCCCCTTTTTAGTCTATTCAATTGCTTCAAACTTCTGGCTCTGTTATAATGTGAATAAAGGTAATTAGGACTGGTTTGTATTTCAAATAGAGTTTTAAAGATAACTGTGCTGAATTAAGTAGAGTAATTCATGGAAATGTTTGAAAGAGGATTTAGTACAAAAATCTCATGTTTGTTAGGTTGCACAGATGAACAGCATCTAAATTGTAATTTAACAGGCAGTATCTGCTGCACAGTTGGGTCCCTTGTGTCAGCCTACACCCACGTCTTTGTGGGCAGCAGAGCACAGAAATAGGTTGAAATCAGTAATTGTGACTTTTGATAACAAAACCGATACTTATGTGATCTTTTTACTCCAGTGATTATCTGTGCAGGCATGTAAAATTTTGTTCGTCCAGGCAGGTGGCACAAAAATAAACAAGACCTTCAGCTTAGGTTATGCTTTTCATTTCTCATGATTGCTTCTCTCAATTCACATGGACTCTCACTTCTCATTCCCTACTGGTTTGTTCTGCAATTAAGACCTTTTATCGTTTTGATTAAATGAGGATGATGACTCCTCTGTGTCTCCTGTGTCCTTGCTTAAAGAGCCTCAGCCTGAACTTAACCTAAATGTGCCTCTCTTACCTGTGATAAATGAGAGCCCTCCCCTCCTTCTGAGTCTGGGAAGCAGACTGAGCCGCAGGTCTGGTTGGGAATGAGGGTTTTTCAATCATCATGAAAACTCCTGAGGTATTCCTGCTTTCTGTGGCGTCCCAGCACCCGATTGCACAGAAAAGGCAGACAGGAGCTGCAAGAATACACACAGTATTTTGATATTTTAATGAATTAACTTGTGTACATAATTTTCAATTTTTTATGTCAAGCTTGCAAGAGTAGATATTTACATATTGTTGTATCTTATAGATGGCTACATCTCATAGATCAAAATAATATATAATTCTATCTTCTGATATTTAATGGATTTCTATTTCAAGCTAAAATACCCATGGAACCCTTTCTTCTTTTAAATGTTGAAGCACAGCTTTGCCTTCTTCCCAACATATATGAGAAGCCTGTCAAAAACCAGAAATTAAGAGGTTCAAAAAATCACCATTAAACAATCAGACGTAATTCACATTACTATTAATTTTTCAAACCTGAAACAGAAAAAGTATCCTCCTCCAGAGTAAGACCAACATAATGTTTCAATATCTCTTTAAAATATTTAATGAACTGGGCTGATTTATCTTTTATAACCAAGCATTTCGAAAGCTTCCCTTCCAAATGGAAATACTCTGTTACTTGAAGCTAGTTGTATAAAATATGTTTAAAAACATCTTAAAGGTAGAAGGAATTTATTCATCTGCCAGTGAAATGTAGAGTCCATATGTTCAGGTTTTAATAACATCATATATGAAAGGCTGACTGGTTCACACACAAACTAAACTTTTTTAATCCCTGCCCAGTGGTTACATGTGAATCATAATTTCAACCATTTTTGAGAGAAAATTTTCCTCCTCTCCCGTTTCCTCTATGTAAGCAGATTGCAGGATATATCTTACTTAATTTTAAAAATAAAAAAGCTAAAAGTTTGCCTAAAGATCAGATAGGTTCGCTGAGTGGATGGAGAGTGAAAGACGTTTTCCATGCTTTCTAAAGTCTTATTTACCACCTGTTTCTCAGAGAAAAATTCCTTTTACTGTGTATAGTGTTATGAAGAGAAATTGCAGGGAAAACACCACTGCTGTATTAAAAGAAGGAAGTCTCCAAACCTAAAACCCAAACAACTTCCTTTGGTTTTGTGTGGGACTTGTTTAATTTCTCTAGCCAATTTGATGAACACTTTGGCAAAAATATTTTTTGTTGAAAAATTCACGTTAGATGTGCTAAGGCACCTTATATTCTGGTTCTTTCATACCTCAAAGAAGTCATCCTGCAAGCCAAATCACACTTTGATATTCATTGTATTTTAAAGGTCAAAAACAAGAAGGAAAAGAGGTAAAAAACCATTTCAGAACTTGTTTATATATGAGAGAAAAAGCAAAACCAGGAAGGCAGTACAATTTGTTTATCTTTACAAGTCACCTTTTAAAATTTGATGTGCTGCATGCCATCAAAATCAGAGAGTTTCTAAGGTTAATAGCCTATCAGTCAGATTACATTCAAGAATCTTTTAAAATATGCTTTGTGTTAATAAATGAAGTCTGGAATGATTACTTTCTCACTATAACCAGTGCTTGCTTTATTCAGAGGCAAAATGGCAACAATTCATGAATAGCAAGTGGTAGTTGGATAGCAATCTAAACACTAACATAGGAGGAAACTCAGAGGTTACAAAACTAATATTAAAATACAGTAGTGAAAGGAGAACTAGAGAAATGTTCAGGCATCTGCTTTTGAAGTTTACTAAAAGTACTATGACTTGTTCTACACAAAGGACAGTTTCTTTTGTTTCTTTATTTACAAATGATTAATTTTTGGTCAATGGAGAAAAGCTAAACATCCATTAACATGCATACCATTACAATTGGTTTATTTAGATGAATTTTATGTCTACAGAATTCATAAAAAGGCAATGTGATGTTTAAAGATAAATTTTATTGCATTGTTATTATGCTACCACGGGCAATTAAATAATTACAATTTTTTTTTGTTTTTGCACCTGAGCAATTTTACAATAAGCAGCAGCAGAAAAGAAACAAAATCTATTATATGATTATTGCTAATCACTGATTTATGTTCCCAAAAGTTTTAAATATGTGGGTGCAGTCTGAAAGTCTGTGAAAACAGGCTGTGTGAAAGCAGTAGACACAGAAAGGACATGGATTATTTTCTACACTATATCGTAGTTACCATGGTATCGCCACCACAAAGTACATTTAGATATCCCCTCAGATATTAACAGAATAATCTATTCCTGCTTTGGCATCTCGTTCCCACTCCTCCCATCAAACTTTTTTACTGAGGATTGCTAAGGATCATAAAATTTCAGTATCAACCTAACGAAACCTCAGGGCATAGATTTCCTACTAAGTAAAATTCTGCTTGGAGAGACAAGGTCAAAGAAAAAAAAAAAAACCTAAAAGCTTTATTCATTTCATCAGACTGGGAGATCTGGTGCTCTCAGGTTTCAGCAGAGTTGCTAGCAAAGGTTATCACAGAGTTATTTTAAAATACTGTGCAATATATGTATTAGCTAAGGCAGTAAATGTGGCTTTCTTGAAGGGAAGAGAACCTCCACCCCAACGACAGTCAACAGGGATCAATGGTCTTAAAATATTCTTTAAGTTTCTTTCATCTTGTACAAGGTAACTAATCCAAGAACAAAGGCTTTTTGGAATAACTTTCCAAGGAGGAATAATCTTTGTTAGAAATCTCTTTGTTTAGGGTTTCATCTTCCTTCCAGAATTTGTCTGGATGGTAAAAAATTGGAGAATTCTCAGATCAAGTTTTCATTAAATTTCAGTTTCAGTCTAAGAAAAAAAAATCTGAATCTAGCGCATTCCAAGTAGAGTAAAATGTACTGTTTGGACCACCTCTAGCCTCAATGGAATCAGAGGAGGGGAAGAGGAAAATAAAGAAAAAAAGAAACAAATCACACCCCAAATAAAAACCAAGGCTAGTTCTATGTTAAAGATAAAACATTCATTTCAGCCAATAAAGAAACAGATTTCAAGGGAAGAAAGTATGCCTACAACATCTTACAACACAGCAGATAATGGGAATGACAAGTGTGAGCTCAGATATTTCAGGACAAGATGAAAGGGGTTAAAGTTAGATTAAATATAGTGACTCACTGTTAAAAGTAACAGTGAGTCAACAACTCCTTGTCATTAGCAGGCTACTGTGAAAGAAAAAACAAATTATTTGGTCAAGCTGGCAGTCTGCACTGCCTACTACACTAGCTTGTTCTGTTTGCCTTGGATGTTCTGTGCTGGAGGAGTATGGACATTTTAACTGAGGGAAAAGCACTGACTCTGTCTTAATAGTCGACCAAAAAAATATTTTCAGAGCTACTTATAATGCAGTAAAAAGAAGCTAAATCAAGGCATGAGCGGTCTGTTGGTTCTATTTCTTCAAAGTAATGGTGTTAAAAGTGTTATACCTGCAATTCCAACAGTGAATTTTTTTTCCTTTCATTCAGCTCATCTGGTGCTGGTTGCTTCTGTTTCCTTCTCTAATAAGAACGTCAATAAGTGATAAAGTCATAGTCAGAATTCATTGTGATTGCCTGAAGATTTTAGGAATGTATATGCTATTCCTGTTATTTTCTAGGTTTTTTTTTTAAATCACTCTGTAGACTGCCTTCACAGATTCTCTTCATTCAAGGCATGCAGTTAATAATAAAGTGTAATCTTCTCTTTCTGTTCATTAATTAGGACAGATATTAAAATTATTCATGATGCCAATCTTTGTCATATTAAAATTGACAGCTGGAGCTCAGTCCTCAGCAGCTATGCAATGAAGACCTCAAAGTCTTTGCATACCAGCATCAGCTCTAAATAGATGAACTAAATCTCTCTCTATACTTTTTGCCATAGCCATTCAGTCTGTGTAATAGGAGCCCTCCTTCTCATTTTGAATTGGGAGAGTTTAAAGGGTTATCACACGTAAAACTTTCGGTAACAGTCAGAAGTGTTTGTTGTCCCTGTTTAAGTACTGAAATGTGCTATAAGGTCTTCCTGGAGCTTTCTGTTCTCCAGGCTGAACAACCCCAAGTCTCTCAAGCTGTCTTCATAGCAGAGATGCTCCAGCCTTCTGAGTATTTCTGTGGCTTATTCCATCAGCTCCACATTCATCCTGTGTTGGTTATTTATAATTTTGCCAATTTTATGACACAGGGAGCATGCTACACTGTCTAGTATCGTTTGTGATTTCCCTAAGTCAGTTTGACTTTTGTTATGCTCTTCAGCTCTCTCACAGCACATCATCATTCCTATAAGAAAAGTCACAACTACAGGTCTAGTATTGTTATAGGACTGTGGAAATGTTTTTGGCTTATGAGAATTGTGAAGATAGTTTGTGGGCCCATACATCTGCTGAACAGACAAGGAGTGAGGATCCAGCTCTGCAGCACTAATCTCTTTTCCCACTCATGATTTTGAGTGTACATGATGCATGTCTCAGCTCCCAAAAAGCTACAAACCTACTTCTCTTTTTTCATCCTAATGATGCATTTCTACCTTATTTTTTTCTTGAACTGCTTCAATCTGTCAAGTGTCTGGATCCCAAGCTGGACAACAAAAGAAAAGATCAAATAGTCACTTAGAACTTAATTAAGCATAAAGACTAGAGTTTAAACTTGTAATATGAACTCAAGCAAGAAAATCAAGGGTTTTTTATGGGACAGGACAGGGAATTGCCTCCCAAACCTAAGAATAGGTGGTTATCAAGAGACTGAGGTATTTAAGCTGTGTGATCTCCACTACACAGAAAATCCCATAAGGTACCTGCTTATGGTGTGAAGGTAAGTTCCAGAGAAAGCAAGCTGGAGAATCAGTTGCCCCATTCCACCATCTTACAAGTCAATTGGTGTAATTAGGATGAGAAACAAAAATTTTCTTCCTGTGAATAGCTCTGATTTACTGTCTGTGTGGCAAAACCAAATCCCCTTCTAATTCCATTAAATTTCTGCCGACCACCACACAGGTATGATGCTATTGCTGTACCATTTGCACAGAAACTGGATACTTACTTCAAAACAGTGTTCTTTGATGCAGTATTACATGGCTGGTTAGTGCATTAATATATACAAAGGTAATATAATATAAGGGTGTCCAAATTGTCATTAATTGTACTTCAAAACTATGAATAAATACAAAACTTTTTTTAAGGTCTAATAGCACTTTCTGCTATTTTAAAAAATTTACTAAGGGTTTTCCTTTTGCACGTCTCCATCCTAAAGTTTGCAATATGTCTGTGTTTGAAGAGGATAGATTGTTTCACTCTGTAAGAATAGCCTCTATATAAGAAAAAAAAGTGTACCTCCTTGTGTACCTCTGTGAGACTTTTATGGAGGTAAGTACTTGAGAATAGCAAATAATTCAAGTCTTCAGTTTCTTGCAAGGTGTTTTGATCTTGAAAGCTAACTGCTTAGTTAAATTTCACATATATATTGCAATAAGTCAAATGGTTTTACCCAATAAAATTTACAAAACCCCCTGCCTATGGGTTCTTTAATAATGTTTATCCTTCAGAAAGATGATTTATCTCTTGGTGTTTAACCAAAAAGAATATGATTCTTTATAATTTTCTCCCCTTGATATTTAATTTGTCTAAATATTGTTTTTAGACTTCTAATAAGAATTTAATGTATTTCACAAATGTGGATATTCATCTATTTGCAAATTATATGTCTGCATCATCTTTCATGTCCTGTCTTCACACAGAAGAAACTGCACTGGTTTCTGGAGGATTGTTTATTATTTATACTGTAACTGCAGGCATACTTACTTTCTTGAAATCCGTTGCACTTCATGAAAGCACTACCAAAGCCAATGACATGTGAAAATCAGTTTCGTTTCCTATATACAGAGTTCTGAAGTGATCTCACATTGGTGTGAGACATCCTGCCGTTTCCTTTGGGGTTTTTTAAATGTATAAAAAGAACCAAAACAAAGCCACAAACAAGCAACAAAAAAAACTGGAAAGAACAACAAACAAACAAACTAAACCAAACCAACAAAAAACCCTAACTATAATCCCCAAACAGAATAACCACTCAGGAAATTTAAGTGTTTAAATTATAAATGTAGGTAAATCTATATATATATAATTTATATATATTATTATAACATCAAGGTTTTGTTCCTCTTATTTTTATTCTCTCAAATGTCTACATTGGGATAGGCATATCCTCAAAGATTCCTTGGTAACACAATGCTGAGCTCAAAGGCAGGAGGGACTGCTGGACATCCTTTCATATGTCCTTGAATAGCAGGAAAATTCATCGTATTTCTTGCAGCATAGAACTTTGAGAGGAAGTATCAAGCAGCATATCTTGAAGCATTATCTCAAAGTATTGCAGCGTTTCTTGTGTCTCAGGTCTCTGAAAAACCTCCTTTCATTACACTGTCGTCCCAATAGAATAGATGTGATTAAATATGCTGCAGTATGTATGAATATGTTGTATTCCACATTAACTTACATACATGTTTGTATCTTACTCATATGCCTCCAAGGATGCATTCTCATAGCCTCACTCTGAAGCTGGTGCTCAGTGACTTTAAACAGGTGTTGAATTGAAGAGACAGTCCAATACCTTTGCACTGGAGTTCAAGTAAGATCTCCAGACTCCTGATCTAATCTTGAATGTGGAAACATACAAGTGTGTAATTACTAAGTAGGCTTCTTTCTGCTTATGTTCACTTTTCTTTTTCTTGTTTTATTTAAACCACTTCCAATGTCTTTACATGTAGTTTTGAATTGCAGAATATCAAACACATGCTGAGAAAAATGCTTTTTCTCACTAACATGTATCAGCTACAGGTAATATCCTCTTTTAACAGCTATCAAAGGTGTTTAAGATGTATTCACACACCACCCCCACCCCTGAAATTCCTCTCCTCAATCTCTCCTACCAAATTTCAAAACAAAGCATGGAAGCCTTTTATCTTCTTTCATGTGGAATTTATTTGAACGTGTTATCTTCTACATGTATATTTTTTCAGGATAGCTGTACTCTTGCAGGGCTAAGTACTTTAACCTCACAGTTCTGTAATAATTTCCAAAATGTAGCTTCTCCCTTGATTAAATAAAAGTACTAGTGATCCCATTACCAGAATGTAAACACATGCATTATAAACTGTTTGAGAAAGAAATTGTTCTGTCTCTGTCTAAGTAGCTGTTTAATAACTAAATAACTGTAATGCATAAATTTACTTGAACAAAAAATATATATGTTTGTAAATCCACTGAAACTTTAGCTGCCTGGAAGCAGGTTCATTGAATATTCACCAACATTTCAGGCCTGAAATTTTTGTTAGACCTCATGACTACTGTCAAGGCTCATAAAAAGTACAAATTCTAGGTTTTTCAGCATGGAATCACTGTGTGATTAATTTTATTTTTTTTATAAGGATCTCTAACAACCCTTTTAATATTCCAGGGACTAACTTGTGTCCTTTGGAATAACAAGGTTATACTAGCAAATATGAAATAGTAACATTTTCTGTGCTTCCTGGATCCATTCATTCATGGTTAGATGAAATGGGGAAAAACCCCAGCAGGCTTTTCCCAGTACCTTAGCACTTTTGATTTCAGTAAAAGTTAGTAAATTTAAGTATAAATTAAATAATATACGGTTGATTATAAAAAATATTAGTTTTAAATAGTATAAAAATAAAGTTTAACTCTTTTACACTCGATGTTTATTTCTATTGGAACAGAGATTTTGGTTAATTATGAATGGTAATATTCATTCCTACACAGGAAAAAGGGCGAAGTACAAGGACCATTGAACATTGCATTTTTCCAGTGTTACCTAATTATAAGAACACCTGTGCTGAATAACTTTCAGCTGATCTATTTGCAGAGTGTTTAATAGTCCTTAAAATTCCTCATTTCTTAGCAGTAATGGGCCAGCAATGTTTGCACATTAAGTTGTGTAAGAAATGCATTGGCAGAAACTGCTCAAAATACTTGTTTTCCTACATTATATCTAATCAGTAGTTCCTAGCAGGATGCTTACTTGAGATTTATGCCAATAGTACATTAAATTTGCATGGATATTCTGGGTCATTTTTGTTAAGGGTGAAGTGTTTTGTCTTTGCTACAAAGAACGCATTCTAGGGAAAAACCCAGTGACTCACCCGATCTCCTCAGGGAAGTTATTTGCATGCCAAAGAGCATGTACACTTCTAAAATGTTAAAATAGAAAGTCTTTGTCTCATTCTCCCTCTCTCACTTGTTCTTGCTGGCTGTTTCTTTTTTTTCTTCAGTTGTAGGGTACCCCTTACCCCTCAGTATACTGGGAAAATGTAAACATCTTCAATATCAAACACAGTAAGCTCTTCATTACTGTTGTTTCTGGAGAAATCTGGAAATAATTATTTCTGGATTCTGAGCATTTAAGTGTAATAGAAAAATTGATCCTTTTTTTCCCCCAACTCTTAGTAACGAGTGATCATTACAAATCCAGACATAAATGTTTATAATAGTTCTGGAAGAGTCACACTAATGGCTATTAATCATCTTTTGATTGCTCATATCTCTTAAGTTCCTCTGAAGTTGAATAGAAAACTAGCTCTGGCAGTTAATTAGATGAAAGTCAGGGAGAGGAAAGGAAGTCAGGAAATGCTTTTAAAGTTGTTTAACTGCCACAATTCCACAAAAAATCTCTTGGTTTGGATAACTGCAGTTTATGCTGACAAATCAAGAACTTCGCAGAGGACAACTGTGAAGGGGACTGTGTGCTTTTTTTAAGTGTATGTGTGAGGGAGAGGGTAGATAAGATGTTGCCATGAATACGGACATTGTAAATTCGGAGATAAGGTTATTGCAGCAGTTTCTGCAACCTACAGTGTAGAAAAGGTTATGCTATGACCATAATGATCCGTTGTGAATTTAAGCTATATTAATTTAAACCCCACTCGGAATTTCTTTGACTGCTACTGGAAGCACCTGTGCTCCTCCTTCGAACACGTGGCTATGTCCCAGGCTGTTCCTACCCATAATCTCTTTCCTTCAGTGGTTTAATGAGATGCTGGGTGATCCAGTTTTCTCTGCCTGGAAAACTGATGTTTGTCTATTTGGATCAGAGTGTTTCCATGGGAAGGAAAGGCCTCTGTGGAAACAGTCTTGGTGGCTTAATTATAGGAAGCTCTATATGTTCCTTTATCTTTGTGTAGAGCTTTGTTTTAAAAGTCAGACTCAGAAAGAAGGCTGTGATGCATCTGTGTAAGGAAAGAAACAACTCTGGAATCTTAAACAAATAAAAAAATGTGTTATGTAAAATAAAACGATATAAGGTCATATTAATGAAATATTTAGGAGCTTCTTTAGTTTCATCAGCTTTAAAGAAGAATATGAGTGGATCTAGAGTTCAAATTAGAATCTCCTAAACTGGAATTCATTGTTGCTCAGGTTCTAGCATAGGCTGGACCATAAACAGATTTTTTTATGCCCGGAACTTCCCACTGAAACCCTTGATGAGAGACTCAGAAAAGTAACATCTTCACTGCACAATTGCAGTGTATTTTCGAGGGCAACAGCAAATCTGAACTTGATTTGTAATACAGTTTGTACTATATTTATAAAGTAGGGAGAGCTTCTGATAGCTTAAATAATTGGAGAATTAAAATTGTAAAGGAAGTTTTGTTAGCAGTCTTCATTTTTTTCTTGACTGCTAATCGGACTGCCATTTATTAAAGAAAATGGCAGATTTTAGATATAAGATCAATGCTTTGTTGTTAACAGCAAATGTTTAGGATTGGACGTGTCATTAAATCATGGAATGAAACAAGAGGTGGTGTTTTTGCATCAGTTATGTACTCAGTTATCTCACTGTCAAGTAATGGGAACCTCAGCAAAACAGAGCTTTTTTGAGTTTTTGCTCCTAAAATTGGGTGTGACCTACTTTCTTTCCATGTAAGTGTAATGATTTGAACATTTAATGACCCACATTTTTGCAATGTATAATTTTAAATATACCTTTATCAATAAGTTATTGATAAACATCTTCTGTTCTCATTTCATGCTTTATCCTGAGCAGAATGTCAGCAGGTAACAACCCATGCCTTGGTGGCACCTTTCCATCATTTAACTGTAGTAGCTACAGCCAAGAGTACAACATTTTTAGTAGGCTCTTATTTTATGTACCTCGTTTTATCATTTCCCTGCATGGGAGTGAGAAGGACTAGTATTTCTATGTCTAGAAGTTCTTCCCACGTACCGTTTACATTTCTGACATGCACAGAATAAAAGTTGGTGGCCTCCTCTCTTGTCTATTTGGGAACACTGATGTTCAGCTCTGTTAGTGTGTGTGACGTACTTGGATCATACTACAGTAGGGGGACTACGTCAGTGATTTTAGAAGCAACTGGGAACAAGTTGATTTACAGAATACTTTTAGTCCTTCAAGACTGGAAATTTTAAATTTAATTACCTAAATTTCTCGAAAAGGTAATTTAACATTTTTATTTTATGTCATTGTGACATAGTAGTAGCTCTTTCTGTGGATTGACATTCTTAGATGAAATGTAGTTTTCCATATAAGATTCACAATACTTGGGAAATCTTTGTCCATCTTATTGTCTTTTGAGCAAGTGATACTTGTAATAACCTCAATCTTATTTATTGTTTATCAGTCCTCTTGCTGTGATAATTGTTCTTAGAACTGTTACTTACATAGAATAAATATGTATTTTTGTTTAAGATAGGTCTAACCTGACAGCTTGAGTTCTTTCTAAAACTGAAGCCTCTGGTCATATACTTTTGCCCCTTTACTCCAACTTCATGTCAAAATGTCATCTACACAGATGTTTGTATACTCTAGCCCTCGAAAACTATGTGTGTTTGCTGCTAAAACAGACTTATTGATGGACCTAACCCAAATGGCAGTTTGAGAAAGAGCATACTGGAAAGGGAGTGTTGAATGTGCACCATGTATATGAGTGCTATATGTGTTTAGAGACACATGCCAGACTACTGCAGATGTAAGAGGTATAGGAAAATATTTGGTATCAAGCAATTCTTCTGGAATTTTTCCCTCTTGTAGGTAGTGGAAAATATTCACTTCGTATATAAAAATTGTACTTCTTTAAGTCAATACAGACATGAGAATTTCTGATCTTTTTTTTTCCCTTTTATTTCTCTATCCTGAGTGTTTACCTTCTGTTAGTTTTCATTTCTTGCTTTGAGCTTGTCCAGCCGTATTCCTAGGGCAAGTGAGACATTTCCTGAGGTGTGACTAATGTAGTAACTATACACATTCTGGACATTATCCACTCAACTAAGTACTCCCTTTCCCATGTAAGATTTTTCTTTGACTCTCTCAATTATAAAATTTTTGTACAGTTCCAATGGAAGAAAGCTGGTGGTCATGCTGAATACCCTTCAGACAGGCACTTTTCCTAGGTAAAATTTTAACAGATGTCTATTTTCATCTTTCACATGTGCATATGCTCAGTTCATGTTGGAGCAGACAGTCTTTTACCTTAGTTCAGTCTTACTTCTCTTTCAGTTTAGGTAGCACTATTCTGGCAACTTGTGGCCTTGTATTCTTGTTGCCAGCTTCAATTCAGTATTTGCTTTTCTTTAAGACTGATACTGCCTCCAAGGTAATAATGCCCATCATTCCCCATGAAGAATTTTTCCCACTACAGTAATTTTCCTTCCAGATTTTTCAAACTTGACGGGTGTTTTTGAACACTGCAAAGTAATAATATACACTGTCAGTTCTATATTTTTCCCCAAATACTCTTTCTTCTCTTACCTTTCTTATAGTGCAGACTGTTTTCTCTCTGCTCTGACTTCAAGAAAAATTTCAGATAGCATTTTGGATTCTTTGTCATGTTTCTTCTTGTCTGTCTTGGTTAAGAGTCAGCAAAACTGACCTATTCACATCAGTTTCATTTTGAGTTGCATGTTCTCCCACATTTGGCCTTTTTGACTGCATTGTTAAGCACAACTGTGAACTTTCCGTTCCTCAGGATCTGGGAATAACCATTGTCTCATTGCAGCTTAGACCCTGAAATGGTGTTCTATCATCCTTTCCTGAAGTTCCTCAAAAAATGCTGATTTTTCATAAAATCATTTGTACTTGCTTCTGTTTTTACATTTCTCATTTTTTATGCTGAGACTATTCCTGTCAGAACATAATAGTAGCTGGCTAAAAATAAAGATGTAAAATATGGAGGAAATCTTGGAAATGGCAGAGTGTTTCGGGTGTGTTTTTTCTCCCTAAATGTATCTGACAATTTAACTGGCCAAACCAAAGTATTGGGGAAAATAGTAAAGAGAGAGACTTGGCCATTAAGTCTGCGTCTCAGGGCAGGATGATGTTTTTGTGGACCTGGTCTCATCCTTAGTTACAGCTTTGTGGTCAAGTGCTCTGTTAAGGTATCTTTTTAATATTCCCTTTTCCTAGTATTTTGTATGTGAATAGTTCTACTTTGGGGCAGGAGGAGTCATTACTCCCCATGTGAGTAATATTAGTATAGTCCCAGGAGACCTTGGCAGATATATTTGCCTGCTTGGTTAGTTTCTGTTTTTCTCAGCAGAGATCTCTTATTTTTCTTGTTAGGATTCTATTGGAAGTGTTGATACATAGCCTGTTTCTCTTTTAGGTGTTATACTATAAACTTTCATCTGTCTCTGTACAATGTTCTTGAAATAAAAAAGAAAAGTTTCTTTGGACTTTTTATAGTGAGGGGTGATTGAGCTGTCCTTGTATTTTTTTTAAAACACCTATTTTAAACTAGTGGCTTAAAAATACTTGCAATATTCTTTTGATTCTGCCTCAGGTGATAATGTATCATTTTTGTCTATTTGGATATAGGTTCCAGTGGAAAACCTCGAGGCAGAACTTCACCTGTAGCCAATTTCAGTGTTGCACATTTCTTATCTATTTCTTCCATTTTCATTCTATCAAGCTGTCTTCTTGCACCACTGTATTCTTGTATTTCTTGCACCACTGCCTCATAAGAATTATATATCTAAGACAAGCTTAGAAGATGTGGTGTTGCAGAAAAGTCAAAGCAAAACCGCAGATTAATTCGATTAGCTTAATTAATTAAAGCTCCATTAATTAGAGATTCATCTTTTCCCCTACACACTAATTTCATACTTGTTCTACAGCAATATATGTTGAGTGAGAAAAGTAGTACTCCTACCTGAAATTTTAAATAAATGCTGAGAAGTGTCTTTAAATCTCACACCTCAAAAGGACTGTGTTTTGCACCAGGAGGTGCTAGTCAGTTATGATGTTAAATAAGAAAGGAAATCAGACTCTATGAAATCTGTATCATTCAAGTATCCTTTAAAATACTATTTGTTAGAGATAGCACGATGAAAGAGAGAATAGTATAGATAATAATAGAATCACAGAATCCTTTAGGTTGGAAAAGACCTCAGAGTTCATTGATTCCAACTGTTAACCTAACACTTCATCACTAAACCACAGCCCTAAGCAGCACATCTGGACTTTTTTTGAACACTTCCAGGGATGGCAATTCCACCACTTCCCTGGACAGCCTGTTCTAATGCTTGACCACCCTTTCAGTGAAGAATTTTTTCCTAATATCCAATCTAAGCCTCCCCTTGTTGCAGTGACCCAGCCCACCTCAGGGCTGGATGTCATTAAATGGATCAATTTTCCTGCTCCTGACTTCAATCCCGAGGGCAGGTCTGAGGCCAGCTCATAGGATGACCATCAGACCTAAGGCCATCCTCTTCTGGGTGATTGCCACTGCCACATCTCCTCCCCTCTTTCTAGACCCTTCTCTTGTTCTTTAGTCCTCATTGGTTCATCTGTTTATGTATATTTATTAGTTTAATTGCCTATGTATAAGTTCCAGAAAGTTCTCCCCTGTTCCTTTCCCTATTGGCACCTGTCATTCCCATCATCTCCCTATTGGACTGTTTCCCTTAGTTCCTCCCTCTTTTAGAGCACCATAAAAAGGCTTCTCTAGTTCCTCCCCCTCCTTTTCTCGTGCTTCCCCTTCAGCTTTGAAGCTCCTTGTTACTTTTGTTACCAATAAAGCTGGATTTGTGGGCACCAGAGAGGTCCCTCTGCCTCCTTCGCTGCCGTCCCGTTGCTGGGCAACATCCAAGCTGCAGCCCGGTCCTTTGTGTGCCTCTGAGCAGAGCGCTCCGACCAGCCACGAGGACTGTGTCCCTTTGGTCGCCGACCAGGACACCGCCTTGTCTCCTGCCCGGCCACCGGGCGGCCGTGGCAGCGACGCATCCCCTGGTGCAACTTGAGGTCATTTCTTCTCATCCTGTCAGTTGTTGCTTGGGAGAGAAGTCCAACCCCCAGCTCACTACAACCTCCTTTCAGGTAGCTGTCCTTTCAGACACTTCTCATAAATCTTGTCCTTTCACCAGCTTTATTGCCTTTCTTATAAACTTAAGTCCCTTCAGATGCTGGGAACCCTGAGCTGTGCAGCACCAAATGTGCCTCCCACCAGCCTGCAACACAACATGCAGGCCCCATCTGTAGAAAGGGTTCCCCCATTTTGGTCATTTGAGCTATTATTCGATTCTCTTACTGGAAAATTGTTCTATCCATCATTTGTAAAGTCAAACGGAGAGGATGTTTGCATGACAACTTTTTGCTGCACTTTTAGATAAAGGCAAGGTGATGCAGGGTGTGTAATTGCTGGAACCAAAGGGGAGTTGCCTGCAGAATCCTCCTCTGTAATGAGCAGGCTGAGGTTACACTGCAGGCAAGAGATTTGTCCAGCACACACTGACATGGAGGCTAAAATCTACATGTGGCACAGCACAACACTGCACAGCACAGGTCTCATCCTACCCAGGTTAAGTGTTTTGTGGCTCACTAACTCTTCTGTATACAATGGTCTTCTGCTCAGGATTACTACAAACCAATATTTTTAGAAACTGTAGAAAATTCTGTATGTTCACACTCTTTCCTGCTAATAAAAAGATTGAAAATTACACTGGTTTGCAAGATACTTTCCTTTCGACTACTGAGTGCTCCCTCCAGGTGAGGGTTGAGGCATACAAAAGAAAGAGTGAAAAGTCTTGGCCTCATCCCTTGCCTGTGGTGTTCTTGTTTGGGGAATAAAAAATTCAAGTCATTACATTGTCAATCTGTCAGCTTCTCTGTGCGTGAGGGAAGGATTTTGAAACTGCCTAAGTAGGATGTGAGCATTTAAGAAGATCAGGTTCTTTTTAAAATCCCAGAATAAATTCAAAGGGTTTTGATGGATGTCAACATTTTCTCCCTGCTTTTATGGAAAAAAAAACCAAAAAAAAGGTTTATTTCCACTTTGTTTTTTTTATTTTTTTTGGTGGAACAAAATATCACTGTTGTATATAAACTTTTCTTTTTGCCTGGCCCGCAAGTTCCTTAACTGTATTAAGTGAAGGAAATTTACATTCTGAAATATGTCCATCTCAGAACTGGACATGCCTGACCTACGCTGATGATGTGTTTCAGGATGACAGCAGGCATTTTAATGGTGCAGTACTGTAATACATCTTCGGACTGAGAGCTAACAATAGTGCATAAACTTGTTCCTTAATTACCATTATTCTACGCTTTGGGCTTAGGAAACTGGTTTAAAGATACTGTCACAGCACAGTGGTATGGTATTACTATTAATAAAACAGTAACATTTAGCTTGTTAGGTAGCATTAGAGCTCAAGTGCTTTACAGAAAATCTAGGAATGGGAAGACTGAGTGAAGAGGAAAGAAAACTTGGTTTTAACCCCTTCAGAAAATCCCAGTTTACTTTTTCCCTAGCATCTGTTCAAATGGAATAGTTGACGTTGAAAAGAAAATTTGATTTGAATGGGTTTTTTTTCAAATCACTTTTCTTATAACTTGGGAAAACACTTGTGCCACTATATAGTGTCAACAGAGGTTCCCAGCCCTTCTCTAGGAAAAGCTATTATAGGTAATAGATGCTTCTTCTGAATTAAGATATATTTGGCCAAGTGCTGCCCTCAACTATTCCAGTGGAATTTCCAATATATCAAAGTCCATGAAATGAGTGATTTTCCAGTGGTATAACTGAGGACAGATTTTGTCCTACTGTTAGTGGAGCACATAGGCAGTTTAAGAAAAACATGAAATATTTTGATCTACTTATAACCCTTAGTAAAAGTACGTGGAGTCATCTGGCAGAATGCAGCTCTTCTGTCGGTTTTCTCTGCACTCTTAGGTAGGAGATCACTGTCCAGCAGATTTTTTAATTCATTATGCCATGTGCTATATTATTACATTTCATATTGTAGCCCTGAGATCATGTGCTCTCTTAACCTTTAGAGGGATTTTAATCTAGAAATTTTTTTCCCGGAGAGGATGCATGGAAAAGCTGTAGAGGCTAATAATTACGTGAAAAATTGTCCTGACAGGTTTTGTTTGGGGTTTGGTTTTTGTTTGGGTTTTTTTTTTATGTTAAGTGATTAAAACATTTTTTGACTTTTTATATCACATAGACATTTTAAATTTGCAGAAATCTGGGAAATTTATGGAAACATATAAAAATTGCTTTTACTGTTCACTGTAGAAAAATTAATCACTGACTATGACTCTTTTTTCTATTGAGATCTCAATAATTCTCTCAGGAGTTACATGGGTATGTTTTGGTTGAATCTTAAAAGCTGAATCTCTCTCAAGCAGAGTTCTTGTGCTGGAGCTGTACTATGTAGTCCACAGCAGGGCCATGGTAATCAAATCCATTCTGGTAATCCAAAATAATGGCAGGAAGAAATCACCTGAATACACAAAAAATTGCTCAAGTCAGCCCTGAAAACCGTGGAGTCTGTGGAGAACCTTTCTTACCTGTGCACCACTGCTGGAAGTGCTCTCTTCTCTTGTGTTGGTGACATGATTCTGTGGCTCTTTGCCAGAAGTTTTATAGACTTGAGAATGTGGCCTTTCCCTTTCCTTCATCCCTTACTGCACAGATTTCCTTCATGTGTTTTGATGGGTACCAAAATATTTAACAAGGCTGATGTTTAAAGTATCCTTATGGGTGCCTGGGTGAACATCACTGGGATCAAGTAGGAATTAATTTAGCACAGCTATTGTTTCAAGCTTTATGACCGATTCATCAATTATGTTTGCATATGTAACTCCTGCTTCTTGTTTTAAATCTTTTCTTTGCATCTGAAGGAGATAGATGTGTTTCAAAATTCTAAATAAATCTGTAAGACTCTTTCACTGTCACTATACTTCAACAAATGCTGACCTTTTCATATACTCATCTCAGAGTGTGGTGGGCAAACCACAAACTGCCCTCAGTTTGGGTTTGTTTCATATTCTTGGCAAAGAACAAGTCGGAGACGTCTGAGATCTAGTGGAAAGAAAACAAATGAAAACTTTCCCATGTGAACTCTTGCATTCAGCCTCTGGTCTCAGCAGGAAATAGGACAGCAGGAGTTTCCTTCATGGTGTCAGGTTTTCTGGCATGCAAATTTTCAACAATTTTCTAACCATTTTGAAGCTCAGTGAAGTATATTATTAAGTGGAGATGATGGCTCCTCCAACTATATGTGGAACTGTTTGGATTTGTTGCCTTTCAAATGCATCTATATTGTTCTGAAAAACTATGTCAGAAATTATTCTTGCTGTCATTGATCCATTATCTCAACCTGTAAGAATTTATTTGGGTTTTGTTTCTGTGTTTGTCTGTGCGGAGTTTTTTTTGTTTGTTTACTCTGGTTTTTCTTTTGGTTGGTTGGTTTTAATTGATTTTTCAGGCTAAAGAGTTGATTAAAGTTTACTTGTAACTCATCCTAAGTGTTTTGCAACAGAAAACTTTGCCCAAGTTACCTCCCAAGTATGTATATTTCCATAAGAATCACACACAGTTCATCAGTCCTTGGAAATTATTTTCGTTAGTATGGTTCCTGTAAAATAGTACTGTGATAAAATAGGACATATTTGGGAACTTGATACTATAAAGGCATACAGGTCTGCCTAGATCTATGTGGAGATACATTAGAGATACTTCCAGAGCTTGGGTTGCCTTTTTCAGCACAGATCAGTCTCTTCATGCCTTTAGAGTAAAAAACCCATAAAATTTAATTGGCACAAAATATTTGGAAGTCATAGGATATTAAAAAAAAACAAAACAAACCAAAAACCAAACTTGCATGAACAGGGACTTCACCATTTCAGAATAAAAAATTCATAAAACTTTTGGCCCTAATTTGGATTTTATTGATTAAGACCATTGTATAGTAACACGAACCAGGCCATGACATGAGTAACAAGGTGACTTGATTTCTGTCCTTGGCAAAGGCTGTGAAATATTGTTCAACTTTATCTGTGATAATTTAATTTTAGGAGTTCTTAAAACTGAACTATTTCTATGTCTAGATGGTACCCAGACAAAAGGGACCAATTCCAGTAGGGACCAATTCCAGCCAGTATTTCAGAAAACAAAGTGCCACCCCAAGTGAAATAGTAAGTTCTAAAGGATTGTCTCTGAGTGAGTGCTGCTTAGAAATGAGAATATTAATGATTTGAATGAATCTGAATAGTTTAACATTGGGAAAATCAACTCTGAGACAGCAGAGCAATACCAGTTGTGTATTGAAAATTGGCAGGAAAAAAACCATTTTCAGTGAGAAATCAGTAGGATTCCCAACTTTTAAAATAAATTTATTTTTTCTGGAAGTTTGTTATAGTGTCTACAATCTGTAAATACCTACAAGCCTGTGAAGATTTCCTGTTTTTCTATTTGGCACAAAGCTGGTAGTTTCTGGTTTATGCCAACCCTTATGCCATTATTTCAGCAGTTTTTCAGTTTTTATCAGACTCTTTTCTAAGACACAATCTTTGTATTTGAATACTATGGACCCCTCAGGAAATATTTGATGGAGGGAGCTGGTCCTGTTCAGTTACTCTGCTGGGGAGGGAAGTCTTTCCTACAGGGACTACTTTCTACCTTAAAACAAATTAAATTCTTAAATGGATCTACACGTGTTGCACAATGTCTATGCAGTAATTAATAGTATCTGAGGAAGATTATTGATAGCATAAATAATATTCTGCACTGTTTAATTCTATAATTTGAAATAGCTTTTGCAAGATATATTTCCTTTTGCAAGAATATTTTCTTTATTTCTTTCTATATTTTCTTTCTGTATTTTCTTTTGCAAGATATATTTATGTGAAAATTCACCGGGAGTAAAAATCTTCATTTTCAGAGGGTTAACATACTTTTTATGTTTGACAAAATTTACCTGTAGCTCAGTTATCTCAGTAGGTATCTCAACATCTGTCCTTCTCTTTCCCTCTGTCAGTTCCACCCCCTGCTCCCAATTTCAGATGTAGTTTCTCTGAACAGGTCTTTATCTGCAGCAAGCATGTCCAATCTGTAAGATTAACACTGAGAGTCACTTCTGTTCCTGGCTGGGCTTTCAGTGAGGACAGTATGTGCACTGCAAACTGACATGGAGTGTAAGGATACTTAGTGCACACAGAGAATTAGATCCCTAAATCTGAATATGTGCAAACTCTGTCTTTTCAACAATTTGCAACTCGGTCAAAAAAGCAGACTGATTTTTGAGAGAGAAACCAGGCTGGACTACTTAACAGCTGCTCTCAGGCAAAAATTCACAACCCTGCTTATAAATAGTTAAATAGTGACACATTGAAAGTAAGCTTTGTCAAAATGTCAAGTTTGAGATTTAACATTATAAAAATATAATTTCCCCAGCCTAATTTTTTAATGTCCATTCTGACCGTGTTTTCCTCAAAGGCTGGAGCCAGACATCCACCACAGAGAATAAGAGCTCAAATAGTTACATTTTGGGAAAGTTTTTATATAAGTAACTGAAAATGGCTTCTTTCAGAGGGAAAAGATGGTCTCTCTGTAAGGAGGCAGGATGAACAACCTGCTTCTGAAAAAGAAACGACCTACCACAGTACAAGGAGTGCTTAATAACTAATTGCATCGTTAGCAGTTAGAACTCAAATAGCTTAATCAGGATTTATGTATATATCACTGCAAATGTTCTTTAACATGAGTAGATGGTTCAGAGAAAACCACTGTGCTAAGGGGCCAATAAATAAATCATGTCAGAGTATGATTTTTCATCTTTAATCCATAAAAATCCTCTATTATTAATAAAAATCGTTATTGAACTGGAATACAAAGCAGAGTATAAGCTGTTCTGTATCTATCAGGACCATAATTACTCTTCTAGGCAATACAGGGGTTAACTGTTTGTTGTTCTCATTAACAGTTGCAGAAGGAAATGGTCCTTCACTAATTGGCAAATACTGGCTTAACAAAACAAGGCTGGCCTGGGACACTAAACAGCACACGTTAGGTAATCAGAGAAATTAAGAGAAAATGTGTATATGATGGCAATGCAGATGTTACTCATTTCAAATCACAAGGTCAAAACTCAAAGTGATTAAAAGGGATGTATCTAAATTTGAAGGATTGTAGGGTGCTGTATCTGAATCTGGGGCTCATCTCTGCTTCTGGTGACTTCTGAACATTTGCAGAGACAATGACAGAAATTTAAAATACTGCCTGTATTGGCTTAGTGAATGGGATTTTCCATTTAGTCCTGTGTAAGGATAGGGTTCTTTTTTTATACCCTAAACGTGAGGTAGTGAAAGGAAAAATATCTGGGTGTCAACAAATCTGTTTCTCACATAGAATGTAAAATAAAGTATAATTAGTGAATTCACCTCAGCCATATGGAATGGAATTAGTGGTGCATTGTATCTGGTCCACTGACTGCAGGCAAGGATTTGGGTATTGAAAACAGCGGCACAGTACAGTTAATAGCCTTGACATTATCTAAAACAGTGTATTGTGTTCTCTACCTTTGCTTCTAAAGTTTGTTTCCTGCTACACAAATGGTATAGTATTAACTGCCAGAAACACAAGAGATCATCCAGGAGACCACAAAAGCTTCTGAGATTGTTACAAAAGATATATTACAGGTAAGACATTAAAGTTAAGACAGAAAAGCATGATATATTCTGGTATAAATGATCAGGCAGATAATACAGAATAATTAAAAACATCAGAAGATGCTTCTCAAGAAAATATGCATGGTATGTTGTGTAAGGTTAGTAACATTAAACATGGCTGGTATGATGCAAGATGAAGTACAAACATCAGCATGATGTAATGCAACAGAAACAATTTGGTTCTGTTAATTTCTTAGATGGATTTAAGTCAAGATAGAATAACAGAAATCAGTTGATATAGACTGCATGGTTACCACCCCACATACTACAAATTATCCCAGAGACCTGGGTTTAACAGCCGGGAGACTTCACTGTGTGGTACATCTGTCAGTCAGACGCATGCCCTGCTGGCACTGCCGATGAGGTAAAACCCTCAGCTGTGTGAGCGTGAATGTTCATGTTTATTCCAGCTGGCTGCAATTGGTAGAAGGAAAATATTACTGCTGCTAATATGTTCTTGGGACATTGCATTATACACTTTCTGAGAGGAAACACAGGCAGGGGCTGTTGCACCTCAGTTTTCTCTGAGGAATTGTAAATTACCCTCATGAGATACTCAGTAACACACACAAGAT
This sequence comes from Struthidea cinerea, assembly GCA_013397865.1. Classification (NCBI taxonomy): domain Eukaryota; kingdom Metazoa; phylum Chordata; class Aves; order Passeriformes; family Corcoracidae; genus Struthidea; species Struthidea cinerea. The sequence continues at coordinate 500,554 of VZTI01002658.1, forward strand.
CAGCTGTTTATCAGCCTGTTTCAGAAGGGTTAGTGTAATGGATTCTACAGAAATTTTCACTCCTTGTAATTTAAAATATGGCTCCAGGAGCACCAATATATGAGATTCAGTGCAGCAGACTTTAAAGAAGAAAGGAGTTTTACCAGCCAGCAGAGGAGGAAAGGGCAGAACCTTTTCCCTTTAAGTTGCAAGGTATAGCTAGATTAGAGAATTACATTTCTACCAGCAATATGGTCAGGAAGTGTTGGAATAGGAAGTAAGGAAGATGGGGATAATGAGACAGAAGGAAGGGATCCTTCCTCTAGCTTTATCTATATAGAAGTTAAGAGGGCTTCGGTACAAACATCAGTGTTTCATGACTTCATCTTCCTTGTTTGAGATTGTTTAGAAATTTCTTCCCCATTACTTCTCAGTCTTGTGCAGCCAGAATGAGAATGAAGTCGGATGATTTTCTGTCTCACATGTATCAACCTTTCCTTTTTAGCAAAATGATAATTATAATGATTGGCTTTTATTATGACTGAGAAAAGAGTACCCCTCAGCATCATACTGATTGTTGTCATTTTCACACATAGGTAAGAGAAATTTAGTAAGAAAGAAATTTCAGGCTGGTAGGCATTCCTGAAAGGGGTTTCAGCCGTGTTCTTAATGGTGGCTGGGAGTGATTTTAGACAGCAGGCAACAACAGAGGTGAGAATATAGTGAGATCCTACAGCCATGTGAAAGGCATTGATTTTCAACTTCATCAGTGCCTCATGCTATGGGAGAAAAGCAGAGTACAAACTACCATCTGGCATCAAATTAAAAGATGGTTGTGCTGGTAGTACTTGCCTGGAATAATCAAATGAAAATTATGCTTTTCTAAAGTCTAGTTCAATACACTACTGTAGTCTCAGGCAAGTCAGCAAATATGTACATTAATTCAGTCTCACTTCTTGCTTTTTTTTTTTTCCTTGCCTACTTTGAGACGGATTATATTTATTGCATAGACCAGCACTACTCCAAGCTACAGCAAGTTCATTCCTTAAATGTCAGTTGATTTTATGAGCTCACATTTAACAAAAGAAGATGCAGAGTAAGGGAGTCATAGGTATTTATGTGTAACCCAAACGTTTGTTGAAAATTATAGAGGTAAAACACGATATATAATAACTTTCAAAGTACTGAGCTGAGATAAAAGGGAAAAAATAATAAAGGAGGATACCGATCAGCTGTTGCTCCAGATTAAGGGAAGGAAAAAGAACAGGAGATGCTAGCAGAACACACACAGCGTCATGTACGCTTTAGTCTGAGAGTAGCAGCATGCAAGGCTATGAGCCTATGCAGGCAAACTGAAGAAATTCCAAAAGTATGTGCTAGCATGTTTGGGAAAGGACAGATACTTAGCAAACATATATTCTGAACACTTCCTTTATTTTTGTTGTCCCATCCAGTATGTAGTCATGTAGTTATCTGTTGAGCTGTTTTTTTTGTTGTTCATGAATCCACTATATAAATAGTAAACCAAAAATGTAATAGTTTCTCTTGTGCAACACTCAGAAATCTCTCCCTTGTGTGATGCTGGGAGAACTGTTCTGTGTCATAAGATTTCAGTGGTGTTATTAAAAAAGGACATTTGTCTGAGTCTCTGAGTTCCTTTATGGGAGCAAGCCTTATCTTTCGTCTATTTGTAACATTAGACAGAAAATCACTTTTCTTCTGATATGTGTCCAAGACAAATTTCTGCTGCAGCTGAAGTCATGCCAAAGCACATGCTGCCTGCAGGGCAGAATTCTCATTAATGTCTTGGAGCAACACTGTCTTCCAGAAAGGTTCTGCATTTCAGGTCTTGCTTAATATCATGGATGCTTTAATACAGACCTTCTTTCAGTGAAAGGGCTGCCTTAAGAACAGTATTCCTACTGTTACAAATATTTAATGAGCATTTTCAGGCAAAACCCTATTTAGTTCTTTGTTTTCTCCTTTTTTAATAATTTTAGGGATGACTTCAGGGAAGACAAATTTCTTCACATCAATATTAATTATCCTTATAAATTATTACTTAATGATGGGAAAAGGTGATGAAAGAGAATACAGATATATATAAAGATTTCATAAACACAGTGAAACTTAACAAAACAAATTTCAGCATTGAGAGAAGATTATTTTTCTCATTTGTAATTTTTCTGTTATGATGAGATCTAACTCAAGGGCAGAATTTTTATAATTACCATTGATGCCAAGATAAAATTTGAATTATTCCTTTAAAAGTTGCCCTTAATCCTCTCCAAACTCCAAGTGGAACTCAGTTAAATGTTTTCTAATACAATAATATTTAACACAAGCACTGAAATAAGTAGGTGAAGTGTCTTCTCAGATAATTTTTTTGGAAGTATTAGGAAATGGAAAGGACTATTATACCATTATCACCACATTACCATAATAGAACTTCCATATATTGTGAGCTGCAGAGTTTTTACAAAGATTATTTCTCTGTACTGAATTAAACTGGAATGTGTCTGTGATATGGGCAGTTCATTAAGCCTGAAGCAAACAGGCATTGTATACCAGCACACTAGAAGGAAACCCCCAAAGATTTCTCTTCCTCCTGAGATTAAGCTGCCTTCCTCCTTTGTTGTGCAGTGGTCCTTTTTGTACAAGTACATAACGCCTGCACTGAGCAAGGACAGCACCTCCTACAGCGTGGTGGATGACTTGTCAGGGTCTGGTACCCACCATATGGTGTCAGCACACAATAGTGACAGGTCAGGCTTCAGCATTCCATGGGGTGGCATAGGCAACATATCTTTTTCCAAGTTTGCTTAGTACCGAGTAGCTCATCCCCGGATTGCTGCTGTTCTGGGCTGTTTGCCCAGAAGTCTTCCCAAGAAAGACTAAACCCTGACAGCAAGAGGAATCATCATCCATCTGCCTCTCTGTGGGGACAGCAGAAGACTCAGCTGCAAAACCGTGCTCAGTGTAATTCTCTGCAGTGCTTTAAAGAACACACCTCTAAACATGACAAAATGGCAATGTCCCTGAAGTACGGCGGGAGCATCTGCTGAACTCGGGTGGCTGATCATGCTAACCAGTGATGTGCACAAGGAGTGAGAAAGGAAAGAGTAGGAAAGATCAGTAATATGTAAAAACAGAAGCTTGGTATTCATTTTGTCACAGTAAAATTGCCATTTTTGTGCCGCTACTGATAAACTGTTGCCATGCTTAATAAACCTCAGCTACACAATTGATACAGTTTTGTTTGGGTTTTTTTTTAAGGGTGGTGGTGACTGGGCTTTGGATGACTCCCACAATGATGTGGCTGGGGTAATTAGGTTCCTTGTGCTCACACCAGAACTTCAGTTTTTTCATATTTGCTGCCCCAGTTACTTGCTAGTTCAAAATAAAATTTTAGCACAGAAAGCTTAGGTAGAATGAGGATGTAGAGCTAACTCTTGGGTAATATGGTTATCATTAAAGTACTGTTTAGAATATAGGTAATGGAATGGTGGCTCCAGTTAATTTTTGCTGAAAGGAGAATGAAGAAGAAAACTGTCATATCTGAAAGTGTTGTAAAGGGATCAGAGTCTCCTAATTTGAATCTGCTGCTACCTGTGTACCGAGAAAAAAAAAGATGTTTAATTTAGATTTTTCAAGAGAATATACTTATAACTGCAGAATTATATCTGTTAACATTCTATTTTGAATACAGGTAACTGCCAGTGCAACATAATTTTTGCATTTGTTATATAGAACATACAGTACCAAAAGGAAATGGCTCAATTAATACTGTAAGGACTGAATTTATTCTCTGGTCTACATAAGTAATTAAAACTGGAAAATAGGATTGCAAATAAGCCTTTTGATATGACATCAGCAAATCTACTGTAACCAAAGGACGGCAGGCTAACCATGCCTTTCACTAATCTGATTGTAAATGTGTTTTACAGCCACAATTGTACGGTGAAACTTACTTTTAAATAAATTACAATTTTTATGCAGTAGAATAGATTTTTTTTACAGATGCATGTATTATTTTATAGACGTCAATCAGTGATGGCTTAAAGCAGTGACTCACAAAGCTGATTTTATATGAACGTGTATTTTGCATATCGTGCAGGAAGGAACAAAAAACCCCGTGTAAGGTAATATATGAAATTACATGAAGTATTTCTCCTCTGTTTCATGTTAAGGATCTTTTACTTAGTACCAAATTTTGGATTTAAAAGCATTGGATTTCTTCTAATCAGCAAGGGCTGAAATGAGAAAAAGTTCTCTAATGTTTTGAATTGAAGCTTACACAAATTTTAGGTAGTGCCTTTATATACTGCTCTTTGTTTTTGGGGCTACAAAGAAGCTTATCCAAAACCAGAAGAATGCTACAGCCCAGCTGTGTTTCTGTTGCACAATTAGGAATTTTCTGCCCTGTACCTGCTGGTGAGGACTGAAAGATATCCACACTAATGCAAGATGCTTTCTCTTTTGGGGAGGTGGTAGTGATTCTGCACATTTATATTTCAATGCTTTTTGTGATCTTGGAATTATATCTTGCCATATTGCACAGTGCCCATGGTGTTATGGTTTCAACCCGAAATCTTGCACTTCCTGGCTAGTGAGCAATTAACTTGTAATGTTACTTGCATTTTAATACCTTTGGACTGATCCTGTCACTATTAAAGAAAACATCAAACTGACACTTATTTCAAAAAGTGGTACCATGTTATGTAACACATATAATTGTATTTCATATCATACATAATGATTTTATGCTTTCTAGGCTGCTCAAAGATCAGGTTTTGGGGTTTATTTCAATTTTTCCTGTTTATGTTTAGCATGCTAGGCCATTTAATAAGGAAGAAGAGATTCAGCAACATTATTAATGGACAAATTAAATGTCAATTAGCACGTACATTATAACAACACACTTTTAATCCACAACAGAAATTTGGTTCAGCATGCTAATCCATGCTTACTTGCTTCTATTTGTGATGTTAATGCTTATCCACAAATTTAGTGGCAAATATGGAAAACTTTTAGATAAAAGATTCTGTAATTTTTGGAAGAGTCTAGGGTCTCTGTAAAATATGTTCCTTGAAAATGTCATATTCTACAAGCATGGTCTCAACAGTATTTTTTAATTTATTGCCACAAATGCCATGGATTTCCTTGGAAACTAAATAAAACCAACAGTTTTTCAGCAGCCCCACTTAGGTACATGCCATTTGTATCTAACGCATTTGGTGATTATTTGTAGATTTAAATCTCTTTGTAAACTTACAATTTGCCAATATTTCCATTAAGGCAAAGCAGTAGCATTAATATCAATATCTGACTTAAAGAAACAGAAAAATTCAGTGCTTTATTATAATAAATCAATTAAAAAAGAATGGAAAAATATCACACACTATTTGCAAATCATTAGCCCTAAATTTACTGCTCTTTTAAACAGAAAACCTAGAGTCCTGAACACTGAATAGTAATTGCGCGTTAAAAAAATTCCGAACGGTTTGCTGATCTTTAATAATTGAATTGCAAACTGGTAATTCTAATACTTGTGATTTTTTCTTCCTGGACTTGCTTCAAGTCTAAATACCTTCTTGAAGCTTGGAAAACATCAGGTTCCTTCCTGTTCATTGATTTTTCACTTTGACACACCTCCTAAGAGTGTGTATGGATCCAATTCTAGGATTCACCCAGTGGGACATAACTGACTTGGGACAACAGGAATATTTAATTCATCTGTTGGCTCTCTACATTTAGCTTGCAATTAGAAAAGCACCACACTGGGAGCTAACAAAGGAAATGAGGTATTGATGTCTTAGAAGAGAGATATTTCTCAAAATGTTTTCTGTATCGGACTTTGATCTAGAAATATGTCCCCAGAAATATGTTTTCCTTTTCTCACTAGCTTGGCAAAATTTTCACTTGTTTGGTATTTTGCTTAAAATATATTTATGTTTAGTTTGTTAAATATGTTTTTTTTATGCAAAGACGTTTCAAAACTCAATGTCTCTAGTTCTGGTATACCCAAACAAACAACATCAGCTTGGGTGACTTGAAATGCAGATGTTTACCACAGCAAAAAATCAATCTGAGAAAAAAACACACCATTTTTACATCAGGATATGGTGTGTCATGTTTATTTAATTCAAGACCATTCTTAGATATTTGAGATACAGTTGTTAGTTTAGTACAGTGCATAATGAACGACAAGAAAGTAATGAATATTAATATTGTCTCTAATACATTCTTCAACTTTGGCAAAAAAACCTTTACATTTAAAGCTGGTAGCTAGAAAAACCTTTGTACTTTGACAATCGGAGTTGAAAGACTGATAAAGAAATGTATATGGTATACATTAGGGACCACCTGCACTGGGAGTTAATTTTGTCTGGTTTGGTGACTAAATAATGATTTGTCTTCCAGTTTGAGAAAAACCAGTAATATCATAATTTATTACAGCTTCATATTTCCAAGTAGTGGAATGGAATGAGTTATATTTCTCAAGTGGTGGTAATTTAAAGATATTTAACATTCATAGAGCATCTGTAAGAACTGGTATAGTTAGAAATTATGTATAGAGATGAGTGAAATGATCTAAGAGCAAAGCTTGTCACAATGTAGTTGACATATATCTTTGTAATGATCCTTTCATTTAGCAAATGAAAAATTTCCCTTCTTTATTTGGTGTATAGTTTAAATGAATATTGCATCATAACTTGCAATTTTCATGTTATGGTCAATGAGTTATATGATTTGTGACGAGTACTTCTAATCACAGTGTTAAATATATTCATTGATCTGCATTCTGCTGTTATTGGTGATAATGATCACAACTGCAGATTATGCAAGGAGCACAGTGCAGAGGAAGGCCCTTAGAGAATGTGTAAGCCTCTTTATGATATAGGTAGCTAGAGTTATTTCTATAATAACAAGTAAGTGAAAGAAACCTGCCGATAATGGAAGTGTTAATTCACTTCATTCAACAAGTGTTTTCCTTCTGGTTCAACACTGCAAGTTGTCTGTTCTTTCAACACCCATGTCCATACTTTGTGAGCACTCAGACAATGAAATCAACCACATTTCCAGCAGAGGAGATAGAAAATGGCTTTTAGGTTATCAGACTTAAGGTCAAGTGCTTCAACAATATGAGTGGCTGTATGTATTTTAAGGGGTTGTTAGGAGGTGGTTTGCTTTTCACAAAGTGAAAAAAAGTGAGAAAGGGAGGAAGGGCTGAATACAAATCTACCCTTTCTTTCATCTGCTGTGAATTGTTATACAGAGACAAATGACAGTTTTTACTTTCCCTGAGAGTTCTTGTGCTCACAAGGAACTTGAACCTGTAAATCTTTGACATCTAAAGTGTCTCCTTTATTTATTTTTTTTGTTTTTCCCAGCCAAATACAACATTACTTATTTAGAATTTTAAATGATGTCTTACTATTTTCAGAAAACCACCCTGTTTCCTTCTGAGTTTTTTCTCCATGTCAAAGGTTGTCCTGGAGTTTCAAAAAGGTGGCTTCTTCTCCTTTAATAAGTGTATTTTGGTTTGTGTAAAAAATACTCAACATAACTAAAATGTTCTGTTCAATTCCCCAGGTACATTATTCTACTTCTGCTTTGGGATACTATAAGTGTAATGTGTAGTGAACTAACTGAAGGGACTGTATTAATTGAAAATGATCCTGTATAAAATATATGCATTTTCTGTCCACAGTCAAATAGGGGGAATGGTATTTCCTATTACTGTATTAAATTTCTTCAAAGGTTCGTGCTTGTGTTTAAACCTTACCATAAAACTGTAGAATCCACACCTTCTTAGTTACATATAAAAACACTTCAGGTATAACAAGTTCTGACTGAATAGGTACACGACTTTAAAGACAAAAACCTGTAACACTGTAATTCTTATTAGATACCAGATGCTTTTATGTTCTTTGGAGACCAAAGTTTTCTTTTGTTCTTTTAATTGTATCATCTTTAAAAGGATCCTTTTTCTTTTAGGAAAAAAACAGAACCCACCAAATTTGCAGTGATTTTTTTCCCAGAAATCTTTGGGTTTCTTGTTATTCTACTATTCCTTTAAAATACTTACCCATTGCTGCTTATAAGGAAACTATCTCGCTAGTATTAAGCTTTATTTTACTCTCATTTGATGGAAATTGTTTTATTTTATAAATAAAGGCCTATTTAAATGAGTTTAGTGTCTCTCACAAGCCTCACTGATCAGTCCATGAAGTTAAAGAATCATCCTGCTCTTTTGTTCCTTCTGGTTGTTTTTCTGCTGTCTCAGTTTGCCAAGCCAGTTCATGAAGCAGCTGCAAAAATTCATCTCAGAGCTAGAGACAGTGTAATAGAAACAAAAGAGATACAGAAGGGAGAGCAGGATCTGCTTTCAAAAATGCTCGGATTTATCTTTTATATCAGCTCTGGCTGGGATTCACAGAATAACTCAGACCAGTCGAAAAATAAGGCTGATGAACTCCTGTCTTGCTTGTGTTGATACTGGAATGACACACCAAACTTAGGAACTATTTCAGAGAGCTGATCTGGCTGAAAACCCTCCCTACCAAAAGCTTGCTACACAAGCCTGCAGGTGAGAGAGAGTAGCAGGTCTTTGTAAAATCCCACAAATAGTGAGGAGAGACGAACCTGAAAACCACTAGTTTGCTTTAAAGAATAGATGGCCCAGAATTTTAATGAGTTGCCACACACATTTTGTGTTTGGGAAGGAAGCCCATGGCTCTTTATATCAACATCAGAAATGTCACTGACCTTAGGCAAAACCTTTTCATTTTAAATTATCTATTCTTTCATCAGGGTGTCCAGCTGGGGAGTTTGGCAAGGAACACATGCAGAACTTTAAACTTGTGTCTAAGCTCAGCAGTATGATAAAGAAACCTGCTCCATAATCATACGAAAAAGTCCTTCTGGTTCATACAAATTTCACAGAATCACTTGAAAATTGACTCCTTTTCTGGCAAAGCCACCTGCAATTTTCTTCAAATTTCATCATAGGGAATTAAAATGTCCTGAGAATTGTGTTAACATTATGAACTTCCAGTGTCGAGAGTATGTAATTTTATAATATATTTATATATCTATTATATGAAGAAATATTAGAGTTAAAAGAGATTGAAATAAAGTAATAGTCTAATACTCATTGGCATGCCTGTCAGTAGACTGATAGGGTGTGTAATTATGGGTGCCTATGAATGGGATTTAAGACAACAGGAGAAGGCAGTTTCCATTTAGTCATGTTGTTCTTGATGCCCACAGAGGTCAGGCACCCAGATGGGCACAGGTGATTTTAACTGAGGAAGTTTCAGCATTAGGAGCTGGGTGCAGCTGTGAAATGCAAAGTGATATAAGTTATACAGCCAGTAAATGTGTTCGTATAAAGTTCTCATTTACAGGAAAAAAATCATGGACAACAAAAAACTGAATATATATTTTAAAACAGCATCTTCCTGCTATTTTTACCCTTCCAAAAGATCGCAATTCTGTTTCTTCAGAGAATAATTTCCACCTAGCTATCCTTGTTCCCATCTTAAAACTTCTTATCATGAAAGCATTTCTTGGTTAGTGGGTTACTTAAATATCCTCCATTGAATAATTGCCTGAAGGGGCAAACATAATAGCAACAAAACTCTATGGCTCTGTTAACCTTTAATAGAGGTGGTTTGTTGATGGAGGAACTGATTACATGTGGGAAGTCAGAAATCCAATGACTTGTTCATTAGTATTTTTCCACACTTTTTCTGCAAAGTCAAGAAAGAAGAGTCTAAAGTGAATCTATCGGTAAATGTAATCAGTTTGCAATTGTCTTACTGGTTGACTTTCGATAATACAGTATTTGTTTGATTTATTTCCAAAACTCTGATATGTTTTTCTCTAATTTGATGAATTGCCAGAGACTTGCAGATGAAGGAAACAATATGCATACTGCAAGCAGTGCTGCAGAATCTGTTCTAGGACTGTGATGGGTCAATACCCTTAAAAAAAATCATAGAAAGAAAATTTGAAACCTAAAATATATCAGAAGTGATATATACTTTAGGGATTGCCCTCACCTCTGCTTTGGTTCACGTCGTGGGGCATTTGAGTTGTATTCCTTTTTGATGAAACTAGACTAGGAGGTTTGCTCCAGGACGTCACATGTACTCCACCTGTGCGTGAGTATTCAGTCATTCAGATTAATTCTACTCCAAAGTAAAACATCCTCAAAATACATATATGGATGGTAGGTCCCCAGCACCAACCTGTTCTGTTCTATAAATGTATTCAGACTATGCTGCTTACAGAGGTAGAATAGGTCCTGTGGCGTAACAATATATTGTACAATATTGAAATATCACTTGCTCATGGCCTAGATTTATGCCCACAGAAAAGTGCATTGATTCATTGTCCAGCTGGGCTACCTCTACTGCATTCATAATTTTAATTGTATGGTAGACTTGCATTGTATGTTGTCGCTGTTACGTCCCAGACACATAAAGAAAACGACATAGAGTCCAGGCTTATGAGCAAGTGGAAGCGCTTTAATAAATTTCTGACTACTTTTATAGGATAGATCGCAAAAATATGTTGAGAGGCAGTAGGTAATTGGTTCCTCAGCCATCCATCCCTTGAGACGATTGGCCAAGTCCTAAGATACCTATTCCAAAATATTTTCAAAGTCAAAGCCATAACAATCTTGCAAAACAGCTTGCTGGTGCAAGAAGTTTATGAAACTGTGACCTTGTTTAAAATAGTTTACATAAGAAAGACAGTCTTCTCACAAAATATTGAAAAAAGGCTGAAGAATTTCTCTGCTTCTAGCTTTTTAGCACCTACAGTATGTTGCTGTTTGGGTAAATGGGGCTAGAAATCCTTGCTGCACTGAGATCATTATGGTTGAAGATAGGTTGAGAGGTAATTCAAGTAAATTTTGGAGTAAAAAAGGTTGCACCAGTGTCTTGCCTTTCTCTTTTTTTTTTTTTTTTTAATCTCATGAACAAAATTCGGAATTTATTCAGCTGTGCAAAATGGGAATTTCCAAGGCACAACAGTATTGAGTTCTAGAAAAAGTTCAGATGACATAACATAGGAATTTTATTTTGGGGACCAATTGTGCAGACTTTCATTCACTCTGCAAATTTGTCAGTCTGAGACAAATAGTTTCTCATATAGGAAACAGAATGATATATCGTAGAAGATATTTCATGTGAATTCCTTCTTTGCTCAGTGTAAGTCTTACCTGGACTTATAAATGCTTGAGAGATTGTCTCTACTTGCTTGGAAACTTTTTCACTTTAGTAGATGGACATGGAGGCACAATAATGTTAACACATACAGTTATTCAGAAATCTTTAGAGTGATACTGGAACTGTGTCTCTGTTGGAAATTGTCCTTCCTTGTTCCCATAAACTGGATACATGCGTGCATCCAAGGGGAAAGAAAATACCTGAAGAAAAAGGAGACACTAGATACAATAGACTCTGCCTCAGACAGATTTATTGGATGGGATTACATTCACAAGCAGAACAAATAGGTTAATTTATTTTTATCCGTAAATCAGCTAACTGCATGTGAAGTAGGTAATCTAAGTTGAAAGACACAAAAAATAGTGTTAATTAGATTTTTAGAAGCTATCTCACCCCAGGTGAACTTCTAAACAGAGTTTGTTAAACTTTGAGCAATACATGTGTGTTGAGGTTTACAAACAATTAGACTGCCAGATACATGAGATGAAATGTACTCTATTAATGATTGTATCAGTCAGTAATTCATAACCATATGCGTTTCTATTTTTTCCCCATATTTGTAGACATAACATTAACTCAGAGGTTAAGGGAGTCAAATAACTTGGAGCTGGCTTGGTAAAGTGAATCTATGAAATGAGTTTAAACATTTCTTAATTAGTTTTTGTTGGTAATTACTAACTATGAGACTTTGAGAGATACAGTATCAGCATTTTTTTGAAGGACAAGTTGATCAGTGTTCACGATATTTTGTCTCTGAAGTCCTTTTTTTCTTTCCATGTGATGCAAAAGGCAATTTAATGCTTTTTGAATAACTAATTTTAGAATTAAGGAGTCAACTTCACCTTTACATTTCTTCTAAGAAGATGAAATTTTCTACTTAGAATCATGGTCTTCTTACAGCTCAGCACTACAATTATTTGCTGGTCTCTAAAGCTTCTTAGTGGTGATGTTAAAGCAGAAACATATGGCTATTTTTATGACATTGCATGTAGGAGTTTTGCATGTGACTGCGAGGCACACACACAGAAAGAATATCTGAATGCCCTAGGAAGAGAATGAGTGTGAGAGAGAGTGGGTAAGAGACCTTCACTTTCCTGTATGAGTAAAGTCAGGGGAATTATATCTGTCCTTTGGTTTTGTATTGAATAGGCTCAAGATCCATGGTGTCAGTTTTGGACCTACTTATTTTCCTTCCTTTCTTCTTTTCTTCTACTTCTCTCTCCCCCTCTCTCTCTCTCTCTCTATCTTGCTACGTGCAGACCCCATATATACACAAACCACTTAAATTGATTGTCATGGAATCTTTTTAGATTTAAATATTTTGCCGAAATAGGATTTTAAATTAAAAGCTCTGTTTAGGGCAGCAGGGCAGAGAATAAAAGATCCTGGCCTGACTAAGGGAGGGGTAGATGGCTTCTTCTGGCAACAGTCAGAAGAAATAAATTCCACACAGAATGGAACTAAAAAAATCTGAAATTATTTAAGTAACATTAATTTCAATTGTACTATCCTGTTATTAAAATAGAAGTTATATATCCATTCATAAGTCCACCCTTTTATTGTTGTTGTTGGATTGTTGCATGGCATAGAGATGAATCTGGGGTTTTTTCCTCTACCTTGACTATTTCTGCCTTCTGGAGGAGCTGATATTCATTATCCTGTTTTTCACCGAAAATGAAAAACAAACATCACAATGCTGCTGTTTTCTGAGACAAAAGCCATGTTTTCTGTTCCCCAGTGCTGCCCAAAGAATGCATTTGAAGCATCTAGCCTTTGCCTTGGACTTGGTTTTAGACTGTTCTGCTAGAAAGGTATTGCAGGAGCAAAGGTCTCTCTCACTCATTGCATTACAAAGTTGCAACCAACTCAGCTACCCTTAAAAGCATCAGGGGTGTACAATTTGTCTCAGTTTTGCATCACTTGGTTGCAGAGTTCCTTGAAAAAAGTTAGGTAGGGATGAACTCAATATTTTCTGGTTATGGAGTGTTCTGGGGAGATGCTGTGTTTGGGGATGATTGTATTAGTGGAATTTTTTCCAGTGCTGGATTTTGTATGCCTCTTTCTTGCATGTAAAGTAGTAAAACTGAGTTTGGGGTTTTCATGTGTTTATTAGTATTTCCATAGAATATGTAGAAACAATAATTTCTAGGCAATAAAGATTTGCAAAAAAACTATTACAAAAACTGTGACATTCAAGCTGTCAGAATGGAAATTTATTGACATTAGACTCCAAAGCAAAAATAAAATAACATCCCTATATTTAAATTTACAATGGCTAATGAAAACTGCAAACTATATAAGTATGATTGTTGTATTTTCCATGAACTCCATTAACTGTTTCCATAAAGATAATTGGAATTGTTTTCTTCTAATGAAAAGGTGAAAAAAGTGATTCCACAAATGTCTAGAAAGATCTCAGTTTTCAGAAAGATGTCATGTTACAGTGGTTGAATGTTTTTATTGAGTTGAGCATTTTAAATGCCTTAATAAAGTGCTTTCATTGGCAACATTTGCATTTTCATTTACATCAACTGCCACATTTTTATCTTTCTTTTGGCTTTAGAAACAGAGTAGATTGCATTTCTTTCAAATTTAGCTATCGAGAAATTTAATTGAGTAGTAGAAGCTTTGTACTCAAGCAATTCGTAAACTAGATACTCCATTTAAAATGGATGTGAAGAGTATAATTAGTTGTGTCAATAAGTGATATCAAGATTCTCTGAAAACTGTAGTGAGAATAGCACAGAAATAAACAGAAGATTTTACTCCCTTCACTTGTCAGTTGAGTACCTTCATGAATATTGACTAATTTAAACTAGAGTGTTTCTTTTACCCCTGAAAACAAGCAAAGTAAAACAAGCAACCATAAGATGAATTTAGCTGGTTATCCCTTTGACAGGTGATGTAATGAAAAAGTCATGCACTTTGTGTACCTGAAGTGCATTTTTCTATCCGTCAAATGCTTGCTGTCATGTGATGCTTACTTTGTGAATGTGAATAAAAAATTTGTTACAGAAAATGTATTTCAGAATATGAATCTTTAAACTACAATGCACATTGCTCAGGATGTGTCAGAGCTGAAACCATTCCAATCATAAAGCCCCATGGTATTTCTTATCTGTATTTGCTGAACATATTTAAGCAGGCTGCTAAAAAATAGCTTTGGGGAGATGGATTGTGTATATTTTTCAGAACATAAAAAATAAACAAGGGTACAGCAGACCTATACTACACAGAAATCTACCTCCTTTTCCTGCCTTTTCTCATTACTATCAGAACCTGAGACTTGAGCAGTCATTCCACTTTACAATTACTGACAATTTCTCAAAGAAATCAAAACTTAGAAGCATTTCGTTTCTACCTCCTCCCTATTTACAAACAGATTGAATTTTTAAAAGCAATATAGATGTATAGTTTTTTAAAAGAGCAGTTTAAAATTGCTTTTAGTAAAATTATCTTTCTACAACAATGGAATGAGAATTATATAAACATTGCCTACAGGAGGGACCAGCGACAGAGAGTGTAAAACACTTCTTTGAGATGGGCCATCGTTGGAAATGTGGTACATGGAAATGTTTAAGAAATTTGAACTATGAATAATTTACTGAAAATCGGATGTGGCGTATTGTATCGTAAAAATCCATAAATAACAGCAACTTTCTTCAGCACACCTTCTTGTGAATTTATGTGGTTTTTTAATAAGTAAATTTCTCTAGAGAAAATAGCTTTCAAATATTAAAGTTCACATGGATATAGCTGGAGGCAATATAAATCTACCTGTGCTCCTGTTAAGACCCTTATCCCCAAACCATCCTTCTATTACAATAAGGAAACTAAACTAACTGTCCAAACCAAAAAGTTTGTATTTGTCAGTAATTTAACACACTACTATTACATAGAACACTTAATTGTTTAGAGATAGACCCGAAGGTTATTTTTGGAGAAAGGGAGAAAAACTGACTTTGTTTGAAATATTCCATCTGTAAAGAAAGGGAAGACTAATCTGAAAAGGCATAATGGAAAAAGTGGGCTCTGCAATTAAGTTTATTCAGGTGGAAATGGCATTTCCTGTAGTTCAAAACCAGAAGTAATGACTCCTCTACTCAGATTTCCAAGGACAAAATAAAAGAGGGATTTTTTGCTTAGTCGTCAGAGCAATGGAGCACTGTGTGGCTACACAGTGCAGATCTGACCCAAAGAGGGCTTAATACAAAAACATTTGTACAAAACTACTCTTCTTCTAAGGAGCAGAGAAGACACTTCTTCAGTACTGCCCCAAGCCTTCTGTCAAATTGTCCCTTTAATCATCTGTTTCAGGGTCTGTTAATGCAAACAGGGGACACCAGTGCCCTGTCTCTGGACTTCTGTGGCCTTGCCCCTTTACTGGGGCCACCTTATGGAGGCTCCACAGGTAGCTCCATTGCCTAGATCTGCTGTGGAAGCTGTGTGGGTGTTTGCTGAAGACAGCTGCCTGAGACACAACACCAGTCAGAGGAGGGACTCAGTCCTGCCCAGAAGTCAAACGTGAGAATGGGGCTAAGCGGTAAGGCAGCACAGATGTCACTGTGAGCAGAGCAGCACTGCAGGGCTGCAAAGAAGTCCCACATCCCACCTTTTTTGTCTGCTCACAGCCTCACCCTGAGTCCACATAGCTATTTCTGCGACTGTGCTAGGGAAGGATGCTGTATCAGCTGCCACCAGTCAGTATTCTCACACTCCACATGAAGAAAATGCTTTGCAGGAAGGCTCCTATGCTCTAGTGACAAGGGCCTAAAAATAACTCCTCAGAGTGCAGAGGGTGGAATTTTGGCATATTTACTCTTCTATTGTATTACACATTAGGACATTAGGATAAGGTGGAATTGTTTTTTGCATGAATGAGAAAAACTTACCTTCTTAGGCACGACAATAACTTTTGAACATTACGGAAAAGAAAAGAAGGGAAAATCCCTCTCTTTAGTTTTATTCTTCAGTTCCATATTTACACATGAAAAGCATGCTGCTGATTTATCATTAAGCTGGGGATTCAAATTAACAAGACGCTGTTTCAGACTGAATGCTGTGTTGAAGCAGAAATAAATGTTGTGTTATAGCCAATTTCAGGCACAGTGGGGTTGCTGCAGGGTGTTGGGATGACGCTTTTCCTTATGAGTTTCCTAGCTGGAAATTGAGACTCAGTGTGGAATGGTCTTCCTGTGACTGAGAGGCTGTGTAGGTGGGCAATCCTTCAGTGAGTCTCCTGGGCGTGAGCTTATCAAAACTCTGGCAACACCCGAAATGTCCACTCAGGGAGTCTGTTTCTTTTTTCCGTTGTCAACTTTACTCCTTCTGTCACTCACAGATCTTTTGCCAAATTAAATTTAGCATGCTTCCAGCTGTCAGCCTGCAGATTTTCCATGTATTATTCAAAATATGGATGAGAAATTTCACATTTTACATGTTTCAAATATTTTAATATTTTCTTTAATAATTTACCAAAGAAAACCCAAATAATGAGAAACCATATGAGCACGGCCCATAAGGAAAGAAAAAAAAGATGGTTAATAATCTCAGAATCACCACATATATTACAACATGAACATTGAACAGGCAAGTCTTTCAACCACAGCAGATATTCAAAGACCCTCACTCTAGTGAAATTTGCATGTTTAAACCAATCCTTTTTCAAATATATCTAATCCAAATAGACATCTCTAAATTCCAAAATTCTCTAAAACTAGAGTCTCTCTCTTTCCTTCATGGCATACATAGAAGCAAACTCCTAGCAGTTCTTCAAACAAGACTCTCATGGTGAGACCTGTCGTATTAATGTGAGCTCAGGTTTTTGCTGTTTGCTCTTCCTTCTTGTACTGTTGAGTGTTGGAACCAGAAAAAAAAACGCAAAAAAATAAAGGAGGTAGTATGATTGGGATTTTATAGATTCATCTATGTTTTAGATTCCTGTTTCATACTGATTCTTATTTGTTGCTGTATGGATATATCCTTCTGTTTCCCTTACGTTAATAGGTGGTGAATTCCTCACCCAGTCTAGAGAGTTTGACTATCTGACCCCCATTTTCAGTGTGATGTAAGCAAAAGGCATTATTTTGATTTCTTGTGATTCTGTTGAAAAAATTATCCTGTTTCACTCCTTCAGGTATGCATGCCTTCAGAGCCTTCTGTGATGCCTGGGAATGGCAGACTGGATTTTCATCAACAGCAAGAAGGAAGTTACGGAGATGATTAATGATTCCCTGCTGCAGCACTGGTGGATGCACTCCGCTACCTAACTTAGATTTCTCTGGCAGCATGATCTATAGCAAGGCAGCATTTGTATTCAGTATGCAACTCTCGCTTTATATTCAGTCTAAAGTAAAAGGCGGCTTGGTCATACTCTTAGTGGAAGTCTTTAGTTCCATTATATGTTCAGAGAAATTAGAAGAATTTCCTCTCTCAGGGTCAAACAGAGGTTCTCTGTCCTTCTTGTAACTTAGCTTTACTCTGAACTATACCATTTTATTTTTTTCCACTTTGAATGTAATTGTTTCATTTTTTCTCTAAATTCTTTGCTATTTCTGCCTCAACCCTTCTGCTATTTACGCTGACAAAAATATATGCAAGCATTGTTTGATACCTTAACTCAAGAGTTCTAGCTAGTTCTCATAGTACATTCACTACATTTCTGCTGCATTTTAATCAAGGAAGGTAAGATTTTTCTCTTCAGTCAGGAAAATGAAAATATAGTAAAGACAATAAAGAATAAAAACTACTTTGTCAAAAACTCCAGCAATACTAATTTTAAATCCATCAGATCTGAACTACTCAACTAGTAGCTCCTCACGAGCACATTTCCTCCCTCTCCTTTTTTCTCAGTTTAGGAAATTTTTGAGTAATAATTTCATTCAGAAATTAGATACTAACTTTACGTTTTAAAAGATACTGAAATAAAAGTTGCACATTTTCTGCAAGGGAAATTTTATCGCTAAAACATTTTGACCTAGAGGGTTTTCTTCTGTAATGTGTTTAGAACCTTAAATATGCTTGCCTGTCTGCCTCCTTTGACAATTTTATTGTCCTAAAAGTGTCCTATTAGTTTAATAGTCACAAGTGATTCTAACAATTAAAACACTTCATGTATTTTAAGGAACATGTAAGTTTCAACAAAGTTGCTAAGACAACATATTTTCTTAGCTCCAGGGTGGAAAGGACAGTTCATATCATCACAGAAAAGGGAATGTGGACAGAGTACGAGAACAGAATTGAGAGTACGAGAGTGCAAGAACAGTCTTGGTATTCACCAGTGCTGGTTTTGGCTGGGATAGAGTTAAGTTTCTTTACAGTAGCTAGTAGGGGGGTATGTTTTGAATTTGTGCTGAAAACAGTGCAAATAACACAGGGATATTTTCATTACTGCTGAGCAGCCTTTACACAGAGTTAGGGCCTTTTCTGCTTCTTGCACTTGCCATCAAGGAGTCTGGGAGTGCACAAGGAATGGGGAGGGAATGCAGACGGGACAGCTGATCCCAGTGGACTCAAACAATATTCCATACCACATGGTATCATGCTCAGCACATAAAGCTGGAGGAAGAAGAAAGAGGGAGGACACATTCAGAGTGATGGTGTTTTGCCTTCCCAAGTCGCTGTTAAGTGTGATGGACCCCTGCTCTGCTGGGGATGGCTGAATATCTACCTGCCCGTAGGAAGTTAGAAATGAATATTTTGCTTTACTTCTGCATGCAGCTTTTACTTTATATATCAAACTATTTCATCTTAGGTCATGAGTTTTCTCTCTTTGACCCTTCCAATTCCCTCCCGCATCCCATGAGTGAGGAGGGAGTGAGGAGATGTCTGGTACTTAATTTCTTGCTGGGGTTAAGCCACAACATCACCTAAATTGTGCAAGACACAAGCTTTAACCCTATAGCAACAATTTTAGACAACATGACTTTATCATGGATTTTCTACACCCTCTGAGCTTAGGCTGGGTTCATGGTTCTTTACTGCATAAGCCTTTTTTGTAGCTCAAAAGACCCAGAGAAAATTGAAGAAAAAAGAATGATAGAAAGCACTGTGGATTGAGAAAACAATTTTCTCTCAGATCTGATCTCAAACTTCTTTACTTACACAAGATTTATCTTCATAGTATTTTAAAGTTGATTGTCAGTAGTGTCTGAAGAAGTGGAGAGTGGTTTTGTTATAATATTTTTATTTAGTAAATATAAAATAGTGACGCAGATAATAGTGTATTGTGTACTTCTGTAGGGGTGATTCAAACATGGCATTGGGAAAATACTTTCAGTAGAGAAATGGGTGGACTTTATATTTTAGTCAGAGGTCTTATGCAGTATGTGCGGAAAAAACCCATGCCACATGACAGAATTAAAGCATGAAGAACACAGTTTTGAGGAGATGTAGTGTTTCAGGCAGGTGGCAGGTTGAGAAAAAGGAGGCTGGTGAGGACATGGTAATTACATACTAGTGCCAAACGTTTCAGCGGTTATTGCAGTCTGAAAGTCACACTGAAGAAGCTTGTGAGGAAAGACCACTTTCAGAGGCAGAAACAAATATGCTTACTGACTCTTGGCTTGAAAGTTGTGGTTTGCTTTCTTTTCATATCTTAGCAGAAATAAGGCTGGTTTTTACTAACTTGAATTGTGACTGTTTTGTGATAGCAAGTTGCTTCGGGCCTACTTCTTCAGGCTTGTTCCATGTCATACTTTTTTTCTCTTTCTGAACCTGGAGTAAAAGAGACAGCAACAACTGCTAATGTAAGGTTCTTAACAACTGAGATTTTAATATTTAACTCATATTCCAATGGGTTTGAATGTTTCTGACATGCTCAATTTGTGCTGAATCTTGTGACAGAAAATTTTTCCATATTCCTACTTTGTTTGCATTGAGATCAAATAGTTACATTTTTATACTAAAATTACAGTTGGAATGAGATTAAAATGGCAGGAAATATAGCAAGACTTTGCATTGTGAATTAAGTGAAATGAATATATGTGCAGCTGCACACCCATACACCATGATCTAGAAATTTTGCAGAAAGGTTTTCCTTATGGTATTTGCAGGATTTTCCCTCCCCCAAAAAACTTCCACTGGGCATGGTGTTTTTTGAGTAGAGTTCAAATTCTTCTAACATTTATGCAGAATTCAAAAGTAACCATGGGGACTTGGGATTGCCTTATTTGAGATACCTTATTCATGAAAATTACAAATGGCTGTTTGGCCTAGGGCTTTCGAGGGAGCTTTTAAAGAAGGCATAAAAATTAAAGAGAAATTCCTTTCAAAAGAAGGCATTCATGCTTAATGCTAAACAGATACTCCACATGCCAGACTTAATGCAAGCCGTAGTAAGAAGCCAAACATACAGAAACTGCACAATATAAATATCCCTGCATAAAATAAAACAAACAAATAAATAAATAATTACAAGGTAAATATTCCTTTTTGTCCTTGTGCTGTACGCAATAGGGAGAGAAGGAGGTGGAGTATGAACATCATTGTTTTCACAGGTGTGTGTCAGGACTGGACAAGGACCAAAGTGTTGAATAGTTACAGCAGGTTATTCAGACTTCTGGGCTCACTTCTGGTTAACACAGTAGAGCTGAGGGTGATTGGCATGCTTGGAGAGAGGTGGTCTCAAGTATCATTTTGTACTGTCAGCAGGGACTAAACTCTTCTTTCTCATCTTTAGCCTTAACATCTGTCACTAGATGGGAACAAGCTGGCATTTATGTAGCAGTGCTTTCCCACTAATGCAGCTGCAAGCTTTCCTGTGCCCCCTCTGCAGCTCATCCTTTTTTATCTTGTGCTTATACAGGCAATACTCAGCACCTCTGATGTGTAGGATAAAACCCTTAAAGCTGGCAGATTACATTTGTAAAACATAACTTCTGCAAAGCAGGATATTTGGTCTGTGGTAAGCTTATCCCACTGTCTTTAGTTAATTCATGTATGTCCACATAGGAACTTTCAGGTTAATATGTCTGTCAGGGTTATCTTCAGAGATATGAGCAACCAGCTCAACCTCCTCACATCTGTATTTCACAGGACAATTAGTTGTGAGTGACAGTCGGAGTGAGGATTACAGTGCACATGCGCTACATTTCATCCAGAGCAGAGGAAAGCAAAAAGTAGCAAAGGATGCAGGAGAAATTCCTGGCATGTTTGCTGAGCAATAGTGTCAAAGTTGGAATATCACTTCTGACCTCTCTACATTATTTGTATTATTAATACATAACAATGGCAGACATGCCTGAAACTCTTGAACTTCAAGTCCGTAGATAACTTTGTTTCAGTAATTGTATCTTTAGGTTTTATTTAGAAAATTTAATGTGATTTTTTTTTTTGATGTGTTGGGCTCCAATCAGGTATACTGTGTGGGCTGTGTCCACTGAAGGTCATTCCTAATTTATATATTAGCTTGAGAAAGAAATAAAATAGAAAACAATAAAAACCCTTTGAGTCTGAAAATTGAAAAGCTTTACTTACAATGTGAATACAACAGGTCTTGTGTTCTGTCCAAACCCTAGTGAAGCATTCTCAGGGCCTCAGATTACAGCATACAGGGTGTTTATTACCTATATTTTATCTGCAAGTTAAATTGAGGCACAGCAGTGTTTCTTTTACAGAAAATTTAAAAAGGGGAAGATCCTAGAAAGTCAGTTTTAAAGATGAATTAAGTTCCATGTGAATGGTAGGGATATTTACTCAGTGATTTATATCTGACATGCTTCCTGAAGCTAATACTCAGCAGGTATCATTTTGCTTTTGAAAAAATGACACAGTGTAAGGACATGTATAAATCCTGTGTCAACAGCAATTGTTTATAACTACGTTAGGCTGTTAAAAATGTGTAAGGAGACTTACATGTAGCTTTTAAGGGAAGTAATCATAAAAAATCTGAATTGTCTGATTCACATGCATACTAAATTCAAAAAATTATTAATTTACAAAAAACATCTAATTTCCCCATTTGAAATCTTGACATTTGAATTAAAATCTTGTGAGCTATTCTTATGAATTCATTTAAGCACACTAAAGGAGAGTTGCAAATACTTCTAAATAATTTCTATATCATATACAGTAGCAAAAATTATAAATATTTCAGCATGTCTACTTTATTGTGTATGGGCAACTGTTCCTTTTTAGACTTTTTCCTCCTATGCCATTTCCCTTGCTAAAAACATGTACAGGAAGTGGCTGAGAGCTATTTTACAGATGATCCCTGATATTCATTAAATTCATGGTGAATTTTAGAGAAGTCTTCAGCTCTATTTTTTTATCACTATACTTTTGTCTGGTTGTCATGTGCATGCGAAGAGGCTTCTCATAAGCAATTAACTGTTGCTTCAGGACTGCAGTGTGCATTAGAAAAAAAAAATTATAATGTCTCTACTCTTTCCTTTCCAGAAAGTTCCAAATTTATTTGCTCCTGTTTAGCATCTTTCACCAACACTAATTCTCCCTCCCCTTTCATGGTCTGTGTGGCAGAGTTGAGCTCTCCTCCATCTTCCCACCTCAGTTCTCTCCGAACTGATCTCTCATTTGTACATTCACTCTGTCAGACTGCTCTCTTTTTCACCTCTCTGATAGACACTTCTGCTCTTGAAACATTTGCTCACCAATTTCTCTCTCTATTTAGCTTAAAACTCACAGTCTCTGCAAATTACTTGTGGCCCAGTATGTCACTATATGAACATAATATACTGCTCTGTAAATGCTTCTGCGGTATCAATCAAAATGACACCATGAGTATTGTTTGACGTAATCTCCTTTTATTTTTCACTGTTGTTCCCAGTGCTTAAGTTTTCTATTAACTGATTTAGTTGTACTTTTACTTCCTCCTTTAACTATAGTCTCGAGAAAAAAAGTGTACCAAAAATATGAAGGGAAGAAAGCAGAAATAATACTTGGGGATTTTTTTATCATTCAAAATCTTTAAGATACTTACAAACATCATCAAGAGATTAATTTTGAAATACTGAGCTTCTTGTAATATTTTAGCTGGAGAGACTACCAAAGCTGTCTACAAAGGAAAATAAAGTCATTAAGGAAACTGACAGAATATTATGTCATATTCATATCCCATGTTACTTAATTTTGGAGACAGAATGACACAGATGTCTCAATCAATTATGTTTAAATTTCTTTATTTAAAAAAATATTCTAAGCAGCAGATGGGTGAGACCCACTCCTTTTGAAATATAGTGAGCAAGAAGTGATATATTGAAATTGTTTCTGGCTTAGTCTGACAGCTGCATTGTGATTTAGTGTCTGATCCTGCATTCTGACCTCTAGCAAAACCCTGTTGATGCCAATGGGAGTCTTATTTCTCTAGGAACTGCAATATCTGATTCTTCACTATATCGTAAAATTCTGTGGTATTTGAATCCATAAATGTTAATACTTAAGATTTGTACATTTCAGAGCAGCTCTGTGCCTATATTTGCTGGAAAAGATGACTGTTCGGGAAATCTGTCTTTTTGCACTTGCACTTATAAGAAAACAATAGATTTTTATGGCCTTCAGCTAAACAAATTCTGGAATGGGAGATTAAAGGGAAGAATGAAAAAATAAATAAAATAAACACTCCCCTTCATTGCACGATACTGGAGGCCCTGCTGCCTCCATCTGCATGGTCTCAGTCATGGCAATCTCAGAGGAAGATGGGAGACGTCTGCACTGGCACTCGCCTTTTTTTTGCATTTTTCTTGCCTTCTGTTACTCATTTCAGCACTGCTGAACAAATTTTAGGATTCTTGCCTTCCACCTTTATCTCACCCACCGCCTAGCTCTGAAAGGTATACTGACATTTGTGAAGGTTCAAATTTATTGTTTTTATGATAAAAATGTTGGGGTGTCTCTAGGCACAAGATTAAGAATATAAAATGTTCACTTTAGGAAAACTCTCACCAGGAAAACTAGATAAAAAACCAAAACAACCAAAAAGGAAATATTGTCACCTGATTCTGCTTATGATCAATATATTGAGTTTTGTGAATTTCCTCTATTTACTTTACTGTTTATATGACAGCTGTAATATAATCTCAATCTACATTCATTGCACAGCTTGACAAAAAGAATAGACCCCTCCCCGTAGTTTTTTTCTCTCTCTATGTGCCTGGTTAGGTAAATGATCAGTGCATGGCTGAGACCTGCAGTGATCTGCTCAAGAACAAATTTGGATTCCATTTAAAATAAAAAATAAAAAATTGAGTCAGTGGGGTTCTATTCCTTGGGTCGGGATTCCTTTTCCTCCTAAATTCTTTGGTACAATATTTTGGCTCAGAATTTCTGGGTAAATCTGCTGGCTTTGGGCTTGTTATTTCGCCCTCCTTACACAGGCAATTTACTTATATATGGTTGAGATCTTGATCTGACATCATTAAATTGTAAATGTTAAATGGATGTTTAGATGTTGGAGTGAAAATTGTTATGTTTGGCTCTTTCCTATGAGGCTAACTCATGGAAGAGAATCTTACAATGTTCTAGAATTACTGATTAATCTAAAGAAGGCCAAGGAGGGGGTTCTCTTCATGTCCTGGGACAGTCAGGGAGACAAGCATCTTGTGTAGATTTTACTATTATTGGATATTCTATCTTAAAGAAACAATGAAAAAACTTAAAGTACAGCAAAAGTCAAGGAAAAGTATTTGTGGTTTATTTAATTCATCAGAGTAACATTTATTTATCAACTTATTTATTTCTGTCACAAATAAGAAGGAAAAAAAATTAGAATGTAGAAGTAAATGGACTATGAAAGAAAAATAATTTTAACATAACACAATTGGCATCAGGGATAGAAAACATTCAGCAGATGGTGGATTAAAGAGATGTACTGTAATTACAGCATTATTGTCAATAATTATTGAAAATTAAAGTAAATACAAAGTTTTATGAAAGATACAAAATGAGGGATGCTCAAAAGGGCATGTCTTCATTTCTTTCCTCCTACTACCAATGTACTCAGGCACACACAGGCACACACAAATCCACAGATACACGCAGAGAAATCAACTTTTGCTTTGTTCCTATATTGAAGACAAACGGATTAAAAAACCCTAGCAACTAAGTCGCTTATTCAGCTGCTTTAAAACAGCCCGTGGCCCTGCTAACATGTAGTTTTGTACATGGATATTAATTCACCTTCCAGCCATTTTCCATAGAGAGATTTACTGTGGTTTACAAATAACAATGCTTCTGTCTTCAGAGTGTGAGGTCTGATACAACATATGTATGTACTGATGAATAAAATGCTATTCTGTTTTAGTTCTCATATTTTTCAATTACTTTTTCAAGGCTGCAATTTATGTGATGTTGAACAAAAGTTTTGCAAACTAGCAACCTTTTGCCTTTTTTTACACTTGCCTGAGAATATTTATTTACATTCATTGCTTTCAAATAATGAGCTGTATGTATTCACTGAAATAGAAAAGCCTTTAGAAATAAACATGTATATTACACACAATGTATGTAAGGATGTTTTAGAAAATGATTAGGTAAAGGCAATGCATTTTCTTGTGGACCTTCACAAGAAAATTAATTAAAAATAACAGTTCTGGCATTTACGCAGGTGTTGCACAGAAAGGAAATAATTTTTCTATTAAAAGACAACCCGCACTGAATTCTCTAAACCCTTACTTTGTATAATACAGCAGCATACAATACAGGAGTGCTACATTCTTCCGTGTGGGTACAGGCAGAGCAGAGCAGCCTGCTTTGGTTTCCATACGTAGCCACTTTCTTTCCTAGGTATTGACTAGGTGCTTCTGACCATGTGTGGCAGTGCAGCATCCGCCAGGGCACACTATGATCTGAGAAATGCTCGTCAGGCCTTGGCCTTGACGAACAGCATCTGGGCTGAGCTCCTCTTGTGAGCTTACCAGAAACATTGTCTGCTCTCAGGAACTAATGCTGTCTAACGAGCTCCTGTGTTTTTAATGAAGAGCCTTGGAAACTTGTTTTTTTGCCTGAATAACAACCCAAGTGGAAAAACACTTTTTGTCATCAAACTTTTAAAGGAAGTTACCTACCCAAATTGTGGCCAGGATGAAAAATTATTATAACTAAACCCACTCTCTTACAACACAATAAAAAGCAGACCAAAGTAGACCCTTTGAGCCCTCCTGGACCAGCCAGACTGTAAACACCAATCTCCCTCTGAATGGGCACCTCTCAGAGCCAGCAAACCCTCAAGTTTGGTATACTTGGAGGACTGACCTCAAATGCCACTGAAGGAGCCTGGGCTGATACCCCCACTCCTCAAGACTCAACTCTTTGCCTGTTGAGAAGATGCAAAGGCATCCAATGTGAGTAATTCACTGAATTTGAGGGGACTTTTTCACAGGTGTTATCTTGTACATATTTTTCACATTTGTCTGCATGCAAGTGTGGTTATGCTATAGGAAATGTGTTGCTCTCCTAGATTCTTAGGTAATTTAGATTTATAAGTAAGTTAGGCCTTGAGACAGTGTTGTACTATAGTAAATTCTATATGAATCTTTTGTTAAACTGTGTAACTTAAGCTATTGATTAAGTGTCATTAAGTGCTGTTAAAACTTTAGGCCTAAAGAATTAGTCAAGTCTGGAGCTCAGTTAAGCAAGGGGGCCTGCTCTGAACCTTGTCACTCAACAGGAGGGTCTTTCTTATTCCTTTTCATCCTTACCTTTCCCATCCCATTCTCCTTTCCCCCTCCCTAGCCTCCACAGAGGTTGACTTTTGGTTTAGATGGATTGATTTTAGGTTTTAGGCTGCTTTTCCTCTGTGTGCTTTAAGCATCTCCTAAGTAGTAGAGAGAACCTTTTCGATGAACTTTGTCATGCTTTCACTTTTATATTAAACCTGCTTTTGCTGACACCTTTGAGGTGATTCTTTAAGCAACCTTAAAACACTCACTTGTGACACCACAGAGGATGGAATACACAAGAATATTCTTTAAATATTATGGAACACATATAACCAAAGATTGTGTGCATATAAAAAACGTACAACACTCCTATGGGGTAATGTAAGGAACAGGTACTATTATGTGACAAAAAAAAAAATATATAGTTTAGCCAAAGACATATGGGAAAAGTTGCATATTTCTGTAATAACCAACTTGAGGCTGATTATGTGTTTTCCTGAAAATCTTTCACTGATATTTGATTATAGGATGCTGATGCAAAATTTAAAATGAAAATGGCTCCCTTTTGTGTCTGGAAGGTATTTATTGCTGTAGCTCTTCTGTTCTGCTGCTACTGTGAAACACATATACCTCTTGTGAATTGTACATTTGTTGTACTTGCTCTTGGCTTTGCTCTGGCCCACAAGGCATGGAATGGGTTTGAAGTAGTGGGCTATAACATTGACTAATAGCAGTGTACATCCTCTAATCTTGAATAAAGGACAGTTAGCTGGTTCTATTGTAGTTAAACATATTCCCCAAAGCAAAGGAGGTTTCTGCGGAGTTGGTCAATATCATGCATCAACTATTACAGCAAAACTGGTCAGACATAGTTAACAGTATTAAAAAATACTGTGACTCAAAAAACAACAATCAAGGCAGAACAATACGTATTTTCACAGCTATTAGGCACAGGTATAATAGCAGTTTAAACAAAAGCTTATGAATGGCCTGTTATTTAGAGAAGCTTAACACATTTCTGTGATGAAAAATAAAAAAAAAAAGCTGCAATAATTTTGACAGAAGTCTGCCTTTCCTCTACATATAGTTATTTAAATTACTGAGTTCTCATATGGACCATGGATTCCCTCCATCCTCCTATTCTTTGATCCACAGCTTTCTTGTCAGCATTTATCTGACACCATTTAGATATGTTTTACAGGGATTATCTTTACAGTCCTGTGGATTTCAAGAAAAGAAATAAAAAGGAAGTGTTGGGTGGAGGGCTTTGAATTGAAAAATGTTTCTTTTTGGACAAATACTAATCACTGCATAGCTGTCTGTTCTATCTACATATCTATCTCATTTATACACAAGCTGTCACGACCTACCTATTTGTGTTTATATACATGTGTGTGTTGTGTACATATACATGTGCACACCTCAGTCTCAGCTCAGTTTAAATGCACTTGGATCCATGATGATTTAAAAGACCTTTTTTTGCTCTAAAATAGAAATCGTTCTTCACTTCATTGGTGAAAGATTATCTATACACAGAAATTTTCCCCACAAATATCTGTGGCTAGACAGAGAATCTAGCCACCTTCAGCTCCTTAGATTTTACCTACCGGTCCCCATCTCATCATCTTTTCTGCTCAGCTCTCCTTACGTCCTTGGCCTGACTTCACTTCCTTCATATGTGAGGCAGCATGTATTAACTTTTTCTGCCACAGAGCATCATCATTCTCCTATTCTTAGACTGGGACTTCCCAAGAGTGCCCACGATAGGTCCAACAGGACTCAGCACACAAGATTCTGCACTTTAGAAGTCTTTAGCAATGATTGCATTCTTAACATTAAAAACAAATAAATTTATTTAGTAATGTGAACACAATGCCTGATAAAAGTAATTTTCCATGCTCTGTGGGTCTCTCTCTCGCTTTGCACATGAGTTAAGAAGAGAGATTGAGGGAATGCATAAGTCAATCACCCAGTACCCAAGTATGTCATACTGACTGTAAGCAGATACTGGAGAACATAGGACAAAACAGAAACCTGGTAGAACTTCCTCCTTGAGTTGTAATTTGTATTGTTATATGTAATAGACCATGAAAACCTTTATTCTGTGAATTTCTCCACACATTTTCTCAATCTGCTTATGGTCCAGGCCTCCATAATTTCCCATGGAGATCAGAAAGTTCAGTAAAACCTTATTTGCTATGTGAAAGGCACCTCCCGTTTGTTTTAAACTAGTGCCTAATAATTTCTTTGACTAAAATTTGCTTCCTCTGGTATGAAAAATTATGAATAATTATTCCCCTTAAGCTTTTCATATGGTTCTTAATTTAGTTGATTTCTGTCCATCACCATAATTGAAGATTAAAAAGTACAGTAGATTTAAAAGAGTAACAGTGCTTCTCTTTACTCATTGCTCCTCTTTAGGTTTTACCAGCATCCATTTCCTCTTCACCATCACATCATAGTAGGCAGACACTTTCAATGAACCGTTCAAGACCTCTGTCTTGAATCCAGAGTCCTCTCTTCTTTCTATCCTCACCAATTACTTTTTTGAATGTAATTGGTTCTGTGCCCTTATCTTCACCACTAATTCCGCTTTGCGCTTGCTTCCTGCCGTACCTACAGACACTCTCACTGGTATTAACAATCTCTGTTTCCTCAAAGCTCTCCAGCCTCTTCTGAATTCCCATCCTTCTCAATCTGATGCCCTTAGTTGATCGTAGCCTCCTACTGGCAACCTATTTTTGTGAATTAATACTGTCCTACTTCTTCAGTTCATGCGTCTTTATCATCTTACTCACCGACTGTCTTAGCATCCCGTGAATTTCTGTCTCTGCCTTCAAACTCATTCTAATCCTATCAATGGGGACTAAATCCGAAGACTTTCCCTTACCTACCACAAGATCCTGGTAGCCTTATATAGAAGAGGCTCGTACATAAAGAATATTGTCTCCATCCATAAAATTTCCCCTGAATCATCTCCTGTGTTTTTGTCCATTTTCACTTCAAAACCCTTCTTAGGCCTGTGCTTGGCCTAATCCACTGTCTCAATGTAAACTACTTACCACATGACCTCTGAACATTTCTGTGAAACTCTGAGAAAACCCAGTGCTATGCTACAAGCACGGTACTGTTAAAAATGTGCAATGCACCAGTTGTCTTGGTAATTTAACTTAAGTACTTGTTCTTTATTTGCAAAAGTGCACAGTTTTTTTAGGCTAATATCTTAAATGTTAATATTTGCTTCTAGATTGCTTTTGTGGTGAATCTAACTGATACTTGTGGGCAGTCATGTAGACCATGAAAGCAGTGCAAAATTAATATGTGAATCATGAAGTCATGTTTGTCAGTGTGCAATGGGTAAAACACTTTTCAGTAGAACTGTAGATACATAGGGGACTATTTGTGAGGTCTTTTAGTAATAAAAATATCATCATAGTGTGCAGAATTTAGTATGCTATTCATAAGTAAACACGAACTTATTTTTCCCCTTGAAATATAAAATAGCATTAAAAAATTAAATTAGCTTCCTTGGGTAACTTGAAATTTAAATGGAAGTTTTGTCAAAGGGTTGGCAGAATATATTTAAAAATATCTTCTCAGAGACCTCAGGAAATCACTTTTTCTTATGACTCTGATTAAATATTTCATGGCAGTAAATGCTTATTTATTTGTATTTGCTATGTCAAGATGAAAAAGATATCAAACAAACAAGGTCCTCTTATTATAGTAAATACACTTATTTTGAATATGGTCCCTGTCAAAACCAGAAGACCTGACCCAGGCAGACTGCTGAGTCTGCAGGGTGAATGTTGTCTCATGCTGAAAATGAACATGCAGGGGCATTCCTCACTGACAGCTTTGGGAACTGGTTTGTTAATTTAACACTTGAAGAAACACATCGAAGACCACAGGCAATTTGTTGCACTGAAAGTGAGAGGAAGCATGTCTAACTTCAGAGCTTCATATTGGTAGAGAATCAACAGTAGATAACACAAGTTGTTGTCTTTCTTACTTTTAAAATTAATGACTCCTTCTTTTTTCTCAAATAGATATTGTAATATATCTTCCACATGTGCATTTTTGATTACTAGATTTCCTGTAATTAAACATTGATGAACAAATCTTGCCAAAGGCCTAGGTCCATTCTATCAGTCAGTGTGTGGTTGTCGCGGCCAGCATCCCTTTTTTCACATCCTTCCTCCTCAAATTTTATTATTTTATTATTATTTATCTTATAAGTCTGCTCCTTAACACTCTTAAATCAGGAGGTATTTTTTTCCCATATGTTTGAGTCACAACATAACAAAAATATTTTTGTGTAAAAGAAAACTAGAAATCAAATCTTCATTTATCTGGTGGAAAAAAGTCATGGGTAGAATCTGTGCAAATTCCATTAAAAAATGAGTTGAGATTTCTTCAATTTTCTAAAATATATACTCTTATATGTTATGTTATTCCTGGTTGTTAGTCATTTTGCTGTGATTTTGATCCTAAATATATTGGCCTCCATATTGTGCAGCCATGTGCTGAAAGACAAACCACCTCAGAGGTCTTTGAAGCATTGTCTGATGCTATTGACACGCAAACAATTGTATGCCTTTTTATAACCCCCCATGAAATCACTTCTCCTCAAAACTGCTTCTGTGGGGACCAGCTCTGGCAATATGTTAGGGTAGGTGGGATTTCCAGTTACAGCTTCCCTCTGTAAACTTCCTAAATCCTCAACAAAATACTAAGAGAAAGCAATTAATCACCCCTGCCAATTTTAACAGGAAAGTTTTTGTTGACAAATCATAAATGTTTCCCATTAACAAATTTGCATTTTTTTGGCACTTGCAGCTTCCTGGAAGTTTAAAGGCATTCTCTGTCTGCTTTTAAGTATATGAGCAAGGGTTCTCCAAGTGTTTGAGATTTGGAAAAATGAAAAATTACTATAGAAATTAGTGGAAGAAAGAGAAATTTTGTCTTCAAAGCTTATACACAGTATTAATTTTCAGCAAATTAATTTGCTCTTCATGCCATGGAATTCACATGCAATTCTACATTATTATCCACAAATTATGATTTCTCTTTTAACTTCAATTGTTAGGCCCTTACTAAGCATTAATAAAATTTTTCTTTTTTTTTTTTTTTTTCAGTTCACAGATGACAGTTAAGGTTTGCTAAACCTTTGCAGCTGGCAATTAAAGAAAACAAACGTTATGAAATGGACTATTAAACCTGAAAATAATGATAACAATAAAACTATGCACAGTTCTATTAAACAATACAACTTTTTTTTTTTAAATTATAATTTTCTTCTTGTGCTTTATGCTTATGTTCATGGAAGTGAAGCAATAGATCAGTGGACATAAAAAGGTGACCAAGCCTTTAAAAATCAAAGCTAGGCAGAAAAAAAAGATCATATTAAGTTGTTTTACTGAAGTTAATAAACCCCACATTCTGATACAAATATCCTCAAGCCATTTGTTTAAACAAGCATTAAGTTTAGCAGTACTACACCATAACATGATACTCCAAATTAAACTTTTGCATCTCAAGTGACCTTTATAGCAGTTTTATAGTTCATAAATTCTTTACAATAGTGCTCTGTGGAGTAGTTTTAATAAATCTTGATTGTGCTGTAAATGTTACAGCACATGCTTAAAATTGCATCTCCAGTCCTAACAAACACAAGTGTGGAATGATTCCCCTATTCCACATGAAGAATTTTGGTTCAGTATTCATGAAAATTGGAAAATATTCCAGTAATGAGGAGGTAAATACCAGAAGTGTATATATATATATATACTATATTATAATATATATATAAAAACCCAGTCCTACTGGAGAAGAAAAACATCACTGATAAACATATTTATCAAAGTAGATGGAAAGCATACTGATTAATCATATACCAATAGGAAAATCTTCTGCCATTTACAGAGCTCCTAAAGTACTCCAGGATAGCTGGATAGAGACAGGATTATGTTTTCCATTTATCTCTCCTAAGACTTGATGTCCTGGCAAAGTATCAGATCCATAGAGCTGTAAACTGTGTGGTGGTTTCACTTGCCCCAGTACACTGGGAAAAGTGCACCTTGATAAAGTGTCTGCCTAATCTCATTTATCTGTTTAACATGATTTTTTTTTTCTTGGAAAGCATCATTAAATACTGAATAGTGAAAACCCTCTGGTAATACGTTAAATCACCCACTTTGATATTCAATTTTTTTTTTCCTGCTGTATATGCTCCACCCTTTAGTCCAGCTACTTATTTGCTTATTGGCTTCTTAACATCTTTTCATATGTTGTGGTTACGTTTGATAGAAAAATCATCAACTCTGAGCCATCATTTTGAGGCAGCCACAACATCCTCCATCTTAACTTCCCTCTCTTTAAGAGTTCATTTACAAATATATTTTCTCATTTTTATACATATAATTTAGTTTCTTGTGTACATCTGAGAGCGTTTTCCAGCATTCATAATTTTCACAAATTTTCTTTCTTGAACTCAGCTCAAATTTTTTTCCTCACTGTATTTTTGTCTTTTATTCCTTTTTGCCCAGATGCAAGAACATGAAAAAAACTGTCCTTTCTCCCTCATATAGTCTGTTAAAGGTGTTTCTATTTAGATAAATTTAAACATTTGAAAATAAAAGTTTTCAAACTTTGCTTTCTCTGTAGATGTTGCTATTGAAAATAAGCCAAGTTTGAAAAACTCCACATTTCCATGAATGTTAAATTATGGATTTTGAAGTCAGAACTCTAATCCTTTACTTATTTTAAAGATATTATTCATAAAAAATGCACAAGTTAATGATGAATTAGTTAAAAGATAACTACCGCCGTGAATGTTCTGGTCCTTCCCTAAAATAAGCAAAAATCTACAAGATCTGTAAACCTCTGTCTGTTGCTTTAGGGATGAATAGTGTGATTTTGGGAAAGTGTCATTACTGATCAATTAATTTGCTCATATTGAACAATATATATGGTGCTTTGCAATGAAGTAAAAATAATATATTGGATAGAGAGATACAATCAAACTCAAATCATAAATGTTAAGGACTGGTATAAATTATTGTTGCAGAAAATCTATAAGAAAAAGATTTTTATAAGTGGTCCTGTAAGAAAATGTATAATGCAATATTAATGAAACTGGGTTACAGACCCATTATTAGTACTAGAAATGGGTTTTTTTAGCAGTAGTTAAATGTTGATCCTCAAAGACAGGTTAATAATGAATGACAGATTCAAAAAACGTTCTATTCTTCCTGAGGGTAGAAATATGCAGATCAAGGTATCTGAGCAATTTAAAGAAGACAGAGGTTAATAGTCTCTATAATTGCCAGAACCTGTGATGAGTACTTAAAGCAAACAGTCAACTTGCAATATAGGGTATCTATAAATGACACCGTGGTATCAGGAGTGGGAGTTGTTCTTCTACATCGTTTTGATGATTTTGCCTATAATTACAGAATGTGATTTTTTTTTCCATCTGTGTCAACACTTTGCATTTACCCTGTAAACAGCTAAACACATCTGAAAAGATTGTGGACACAGACAGCAGAAGATGGTGTTTGGTAAAGGTGAGAAAATCAAACTATCCTTATTTTCTTTTCTAGATGCATTCATAGTTTTTTTGAGTCTCTTAGAGAGAATTTTTGGTATTTGAAAGTTTTTGGTGTTGCACTTTTGATTTTAGGTTATGTTGAGTAAAATTTTTAAGTGTATCATCCTTAGAATTTAGTATATTATACACAATGATAATGAATGCTATTGCACTGCTCTCAAGCATTTTTTTTTATACTTTCTGAAACTAAAATTGTTTTGGATTTGGAAGTTAGAGGCAACTTTTAAACTCTTTCAGCCTTCTTTGTGTTTATTATTTCAGGGAAAGCTCAAGTGATATTGGATTCTGAATGTGCAAAGAGCTATAGCAAAAGTTCTGGAAATCCCTTCAGTCCTGAAACAGGGGAGACAGAAGTGGGAATGGAGGCATGAAGAAGCATTTTTGTATAGACAATAAGTATCACTTGAGCTTTCTGTGTAAACAAGACACAAATTAGTCAGCTAGTGATTAACTATTACACCACTACAGTGATCGAGCTGGTTGGCCAAAACCACCCCAAAACCCCTACTCTGAGATGTTTAGCCTTGTGCAAATTAGCATGGTTATGAACCAGTTCTAAAATAATCTCTGAATTAGGAACACCCATAAAAATACGTATTTGGAAATGTTAATGTTGCAGCATTTTTTTTTGTGAATACCTTTCACACAGAAAAGCAAAACTCAAGTTGCACTGAGTAGGGTTTTCTGTGAAAAATCATGGTGACTGAATACCACCCACAAATTGGATAACATCCAGTTAAGTCATCCTCTTCTCATTTATAACCATCACTCGTAGAACGTGCATTCCAAAACACATGCAAAGATTTATTGCAAAGCTAGATCACCTAGAATAATTCGTATTAGGCTTGAATATAAGCTATTCCCAGCTTGAGTGACAGTCTGTTTTTACTGCCTAATAATGCGGAACGGAAATGTGTGTGGCAGATTTTACCTGGCTAATAATAAGTAATTGTTCTATTTCATATGGAAAAATGTTTTGGAACAGGTTTTTATGAACTTATCTTCTTGGTAACAGAAATTGGTTTAATCTCCCATCAGTAGAGATATAGCTCAAGGAAGAATCATCTGAGTGTTCGAATAGAATTGTGCCCAAACAATATGAACAGAGCTTTCTGAAAAATAATGACAATGTCAATAGAAGAAGAAAAAAATCCAGTCCAGTTTTCTACTTCTTGCTTCTGTTTTATAAATAGGATGCACCATCATGTCCTTCCTTAAGAGACTATCTATTGTTTGCTTTTAAAATTATTTTGGCACACATTTTAAAATAAAAAATGAGAAAGAAACCAATGAATTTTAAATAAATGTTTTCTGACTTTTGCATGTCAACAGAATTTGGTTAGTTGGAAAACTAGGCCCTAAGTCCTACTTTCCTAAGTTAAACAAGGAGATGCACATCCGTGAGCAGCAACAGAGAAGTCAATTACCTATGAATAATTTCATTCGTGTAGAGATGCTCCACTAGAGACTGAGGTTACATAAATCTAGGAAGTCTGTCCAGGTTTGACACACATTCCAAAACACATGCTATATCCTTCACTTCATCATAAAATTTGCAAAAGTTCACTGGAGCTAAACATAAATATTTTATTGCTGTGTTTTAACTGGGTACTCCATATTCACTGTGACAAGGGGATAATGCAACTTTCTCTGCGTGAAAACTGTTCCTGACTACATTTCTTGTTTCCTTTTTCTTCTACCCTAACAGATTTACAAAACTAAGTTCCTCCAAGCACAATCTTCATTCAGAGCTCAGTTTCTGGGAGCTCAGGGTAGAGTTGTGCTTACTTCTCTTGCAATTTTTGAGCCCTGAAATCTAGATATGCTGAAAAGGCTTGCATCGTGTTTAACGTGATAGTGGTCTTGAAGTATAGAAAAGATTGCTGCAGAGAGGAAAGGGATAAACTGCTTTCCATATCTGAAATGCATGTGACAAAAAATAAATTAAAGCAAGGTAGATTAAGGCTGACATACCTCCAAAGACTTTCTATCTTTAAGGACCGTATTGCTTTGGGAAAGTGTGGAAGCACCATGACTGGATGTTAGACGGTATCTGTCAGGCACGAACGAGGTGCACTTGATTTTGGCTTGAGGAAAGAAATGGAGTAGATAATTTCCTAATGTTCCCACCAGCTGTGTTTTCTATTATTCTCAGTGACTAGACATTAGAAAGAAATCATGTGTGATTTATCTATGTGCCAATGGATACACTAGTTTCTTTCCATTTCAGTGATTAATTGTTCCAAAGCAAGGCTCCCAAAACTTTATACTACAGCTAGTGAGACTTTTGCACAACCAAGAAGTTGTTGAAATCTGACATCCAATTCCACTTTAAAACTGGTTTCAACCAAATACTTCTAGTAAAACCTTTTCAAGTTTCTCACACAAATTAATTAAAAAATAAAATTTGATTATTTTGTGGATAGGTGCAGTAAATCCTTCATTTATGTGTCAAATCCCATTTTATATTTTCCTTCAGATCTGAAAAAAAGAAAGGTTAATTATTTATAAATGCTACTGTTACTGTAGACAGCAGCATCTTAAGACACTGATGCTAACAGACGTACAAGTATAGTAAAATACTATACCTCATTTGTGAGTGATTAGACAAGCTTTTTGACTCAAGATGGAACAAGGATAACAACTGCTATTTTCCTAAATAAGATTGTATAAAAATGTCACTCCTTTTGTAATGTTTTAGAATTTTTTAAAGCTTTTAAATATTTTTTTTTCTATTACAACAAAACTCAGTTTTTAATTTATTCATTTGTAGAACTTGCACAACATCTTAGATTCTATGAAAGTAGCATACATTTACCTGGATAATTAATTTGCAAAAGGGAGGATCTGGTCCAACAAGCAAATTAAACAAAGAGGTAAACCTAAGTAATTCTGGAAGGGATAGAAGGAGGGAAATCAGTGATAATTCAAATTTGCAAGGCAAATTCATGGCAAATGACAACAGAAAGGTTACAGTAACCTTGCAGAAAATTACTCATACAAACATATATTATAAGCATGTTTTTCCTGCAATGTTTCCCTGTCAAACAGGGAAAAGTTCCACTTTTCTAAAAATCACTTCTGTGGACAATACAAGTTAAGCCAATACATAGGTTCTCTTAGATCCCCTCTGCAGTGTTGGGGTACCAACACAAATTTTTTGTTCCAATTCTGATCACCAACAGAGTTGTGCATGCAGAAACTTCAGAGGTAAGTCCTTTGGGATGGTAGCACCAGGAAGACAATTCTCACACTGGAAGCTCTGAAACATGCAACACCTAGACACTGATTTGTTTTCGAGTATGACGGAAGGTTTTCAGCTAGTGGATGACAGGTATATTTTTCCAACTGTCGCTGTGTTAAACTAATGAATTCACTGTGTCCTGAAGTGCAGATTTATGGCTATACGACAGGTACTAGATGTATCAAACAGAACTGTCCTTAGCTCTAAAAAGAGCACTGCAGTAGCAAAAAGCTGGAGAACGTGGACCTGCCTATAAGAGGAACAGCAACAGATAATTGTTTCTTTTATCTTGTGTTTTTCTGAAGAGAAGTATAGTGCCTCCCTTTGAGAGACAAAAGATCAGAGTTCAACTTGAGCCAGATGCAGCCTGAGCTATTCAGAGGTAGATTAGAATTAGTCAGGGAACAGGACTTTATCCACTGTATTTGAACTGGTTTCACATTTCTGGACTGGGAAAAAAATAGTATTGAGCACTTATTAATTAGCTGGTAATCCTCATCCAGCAGAGACTGTCTTGTTGCTGTCTAACATGCAAAAGTGTAAATATGGAGTTTCAGAAGACGTCTTCATTGTATAGATGCATTTCTACAAACTGGCATGCAGTGAATTATTCTGCACTGCATGCATTCCAGACTCAGAATTTTCTTTGCATAAACTATTGTCTATTTTCTATGCATAAACTTATCCCAGTTTTTGCATGCTCAATTATAATTTTTTATAGGTAGTAAATTTTAATCCTATATAAAAATATCACCTTAAATTATTATTCTCTTTTTTATCCAGTTACAGAGAGAATGATGAGAAAAATAAATCAATGTCTGATAATATGCTATAAATCTTGGTGGATTTCTGGTGGGTTTAAGAGTGTCCTTGTGAAATAATGTTCTGATTGCACAGAGAAATGTCAGCCTGGGTAAATTATCTGAATAAAAGTGGTTGAGAGGTGTTAAGAGAGTTATTCTTGAGGTCACCTTGAAAGCTATGCTAGAAACAGGCCACAGTCCCAGTCTCACATTAAAACCCGAAGAAAGTAGAGATTTAAACATGCCTTTCTTTTTTTTTTGGTTTGATGTTTGTTTGTTTGTTTGTTTGTTTGTTTGTTTTTGTTTGGTTTGTTGGTTTTTTGTTTGTTTTGTTTTTTTTAAGGGAAGCTCTGAAGGGTGGATTTTGACTTCAACATGTACTATAGGATGTTGATAAATTATACTTTCCTAGTGTAACCTTAGGCCTGTCACTCAGAAAGAATTGCTGCTTCAGGTCCAAAGGTAAAAACAGTTGGGTTCTGTGAAGGACTTCAAATATGCAAATAAAAATAATCAGATCAAAATATTAGTAGGTGTGAAATGGGAGGACAGTGGCAGAATACTGTTGGTGTTAGATGAACACAGACAACTTATCATGAAGGTAAAAATGCAAGCTTTTGCTGCCCAGCTGTGGGATAAGGGATCAGGTCTCCACTCCTTTCCTCTGCAACACTTGTCCTGCTGTGGGTTTATCTAAACACGATTCAAGCCAATCTCTCTTTCCAAACCACTAAGTATATAACTGATGGTGAAAAAAAGAAAATCCTTAGCATTTCTACTCAAGTATCATTATGAAATCAGAACCTCTTTCACTGATCTTAAAAAATCATGCCTACAGAGATGAAATCTTCCTACCATTTTCCCTAGCAAATATGCTCTTTGAAGTAACTTCACAGCAAATCTGAGTGCTCTTTGTGCATCAGATTCTTCAATCAGATAAGAAATTACAGAGCAATTTTAACAAATATTTTTACACTTTTCAGTAAGAAGATGTACAAACCCCTCTTGTTATTCTCTGTTCTTATTGTGGATCAATATACATTTCTTTATATGGCCACATAAAGAAAACAGAGTATGTTTTACATGTAACCATTGCAGTTCTGTAATATGCACGTAAGAAGAGGGAGGTTTGCATGATTCCTCCACCACAGTCTTATTGTTTCTATTAAGCAATGAAAAATTAAGATAAAGCAGTGCAAAATAAAAAGATGACTAATGCTGCAAGAGAAAATGTGACATTTCCTAACTGCACAAAGAGTATTTAAGGTATTCAGAGTGACAGAAACAGAGCAGTAGATGTGGCCAAAATAAGATGTAGCCCACCTTCGTACATTGAGATAAGATCAAGCAGATGGAGACCAACACCCTCTGTTGTTTATAGCACGTTTTACCAAAACAGAAAATTACAATAAAATATCAAAACCTTTGAACATTGTCCACAGAAAATGCTTTCTGTCCTGGAGAATTTTCTTTCATAGAATCCAAATTAAAAATATTTTATACATTGGGAAAATATATCTACTCTGTCTCTGTCTATTAACCAAATGATCATCTGTGATATACCTAACTAAATGTCCTCTCCCCATTTTTATAGTACCTCAACTTTTTGTTTCTTGACTCACAAATGACATCTGGCTAATTTTACCTGAGTTTGGTTACAGCTTCATGCCCCAGTATTCTACCTGATGAAGATTTGGGCTGTTTCTCCTTTGTCCACAAAGCCAGGAAACTTCCCATTCTGACCATTCATGGCGCTCTCTGTCAGTCACACTCCCTTATGACACAGACTTCCACTGCTGCCACCACAGCCCCTTCACAGTGGGCAGCTCCAGTGACCAGAGAGGTCCCCACTTGACTCCCCACACACCCCACTCACACAGTCAGACCAGGTTTCCTGTCTGGATCAACACCAGGCTTCCCATAGCAGAGTGTCAGAGGCCTTGTTCCATAAAACAATTTGTTCACAGCACAGTAGCACAGAAAGAGCCCGAGCTGGTGCCTCCAAGGGGGGACCCCCAACAGAGGTACCCCTGGGCTTTTATCCCCTCACAGTCCAAACCGTGTGGAAGTCGTGCTCTTCCTTCTGAGTCCTCTGCTCCTGCTGTATCTCCCTGCATCCAACCACCTGGCTGGCACCACCCGTCTTCGTGCCCTTTGTTGACCAAAGGTTGGCAGTTCACAGCCTTTTGTCCCAGGCTCCCACCCACAGCTCAAACTGCACTTCCAACAGAGCTACCTGCACCAGATGTACTCCTCAATACTGTAACTGGCCTAAGAGAATGAAATTAATTAGGAAAGCCAAGATGCTGCTACTAGCTAAACTTCTAGATATTTTAGAATTCAAAAATTCAATTGAATTGAAGAAGGAAATGAAGATCAATCAATATGAGCATTTAAGTGAATACGTATGTGAATGGAAATGACTATAAATATACTACAGTTTCTAATTTTTTTCTTTTTTTTTTTTTTTTTAATGCAAGGTTTGCTTTTATTTTGGACATTACCAGGCAAATTTTAAAGGATAGTTATTGTTAGTTAGAGATCAGGATCTAATGAAGGTTATATTTTGTAAAGTTATTTTGTTAGTGAAAAATCAGTTATCTTATTTTCATTTTCTTAAATATATTTCTCCTCTATGCTGTTATTTCCTGGTTAAAATTGAATTTATTAAAGATTTTACTCCAGAGAGCTTCTACAAATGCAATTCTGTTTCTTTGAGACTTGAGAACAGATACTATTGAATACTTCAGTCTTTTTTGGGACTTTCTTAATCTTTTCTACTTCACTGTTAAGCAGCTAGCCTATGTTTTGGTTTTCCCTTTCTGCATTTAGTGAACCTTATCTTGTTTTCTTTTATGTCGCTGTGCTTTTTTGATCTTATCCCTAAGGGCCTTGAGCTGTTCCTTTATATTCATGTTAAAACCTATAATCTTCTTTCCACTTTTTGTTTGATTCTTTTTGAATTTTCAGGTCACTGGAGAAATTCTGATGTCTCTACAACAGTTTCTTACTATTCTGCCATTCTTTGCTTCACTTGCAAATAACCTACCACTATGCATTAAATACCTTCTCTTTCAGTAACTTTCAGCAGTGCTGCCCTCATGTGCCCTTTAACTTTTTTCTCTTCCCAGTAGGCTGTCTCTGCATCCTGTGGTATTCCTGTACTCCAGGAAAAGGTGTAGTTTGCCTTCTCCTTCAGCCATCACTTTCCTGCTCTTTTACCTTCACACTTCATTACTTCTCACAGTTTTTCTGTAATCTTTCACAGTTTCATGTTATGATTGTACCTTTTGTTTTCATGTTCTATCATTTTCGTTAGATGAAACACGATCTGAAAAGGGAGCATCCTTTAATCTCTGAAACAAAAACTGCCTGAAAAGCATTCCATGCACCTCCTGTGCCATCCTACTTTGCCCTTAAGGCGTCTCTGAACAATTGCAATCTCCTTTTGCCGCAAGGTTTTAATTAAAAAAAAAAAAAAGTTTACCATTTTGTCTTCTAGCTTATGTGAAATATGTGAATTCTTCTCTGCATTTATGTTCCTTTTATAAAATAAAATAATCTAGAAAAATTCTTTCCTTTCCATTAATTTATGAAAAAGTACCTTTAATACATGGTACACCTTTCTCTCTTGTTCTTACACCTGTCATTCCAAAGGAGGTTGCACCTCTATATCAGTAATGAACCTCTGTGGTTTAGCTCCACGACTTTCTAGGATGACATTTTCATTATGTTGTGGCTGTGTTTTAACAAATACTTCTCTCTACATACTCCCATATTGGGGCAGCTGCATAATAACATCCCAAAGACTGATCTCTTACCTGATCCGCTTATGGCTGTGATTCACCTCTGCCTAAATTTAGACAGAAAACGGGCTTTTGTGTTTGATTTTTTTAACCTCTCTCTTCACTTCTGAGATTTTATCACAGATCTAGTCTATTTTGAAATCTCCTCCCCTGTGTGCACTTGAAGGTGTCCTTCCTCTCCTTTCCACAGCCCTTAAACCTTTTTTGCTGCCTCCTTTGCGTAATGCCGTGCCAGACGTCATGATACCTATTTAATCTCATTAGTTGATGGAAATGTTCATCTCTAAGTCTTCTGTCTCCATCTGCCTCTATGATCTTTATCGCGCGTGGCTGCTATCTTCCCTTCCACCACTCTGCTGTCAGATGCTTGAAGTCTCTTTTATACCGCACAGGATTCAATGTAACAGTACTAGGTGCATCTAAATAAGTGGCATGGTGAACTAATCCAGAGGCATAGGAATACCTTGCTTGTCTTTCTGAAATAGCCTTTTTATTATGGGTACGAGCAGGAGCATGTTCCTGAAACAATGCCTTGTCTGCACTTTAAGGTAGCCAAGGTCAGGACCTTCCAAAAGGCCTCTAGGTAATGATTTTTTTTTTTTTTGCAAATGATCTTAGGTGCCAGTACAGGCAAGAAGTGATCTCGGACAGACGTTCCTATTTTAGAATGTTCCAAATGTGGGCACTTTTTCTTTCAAAAAGAGGTAATAATAGAAAACTAAGAATAGAATGAGTCAGAACAAAATTAAAATATAACCTTGACTTTCTTGCCTCTTAGTCCTTCAGGAAATCACATGTGGATTGTACAGATTGCTGGGTAATTTGTACATTCATGTATTTTGAGTCCTTTTTGGGAAGCAGAAGTCATTATGTCCTTTCTTTTGCAGAGACAGGCAGCTGAGTCCTACCCTGGAAGCACTGGAATAAGCAGAACCGTAGGAGAGAATATACCTTTGGCATAGGATAATTATAGGATTTGTAATATGCCTTCCTCTCCTTTCAATATTCAGTTTCTGTTTATTGCAGTGTCTGGCCACTGGTCTTCTAGAGTCATGTACTGGGTGCAATAAAACAGATAGATGTGGGCCAAGAAGGCATAATTTTAAAATACATAATTCTGGAGCTGTACAATTTTCTCAGTTTCTTTCTTTTGGTTTGTCTTTTTCACTGAGTATGCCACATCAAAGTATTTTTAATTGCAATGAATAAGATTTTCTCTTTTTTCTAATGTGTAATGCTATGTTTGATTAGGTATTGTATTTGGCAATGTTTACATTACTGTGGTCATGTGTTATTTTGACTGTTAAGGTTGTGTCAGCAAATTCAGTACTTTCAATCTTAATTTCATTAGCCCCGTTTTTTTTCAGGTGTGTAACCTGATCACAATATTTTTCTTCAGGAAAAAAATTCTCTAACATTCTCACCAAAAAACCTTTTATTTGATTTAACTAAAATAAAACATCCATTTAATTTTTAAATGTTTTTATGTTAACCATTCCAAACTAGAGATAAATTATCCTTGCTTTTTTTTTGTAGCTTTTGTAATTTTCCAAAGGTCTGTAGAAAAGGAAAAACCAGAAAGAGGTTCAAATGAGTAGTTTAAATATATTCAACATATATTTTAATGTTTTCCATTACTTCCATGTTTATAATGCATTATCTCATGCTAATTGGACTATTTTACATCAAAACTAATCTTTTACATCAAAACGAATGTTTTATGGTACTGTTATTCATGCTAATTTTGATGATATAATTTGACCCATACAGGAACCAACCTTTCTAGGGCATTTCAGAAATTGTCACAGATGTCTGAAAGTGAATTGTGCAGTTTAAGGTGAGTAAATATATTCAAGAATCAGACCCTGGAAACATCCATTCAGACTGAGGCCCCACTCTTCAGTCACACGCCTGA
The DNA here is from genome assembly GCA_013397865.1 of Struthidea cinerea. Classification (NCBI taxonomy): domain Eukaryota; kingdom Metazoa; phylum Chordata; class Aves; order Passeriformes; family Corcoracidae; genus Struthidea; species Struthidea cinerea. The sequence continues at coordinate 544,770 of VZTI01002658.1, forward strand.
GACTCCTACAAGAGAGAGTGCTGACTGTATATTTTATTCCTAACTACCTAGTGGCAGAGCAATCACACTGAGCAGCACCTGGGGTACAGTTTGCCTCTGTTACTTGCCCTGAGTGTTACCTGCTTACAGAGAAACCCATTCCCTGAGAGCGGCAGTGTCTGGTTCCTACTTGCCAGGAATGCCTTAGCTCCTTGTTCTTGTTTAAACCCAGATGCAGTCAACGTTACTGCCAGTGTTAGAAGTATTATAAAATCTCCACTATAATTCCTCTTTAATTAGCATCCTATTATCTTAAATTGCTTCAACATTTCTTTTTCTCTAAATCTCCTCCATTCTTTCACTAATACCCTTTTTTTGTAAAATTGCCTCAGTATTTCCTCACTGGTTGGATCTACTACAGTTTTTTTTTACTTTGTCTTTTAATAGCTTATTCAAAAGGATAGAAAAGCTCAATGGGCTCCTGGTAGAGTGCAGTAATATCAGTGTTTGTGTTCTCAGGGTTTTTCTTTCTCTGGAGCATAATGGTTGAACTAAGTCTTGTGGTGAAGAGCAAACCCACTGGGCTAATGGCAATAAACTTGAAAACAGTGAGAGGCTTGTTCACTCAGGTTCAATGTGTGAATAGCTCTGTGCAGCTCTAATTAGGACCCTGGTTCTCAATAGGTAATTAAATATCAGTTTGGTTATCCAAATGAAGGGATTAAGATGAAAATGTACCATTCACGGTTACAGGAGAATACAAAGTTCTGCATTTCTGTTGGTTGACTGGCATTGTATGAACTCTGTCAGAAATACCTTTAAATGTGCCTGTGTGAGACAGAAAACTGAAACGTAGCACACTGCCTGCAAGGAATCTCTCATGGCAATGATGCGGCCACTGAATAGGCTAAAGCTGACATTTTGTCTTTAAAGAAAATATTCCTTAGCCTCTGGAAAAATGAGCAAAATTGTCTATCAATAAAAATAAAATTTTTATTGCCATAATTTCAGATGGTCATTTGTCTGTTTTGACACCCCTCCCTCACATCCTTACCCTCAATTATTTCATGGAGAGCTGAATGCATGCTGCGGTGTGGGACATACATACTGTACTTTAGGGACTGTTATTCAGATAGAAGGTAATGTTTAATTTTAGTAATCTAATCACCTGAAGCAGGTACCTTGGATTCACATATTTTATGAGGTTTTAAACCTGCAAAATACCTTTGGCTATACCCACCAATTTCTTTGAAGTTTCACTGCTTCCCAAGGCTAAACCCCTGTTCATATTTTTCCTCTTCACATAAATATTTCAGCATTTTAAAATTCTTTAAAAATCTTTTTAGGCATTTCATTCGTATTACTACTTTCTGACAATGCTCGTGTCGACATAGACATATAGTTCAGACAAACATTGCAGAATGTGACGCCAGCAAGGTCCAGAAAAAAATTCAAACTTGAGGATCATTTTCAAAATTTTAGAATTATGCAGTAGCAAGTATTACTATTCTCCAGAACAGGATTTCATATGTTCTACTGTTTAAGGGTACAAAGCTGTTTGTGCCCTATGCCAGAATAAAGGTTTAATGATTGTCCTGGTTTTGCTGAAAATTAGGAAGGAGAATGGAATTTCATAGGTGCCAGAAAGTGATTGCTAAGGACAGAGGAAAACCTGAAGCTGTTCATTGCCTCAAGCAGTACATTCTCCCAGACATGCTGATGTGCCCTTACTTTTACTCTTCCCACTTGTCTATATGAAAAGCAAACATCATGTTTCTACAGAGCCTTCCCTCCATTTTCTTCCATTCCTTGAATAACATTCAGTTACAGTAAATCTCACTACTTTTTTTCCCTTCTACACCAGTACACAGGCTAGATGAGACAGTACATAAGGTTTTTTCTCCCTAAGTTTTCAAGATCTAGACTTCTTTAATTTTGAAAACAGAAAGGGTTATTGTAACCTGACTTGTTTTTTTTTGTTACACTGGTATTCCCATTTCCAAGTTCATTTAATAATTCATCGTAAAGGGTGACTGACATTGTAAAAAGTCCCCTACTGAAATCATGCCTGCCTGCCTCCTAATCCCTTGCAACTTCTTTTTAAAGATTTCTGTACATATTCTACTGTAAGCTAAAATTAATTAACAAATATTTTCAATAATGTGTTTCCTCTGTAAGCATAAATCTATGTAAGTATTGAGAATAGATTTTTCCCTATATGATTAAAAAGTAATGAAGTATGTGATTTTATTTGTATTTGTAGGAGAGAAATACTATGTCTTACCCTCTGATCACATCAAACTTCTAGATCAAATGTTTTTATTTCTACAATTTCTAATTCCTACAAGTTTCAAATAGACCACAGTTACCAATTATTTCATTATTTTGTGACATACACTTTTTAAAAATGATTACTTCATCAATCACATGCCACATAATTAATCAAATGTAATCGACCAAATTAATTCACAATTAATTTGAAACAGAAGGTACTGCTTGAAGAATGATCTTTTAATATAGGCTGGAATGGGATCTTTTGGTTTTTGACCATAATTTGGTACTCTGTGGTGCTGTTCATAAATGAATTCTTCAGAAAAATCTGTGAAGCTTCACCTTGCAGGTGCAGATCAACAGCTGAGATAATGTGATGAAGCCATCCTCAATTTCCAACAGAAAAAAACCCTGCCTGTGTTGGTCAAACAACATTTTGAAATATGGATAATGCTGTCTAAATTTGGGTAATGTGCAGACACCTTTGGCACATTTAGTTTTAATATCAAGCGAGACCTTTGATGTAAACATTGGGAAAGGTGATTAAAGGCTCATCGCCAAGAACACAGAAGAGCACAGAGGTGTAAGAGCTGGTAGGGAAGCCCTGATTACACAGTCCCTGCCTCAACTCCTCCTCCCAGGGCTGTTCCAGGGGAGCTTCAATCCCAAGGCCTAGGGTGATACCCGTGAAGAGGAATCATCAGAAAACCTCTCTGGTACACCTTTTGGATTGAGAGGGTTCGCAGTCTTTGGATAGCGGCATGGCACTAATTATGGGATGCAGGAAAAAAATCTTGAGATTGCGGAAGATTTCTTATAGAGTGTTTCGGGGAAGCATCAAAGGTGGGAAAGGGAGGGATCAAGATGGTTTGAGAGGGAAATGGAAGGGAAAAAGAAAGGGAAAAAGATGATAAAAGAGGTTGATGGCAAGTAAGCAGATTGCCAGTCAATACACCTGTGTGGCTGTGCCCTGCACTGACCCCTCCAGACTTTTGTGTCTTCTCATTTAATGCCGTTTTTGGCTGATTTTCTGGTAATGGGACTCTATTCTGTGTGCCTGTGTGTGTATGGATGTCCAGGTGCCAGCAATGGGAGTGGGGCCATTGGTCACAGGGCCCAGGATGCCAGCACCTGGAGCCTCCAGAGCTCCTGCATGTCGTATGGGTAGGCCCACCAGGGTGTGATCACAGCCTACATCCACCTAGACTAACTAGCAAATGGGGAAAGAGATTTTGGGGTCAAGTATTGCAGCTACCATAAATCTATGCCAGAAGGTGGAGAGATCCAAGGGTCTTGAGGGCACTACTGGAGGATCAAGAAGGTTCAGACCAGCAACTGGAGAGGCCATGGTCCTTGGGGGATGACTACTGGTAAGGTTATGAATCTGTACCAGCTACCAGATTCTGTCTCTCTGTGCAAGGCAGCTGAGGGACTGGAGGACCCAAGGGCCAGCTATGTAGTCTGTTGGGTGTCTGTGAGAGACTGGAGCAGATGACTGTCTCAAAACATTTCATGTGCATGTGTGGGGGAAGGGGAAGGTTGTGTCTTGCCTCTGGTGAGGCGATGCACCACCCTAAACACCCCACCTCTCCCTGGAGCCTGTATCCCAGCCCCCCAGGGGCTGCCAATCCCTGGCACACCAGAGGCCACACCTGCCCCTGGAACCCCTAACCCAGCTCCTGAGTGGTTAGATGACTGAAAGTCCCACCTGGGGGAAGGGCCCAGGAAGGCCAAAGGGTGCTTAAGACAAAGCATGAGGTGAGTATGTGTCTTGACTCTACCTCCTCTTAGAATTTATGTCAGCTGAAACACTGATGGAACCAGGAGCGGTAGGTATATTTGTTCTTTTCTATATCTCTCTCTCCTTTTATTCTTCTAATTCCCTCTTCTCAAAGTTTGAGTAACTTAAAGTCAGATGGGCTTGGATTATTCTTAAGATGAATGGGCTAAGTTAATGCTTCATGAAATGATTTATGCTGATTGAGTGTTGCTTCAAACTTTTGCCAAAGTTCCCTGATTTTCTGAAGCTTTCTAGTAAAGTTTCTGTTGTTTTCTTTTGAGGAATATCTTTCTGTATTGCTCCCTTGCCTCTGACTCAGGATACATTAACAAAAAGTAAGCTCATTTAAGAGACTCCTCAAGTGAGTTCTGGGCCTTACAGTATCCAAAACCAGGTGCTGGATACATCCATAGTGTGCGTACCTGTGTGTGTGTGTAGGTCTAAGTACCAGCATCTGGAGTGGGGCTGCATCCTCTGGGGCTTGCATGTCCAGGTAGCAAGAACTGGGAAGACCGGGGATCCAGGGTAGGTTATGTGTCAAAGGTTAGCTACCTGAGGGACTCATACTCTAGTGGGCTTTCATCCTGATCAGCCAGAAAAAGTAACAGGATGAGGTTGTTAGTGCTGACTGTGTGTGTCTGTGGTGACCTGTGCCACTGGCTGTGCTTGCGCTTACATTTTTTTATGGTTCATTAGATATTCTCACAGTTCTTTTCCATCCTAAATTATTCTGTGTGTGTGTATATGCATGTCTACTAGAAATTCAGTCTTGCTACTTACTGGACCTGTGGAGAGGGGGTGTGGCAGCCTGGCCTCCATTGCGCTACTGGATTTGGCAGTTCCTGACAAATAAGATTCCTTTTTGAGGGAAAGCTCTTCTTCATCTTTCTGCTCCTCACCTTTCACAATTCCATATTCCTAGCCTTGTGACTTTTGTGCCAGCTATCTTCTTCAGCTAAATAGTCCTTGGTAGTTCTTTGCAGAAGTCCAGAGGGAATAGTTTTGTTAATGAAGCACTTAAACCAAGTGTTAGATTAATAAGGGGAATATGTTGTACTTGGTCTACTAATAAGACTATGACCTTCATTTCACCTATTTCATATTTTAGAATGAATGTTTCTCTTTGCAGTAACTCTGTCCTGAGCCCCAAGCAGTTCAACTGATGCCTTTGAAAGAAAGGCCAAATCTAAAGTCTCAAAGAGCAATGTATGCAATTTATGTATGTTGTCTATTTTTAATGTACACTAGTTACCCAAGAACCATTGAGCTTCAGTTATTTTGGGAGTTAACCAGATTACTAAATAAGTAAGTGTTACATAACTGTGCCGTATTCTTACATGGAAGACAAACCTGAATGAAATATGTATTTCTTAAAATAATAAAAGGAGAGAAGTGGGGGGTAGGGGAGAAGATGGGGCAGGCTAGTTTAGTTGTATTGTATTAAATACTGGAAACAAAGAGCAAGAAACATCCCTTAGTTGTTTCTTCTGTTTCTGTTTAAGACTAATCACACAAAGGACACATTCCCCTCCTCCTCACGTTACTTGAAATAAGTGACACTAAATCAGACAAATGCAGGCTCTGTGGCTCAGCAGGCAATAATTGAACCCTTACAGATTAGAAGTGCTCTTGTGCCCGTTTGCTCTGGGCACAACTCCATTTCAGAATTCATTTTTTTTCTCAATTAAAAAAAAACCAACTTGCATTACAAGCTAGCCATGTAATTTGAAATTACATGTGATGGATGCTAAATGGAATCTTATTAAATATGAAGAACATGAGTTCATCTGAGGAGTAGTAATAGTGAAGAGACTAAACCTGAAGTGGAAATCCAGAAGGCATAAATAAGAACCATGGTGTGTACCTGAATCTGATCTCACAAATGAGATAAAAATTGACCAAGAGATACTCAGACATGTGAATATATCTGAATAAAATATTAACACTGCTCCTCTATACCTAGAACCTCTCCATCTCTGCCCACTTCAGCATAGCTTGAATTTTCTCTACCTGCTCTTTCTGACAGTATTTGCCTGCTTCTCTTTTTCTTCATTACAGTACTTTCCTATTTTATCCTTTTCACTCTTCAAATGTAAATGTGAACTGTTATTGCTAATATTGTCTCTGTAATTCTACTGAAGAAAAAGAAAACTAATATCTAAGAATTGTTGCATTGTTGTATACAGATACTGCTGATCCATGAAAAGGCTAAACAAATACAACTTTATTTCTGATTTGCACAAAGGTTTGCGTGTAGTTACAATCAAGTTTTGTTATTAGCACATTCAGAACATTTTGCACTCAAATAGTTGTTTTTAATTCTTTTTATATTAAAAGTCAACCAGGAAAACAATCCGTGTCAAAGTAAACTGGTGCAGAACAGAGAAAATTGTTACTATGATTACAGAGTAAGTCACTTGCTAAGATCTTTTGCCATCTTTATGGGCTGGATTTTTTTTCTCCTTCATCTCTGAGAGGCAAAGAATGTAATGCAAATTTCTATTTTATGTTACCTGCTGAGAAGATCTGAGCCAACTGCTTTATTTGCTGTTTTCCAGTAGGGAAATATCAACCCTAATTTGTCAGATTTTTGATAGAATAGCTGAGCATTTGATTGTGTATATAATGTCCTGGATCTAATGAGACTCATTCAGTTCTTTAGAGTGCAATTATTCACTCCTTGATTGGCATAGAACTGTCTTGAGTTGAAAATCTGAAGCATCATTACGCGATTTTCCAAATTATGCACTTAAATGTATCTCTGCTGTGCATATTCCATGCAACATGAATAATTTCTATATGTACCGATGAGTGTCTTGGCTACCCTTGTCCAAACAATATAGGCTACCTCTAGGCTCCTATGATATGAAACAGCTTTATCCCTAGTAAGAAGCACAAGCAGAACTATTCCCTTTCTACTTCTCCACACAGACTGGCTTTCACTGTATTAGGTACAACTTCCTTTCTTCCCCTTCTTTTCTTTTTTTTTCTTTTCCTTTTTGTTTTTTTTTTCTTTCCCCAAGAGAGACTAGGATGCAGACTCTTTGCCTCTGAAAAGAACTCCACAGAATCTAATATTAGCCTCCTGGGGAAAAACCCATCTAGCCCTCCCTGCTAGGCAGAAATGAATGCCAGAGCACAACTTCCTGTCTCACAAGTGACATGACAAAGGCACAGAATTGGCCAGATAGCTTTGTCATTCAAAAACTATCATTAGGAGAGACAGAATGACCACTTCTGCTCATAGTTTGACACTGTACAGCTAGCTTGAATTTTTTCACTTTTAATTGATAAGGAAGAGCTTATGGAATGATCAAGTTAGTTGGAGAAGCCAAGTTAAAGGTTTCATGTGCATTGTCAAAAACTCTTTTATCAGCATTCAAAGATGCCTTTTACCTGAAAGTTTATGTATGCCATGAGTTTCTAAACTGGTATTCCTCAAGCACATCAGTGGGTCAGGTGAGACCAAAGCAAGGCATCAGGTCAGCTGGAAAAGTGAGTGAACACATTTTGTCTACTGTGATGCATCCATCCGAAGACATTGTTCATCAGGATCACAGAGCTACGCTGCAGAAGGTATTGACATCACTAATATGCAAAAGCCCCACACTAAAATAGTATAATTCGTACTGGTTCTGTGGTGATCAGAAATCCTTTCCAGAAAGATCTGGGCTCTGTTGTTTTATTTCCATGGTAGTCAACAGCCAGAGAAAGAACTTATGTTTTCCAGAGGCAATTCTCTTAGGAAATAAGAGACAATCCCTATAAAGTGAAGCCATGCCATGAAAAGATGTGGTCCCAATTTAAAGGAACAGAATGGAAAAATCCTGTTAGTAGCCCACGGGAAATCTGATGGGTTGAAGGGTGGTGTTGTGTTGATCTTAATACTCTCAAAATTAAAACATACAATGTTTTACCAGTGACTGTGCAGTCTAAATTCCTGATAAGTCTACAGAATTTTTATTCTTTTGCCTAGTGATTTTTAGTATCTTGCCATCTTTTACTGCCTTCTCTATGGATTTGAAAAATTCCACTCAGATTATTGCAATGCTCTCCATCCCCTTCTCTTGATAGCGTGCTCAGCATTATTGCCCTTGAATCATTTCACTGGTGAATAAAGAAGCATCATCTGTCTTGACATGAAGGACACCTCATACGTACTGTGGACTTCCCTTAAAAATAACTTCCAGCCTCAGATTCACATGAAATATCCTTGCTGCTGGAGGATAAATCACACTTTTGTTCTTTGGATCAGTATAATGGCCAGCTTGATGTTTCTGCCTCATAAAAATTAAATTGGTCTTGATGTTGCTAAGGTTATATTCCCTGCAGCTTTTCCTCTTTCTCCCTATAGACATTTCCATCATTCATTTTATTTCCAACCATCTCTAATTTCTAATTGCAGATCAGATGCTCTGGTCTCAGCATGTCCTTTTTTCTTTCTTTTCTCAGGGTTCTGAGGGCACCACCAGTCCTCAATAGTCCTGACTAGCCTCCCTGGGGTCATATGGTGCCCATGGCCCCATACCCCATTTCAGCCCAGCCTGGGGCCATCAGTCCCTGTCCCAGAGATGCTGCGGGCGTGCAGGTCTCCATCTCTGTCTCTCTGTGACCTGAACAGACCTTTGTTGTGTGCTGCAGGTAGCTTGTGTCCTGGATGGCCACTTGCAATATACGCCGTGCCTTGTCTTCAGCCTTGCCTTTTTTCCCTTTGTTCCTGACCTGGCTTCCTGGGTGGATTCTGACCACATTTAGCAAATATAATTGGAAGAGGTGACCAAAACCAAAGGAGAATTAAATATTTTTTTTTCCAGCAAGAGCTATAGGGAGGCCACTTTCACTGCTTTTTTCATAAGGGTTTATAAGAATGTTTATCTTTCATGATGATCTTTTCTTTTTCCTTTTTTTGCTGACTGTACTTGTTCTTGAACCATTAGTTTTATACCTGTATTGGTTTGTCTGTCTGTTACTAGGAGTCAGTAGCAATATATTCAGCAAAAGTCACTCAGCTTGAATGCCCATTCACGTCAGATATCTCAGGCCTTGTTATCATATAGCTGTCATTTAGATTTCATTAACTTAGGCAAATGGGTTCATTATCTATTTGAACAAGACAGACCACAGCTTGGTCTTTCCTTCAGATGTTAAGACCTTTTTATTTGACCCTTGCTGTGACTTGCCAAGTAGTTGTAATTAAGTTATTTGTCATAAAGGGTGTTGTTTACAGGCTTATTTTCACACATTTTCTTAGCCATTTATTTGCTCTCTAAAGAATTATAAAATATTTTTTATTGTTGTTTTAAACAAAATTCATTTTGTTGTCCATATTTTCATGCATTTATCATCTAATGGATTTTAGAACAAATGTTGAGCCTAGGGGGAAACAGACATAACTTAATAAAACTCCAATTACACATATGATTAAAAGAGGTTTTTCGCAGTGTAATTTTGTATTTGTGTAACAAAAAAACCTACCAAAACTTGGAATTCAAAGAAACAAAAGGAAAAAAAGTACTGTAGAAGAGGGCTAAAAAACTAACTGAATTAATTAGAGCTTTAAGAAAGATTTTAGAATAAAAGCTGAGATGAAAAACTAGTAGCCTCTTGTAGTTTCATAGACAGGCTACATAAACTTGGAGTGGTATAGGAACTTAAAAAGTTCTTCAGTGATGTAAGTGAAAAAGGATAAAGAACAGTCAGCTTTGTATGGTGAGAATAGGGCACAAACTAAATATTTAAGAAATAATATTGGGTCTTTTTGCCTTGAACCTAAATATGGTTAGTAATTCTGCAAGGGAGAGGGATGGAGTGTTATCATGCCAAGATGGAAACAAAGCCAAGGTGGATGTGCCCAGCTTGGGCACAACAGTGAACTGATGCTCTAGAACTATAAAAGACTCGTGCATAAACCTGAAGATGAATAAGAGCAGTTATAGGTCAAATTGAAAACTAAGGTAGTACAACGTCTGTGGCTCTCAAATAAAACTGTAGATATGTCAGTTTATCTGGTGATTATGGAGAGGTTTAAACACTCTTTTGAAATAATTATTACTGTGAACGTTAACAGAAGATCAGAGACATTTGAACTATAATTTACAAAAATTGAAATGAGTCTGTTATATTTTTATATGAATTTTGAATTTAAAAAAGGTAACATCTTTTTATAAAGATGAAAAGGACATTTGATAGCTATAGGACACACTGGTACAGTGATTCACACACTATTCTTGTGAAACTACTCCTAAACTAATGAACATTGTCCTTAGTACCAGTGAAAGGTAGTTGGAGTATGTATCTAGACAGCTTCAGATAAACCATCTAGAAACTGTATTTTTTATGAAGATGCCATACCTCATCTAAGCTGCTTTTCATCTGGCTCATTAGCTTTGACATAGTACCATGGTTGTACGGTTCATGAAGCAGAGATACCTCACTCTGAACTGCTAAAAAACTATTGGAGCAGCACATTAATCAGTCATTCAAGCATCTCTACTTTGCTGTAATCAGAGTGAAAAGAAAAATAACACTATTTTTACTCCATATATTTCAAAGCAATTAATGCCACAAGCTGAGTTTCTCTGAATGAAACTGATAAAACTCAGAGATGGTAACATAACGCTAGCTTAATTTTGAAGGGAAGTTGATTTAAGCTGTCTGAGTTTCAGATTTAGATCTGTATTCCTGATTGCATTGGTGTAAATGAAAAGCAAAGTGGTCCCAAAATGTTATATCAGAATAGAATCAATTTACTTCTATTCTGCATTTCTATTAAAATAATGCTAAAGACATCATTCAAGGCTGAGGAATTATAATGTACAAGACAATAGTGAATTAAGTCTGTTGATTTTCATTATTTTCCACTGGATCATACCTCAGAGGTAGTTTTCTTTTAGCAAAATTACAGAAAATACTGTCAAAAGGAAAGCTTCCTTTAGGAGCAGACTTATTGCTTTGATGATGATTTGGGAAGCCACCAAAACTACCAAATTCAGGTAAAAACAAGTGTTTACATACTGTTCCTCACTATAGTTTTATTCTGACTTTTCAGCACTAACGGTAAGTAATATTTTTTTTTTGTCTGGGGAGAGGTCTGCAGGGATATCTAGGTGTTTAGAATGTCACTATATAGGGAAAAGTGTTTGAGAAAAAAAGTTTGATTTTTTTTTTTTTGGTGATATTTAGGTATTTGAAGGTTTCCCATTGCTAATACATATTTTGGTTTTCAAGGAATGCAATGGAAGAAACCCTACCTTTTTATTAAAATAACTGAAAATAGAAAAATAAGTTTACATTTCTTCCTTATCCATAAATTTGGACACTGGCAGAACCATTGATAAACTGACATAAACTGAAATTTGAGGAAAAACCTTACGGTTTCCTAAAATGATCACCTTAACCTAAACTTTAACCAAGGTAGTCATGTCTCAACTCTGATAGTAGACTGTAAATATTTTTAATGTTAGGCCCAGTGTACCTGATTAGGGTATTGCACACTGCAAAAGATGCTGGATTCAATGGCCTGGAATGACCAGATAATTTCCTGACCTTGGAAATCTGAGGTTGTTGTCTACCTTATCTTCTTTATTAGTCCAAAATCTGGAAGTTAATTGGCCTAACTCTGATCTCTACTAGCCAAGTAAAGCCTAATAAGAATGAATCTATATGATGTTGCACATCAATTTAAGGGCATAGAAAATCATGAAGCATTCTTTCTTCCTACGAACAATCAAGTTATTGAGGCTCTTCAATACATATAATGGCAGAATATTATGTCACTAGAGTAAATATAGTATTTTGCTGTAACTACAGGAAACAATCAAATGAAAGACAATAAGTAATGATTTTTTAGGGTAAATAGTACCTTTCAGCTATCTTCTGTTCCTCTCCTGCAGGGGAAATTACTGAATGTAGGACCTGCGCCTTGCTCTCTGGTGCAGTCTGCACATGAATAAAAGTATATGTGGGACCTTGCCCCACAGCTTAGGATTTTACCTGCAATAGCTATGAACTCAGCACTTCACAGTTCTTGGTGGACTCATAAGGGATATTAATGATAATTCGTTAGGGTTTTCCCTCAGAAATTAAACAGGGGTCAATAACTATGTTTTCACCACAAAGTTGTTCAGGGAAAGCTTTTTGTTTATAGAAAAATTTAACTATGAATGCTTTATAGAAAAATAAAAAGATCACAATTTCTTCTTATGTTGTTGTTTTACGTTGCGAGAGAGAAAGTTCTGCTCAGTGTGATTGTATCACCTAACTCAAACAATCAAGATTAATTCATCAGCCTGGAGTCTGTCATTCCTTACACAGCTGAAGTTTAAAGCCCTGGTTTTAAAATTTTTTCCCCCTCATAATATTTTCAGTCTTATTCTTGTCATCTTCACATTTATTTGAAGGACTTGATTTTGAAAGTCAGTTAACTGGGGTATGAAGGAAAGAAGGGGTGAAGAGTTTGATGGTACTTTCGGTACCAGTACTTTCCACCTGATGGTGTCTAATAGCTGTTACAGATGAGTCACACATGTCAGAAACAAGCAGAGATTTGCAAGCATCAGTTTCAATATTGATGTGGTTCAGTTTAAATTTCTTTTGCTTTGCAAGTCCCATACACATCTCCTCTACCAAAATAAAAAAAAAGTACTCTATCAAATGTCTGCAACATTTCCTTGGCACACATACCACCAAGAGTAGGTGGTCCTTCACTGAGAGTGGCCTTGTCAAATAGCTGTGTGTTCATAGCTCCACTGACTCATATTATTCCCTTCTTCCAGAATTCACTTCTGCTGCTACAGTGTTTTTTCTTTTTAGCTTTAAAATATGTGGTGGTGGTAAAGCTCGCACTTTCTGGGGATTTGCTTGTTTGTGTGTTTGTTTGTTTTAATGACCCTCACTGCCCAATTCCTCTCTTCAGGAAAACCTAACACTCCTTCAGACTGTCTCTATTCATTAAGAGCAAAGATAGTTGCGTGAAATAGTCATGGGTACTGAAACAGAGACCAGAGAAATACAAAGCATCTGCTGTAACTTTACTTCAATTGTATTGTGTTTATGCATGAGAATAGAAACCAGTGCATTTTAAACTGTGAAAGTTTACACTATGAAAGGACAAATACCTTTATTGTAAAGGCTGTAAGTTAAAAAATACATGGATGTGAATATCCAGTGCTGTATTGTTAAGTCATTAAATGCATAAAATTCATGGTAGTATTAATTTATCAGGTTATATTAATCATAGTATATTGATACTTAGATTAATTAATTCTCCTTATACATATTGCTGTAGTTATTTGACTGCATTTACAGTATTACTGCTTTGCTAAACATAAGAAATAGCTTCACAAAAACAGCGACAAATCTCCCTCTATCGTACATGTAGACTATATATTCTAGTTTAGTCGCTCCAGACCTGGCCCTTTCTGTGCCTAAGGTCACACTTGCACCTTGTAACAGCATTTTCTAACCTCTGTTCATTGTTTTTATGAATTTTGCTGGAAAAGACAGGAATTATTATGTGAGATGAACTCTGTCAAGTCATGGCATCAGCATCTGAGTACAGAAGTGAGTTGTGTATTACAGGAAATACGATAACTGGAACACATGAACCAATGGAGGAGAAGCCTTACAAGGAGAGGTGCAAGTGCAGCAGTGACCTGCCCTGAGCTGCCTTTGGTCCCCTCCTGTCCTGAGTGACCACCTGAACAGATGTAGCCCTAAGTCATGGAATAAATTAACTCTGTTGCCATTGTGCAGACATTGCTGGACATTTTACAGGAGTGGCCCATAGACTAGGGGAATGATCTCTGGGTGTTCTACCAAAGGATCAGAAGAAGGGATGAATATCTTCAGGTTTATGTGTGAATGTCCTGGTACTTCTTTGGAGTAAAGTTTTCACACCCAAGCCACTTGTGTGAGGACATTGGCATAGTAAAATACACTATCTCACCTTGCAGAATATGCTTCTTATTATCTTTCTATCTGCCCTTATCTTGTTCAACACTCAGCTCATGGCCTCCAGTGGTGGGTGTGCACCCCTCTGCACCTGAGCACTTACTCTGTGCATAATCACTCCCTGCCCTTGCAAATGGCTGATTGCTTTGAGTATGAACCATTAACATTCCAGTCTCTCTCAGGGGTTAATGAAGAGGTGGTGGATAATGTTGGCTCTGAGCATGACATAAATGGTATGGAAAAAGGGGTGGAGGCTGTGCTTGTTTTGGCTGGGATAAATGAATTTTCTTCAGAGTAGCTATATGGGGTAATGCTTCGGATTTTTGCTGAAGTTTTCATTATAGTGGAGCAGTGCTTACCATGCCAAGGCCTTTTCTGCTTCTCACCCCACCCACCAGTGAGAAGGCTGTGGGGGAAGGGTTGGGACAGGACACAGCCGGGACAGCTGACCCCAACTGACCCAAGGGATATTCCAGATCATATGGCAACATGTTCAGCATATAAACCTGGAAGAAAAAGAAGAAAGCAGAGGATGTTCTGAGTGATGGTGTTTGTCTTCCCAAGTGCGTTACCCATGACGAAGCTCTGCTCTCCTGGGGATGGCTGAACATCTGCCTGCCCATCAGAAGCTGTGAATGAATTCCTTGTTTTGCTTTCCTTACACATCTTTTGCTTTACCTATTAAACTGTCTTTATCTCAACCCACAAGCTTTCTCCCTTTTACTGTTCTGATTCTCTCCCCATTCCATTGGGGTGAGTTAGCGAGCAGTTTCATGGTGCTGAGTTGCCATCTGGAATCTTTGGGTTCTTTAAATGAGATAAATGAGTGTGATCATAGAAACTCTTTTAACAGAGAGCTTATGTGGAGAAGAATATGCCCTACAGAACACACAAATTTGAAGTTTATTTGGTTAGACAAAGACTATAATATGAAGTTAAGGCCATATTTAGGCCAGGTTAGCCAGTTCTAGATGGCTTTTTTTCTAATTTGAATTTTCTTAGCCAACAAAATTATGTTTAACAATGTCTCAACCAACTTACAATAATAATATCTTTTCTGTTTTAAGTTTTGCATAAAAAGTGGGCAACTTTATGACCCGACAAATGTTTTACATTTCAAAGGACTGAAGACGGAGTAGTATCTATGAATGTTATTTGGGGCGGGGGGGGGAGAGGTTTTGATATAAAGATATTGAACTTGCAATTTGTTGTCCTATTCAGCTTACATTAGAAAACTATTGCTGCAAGTGCTATTGCCATTCTGGAATGTGGGAATTTTCATCATTACTTCATATATATGAGAGTATTAAGAAAATTGACTTTTAACAATATTTTCCCTCTTTTCTGTCTAAAGACAGAAAGACCTCTAAAATTCCCACCCAGTAAATCTGTATTTCCCACCCAATATATTTTTTTTCTGGTTCCATCTTTATAATCCTAGAATCACAAAATGAAGAAATGACTGCGTTATTTTGGGCTAACTTCCCTCAGAGTTCTGTGTTTATGTTATATCTAGCATAGACTGTTGTACTCTACATGAAATGTGATGAACATGTATTTGAAGTAAAATACACATATCCTTTGCTTCTGTGAGCTAAAGTATCTTTAACAGGAACTTACATTTTTCTGCAGGCTGAAAGCAATGAATTACCGAAAGTGAGAATGCGAAGAGAATTAGATCTCACAAAACTATAACAATTACTTTAGGTAATGCCTCAGAAGTGACTGTGGTATATGTTGATGGCCCTGGGCCAGCTTTAAATTGTCCCTTGTACAGGCTAATTCACAACGAATAAGGGAAAATTTTTGAGCTGATATTATTAGAAACTTAATTTTCAGTCTTGAAGGATATCAGGAACTATATAGTCCATGCATGAAATCCTTGAACTATTCAATTTTATTAGAAAAATGCCATTTATTTTAGATTAACTGGAATTTTCTGCGCATACTAAACTTGAATATATTTATGTAGTGCGTAATTGTACTTTGTGGCACTGTAGTGGAAGTAATCTAGTTATATTAGTTGGGGTATTGCAATAATACAGTTATACTACTTTTGGCACCTGTGCCTGCCTAGATATCTCTACAAAGTATTGTATTGGGTATAATAGCAGTCTACTGCAAAAGAGAGATGACAGCTGCATGAAGAATGCTTTTTGAACTTAAAGTATGGTGAATTGGGAGAGAAAGGAGAAAGCATATACATTAAAATGGTTTAGTAGACATTTGTATCACTGTTTTGGAGTGTCCCAGTGAAACTGAACACTAAAAATTAGACATTAGACATTAAAAATATCATACATTTCCTGGAACTAAATTTTCAAAAGCAACTGTATATGAGTACTTGGGACTTCTACAATGGCCTTTCACGAGTAAGTTACTTCAGTCAAGTGTAAAATCATGTTTAAATCCCCTGCAATTATTTGGTTAAATGAATGAGGTCTCATTCATTGAACAAGATTTTTAAAAATCTAGAGTAAAATATGTATTTCAAGAAACTCAAAGTGTAACACTAGTGGAAACAGATGGAAAAAACCCACATGAAATTCTGGTGATACAGTGATTGAATTTCAGTCTTCCACCCAGAAAATCCTCTGGATATGACAGCTTTTCAGGGAACCTAGATGCATTTTTTTTCAGTTACTGATTGCAAAGTGAGAATAGCTCAGATCTAACACATCATCCAGCCTAGTGCAGTCAGCCCCCTGTGAAACTGGAGTCCATTTGACAACAAGTAAAACTGTAAG
The DNA here is from genome assembly GCA_013397865.1 of Struthidea cinerea. NCBI lineage: Eukaryota > Metazoa > Chordata > Aves > Passeriformes > Corcoracidae > Struthidea > Struthidea cinerea. Next base: position 561,498 of record VZTI01002658.1, read on the forward strand.
GGATCTAATCATAGCATGCAGTCTCATGCACAAGTAGTACCCTTGCAACTAACAGAGAGAAAGACTGCAGTCTGTCTGGTGAAGCTTTTTTGTATGATAATAGGCATGACATGTTAGCAACTAATACCATAATTGCCCAGAGATTACCTTACTAACCTGCAACTCATCAGTGTGAAAGTCTGGAGATCACCAAACTCATTATTTCAGTCCCCACTTACGATCAAGCAGGAAAACCTAAATTTTATTTAAGCACTTATTATGGTTAGACTTCATTGCCAAGTGGATTCATGTGATGGTTTTTTTAACTACTTATTTCTTAATCTCACTGTTGTTTGCCAAATACCTGGCCCATAAATAAGCTGTGAAATCCCAAGAATAGAAGAAAAGCTAATATCCAATATTTTACATTCTCTTAGAGATATCACTTCAGTACTTGACTCACCGATATTATTTTACTGCATTTTTTGAGTACTAGTACCAATGTTTATAAGCACTTGTTTATTACAGTAAGACCAAGGTTTGGGCTTCCCTCAATTTAGTGTATATTTGTATACAGTTTTAATTACTACTGAAAGTACATTATGGCTGAACATGGCAGTTCAGTATGAGCCTAATCTGTTGTATACAAGCATACAAACTTTCTACTAGGCAGATAATAGTTTCTATAATTTCCACAAAAATGATAATGTGGAATAGAGTAGATTATTTCAATAGCACCAGACTTTTATGCAGGTGCTGGCATTCCTAGCGTTGTCGAGGATTAGCATAATACTTTATCCCCCTCAGTACTGACTGTGGCTTTGTTGCAGAGTCCTGTTAGTAAAGGAATTGAATAATTGTCAGATTTCACAGTAAAACACACTTTCTGAGTCAGGACTGAAATGCCGTTGAAACAACATTTGAAATGAAATTGTCACTGTCATATTACATTTAACCATACCTGAAATATATATTTGAAATTCTTACACAACCTGATTCCAAAGGATGCGGTCCCTAATAAAGGCCAATAAAACCAAAGGAAAGAAGACGGCTTAAATGTGATGTACTTATATTGTTTACTTCAAGTCATTTATGTGTAAAATAAACATTAACAGGACTCCATAATGTGCATGAGAGGAAAGTTTGAAACAACATAAAAAATAGATAGGCTATTTTCTTGAGTAAATAGTTTTACTAAAAATGCATGCAATGTGGAAGCAGCTCAGTAGGTTTCAATAGATAAGCTTTGAATTATTTTTTGACTAAGGGAACATGAAAAAGAGAGAATGGAAATATGTGGGTTTTGGATTTATTTTTTGATGTTAGATGTCTGTATTATTTTGCTGTGATAAAGTAAAGCTTTTGATTCCACTTGTTCCAAATTTAACATATGAATTAAAAAAAGGTATCTTGTAAGCTGATACAACAGCATTCTAATTCTGCAGACTTTGCCTCTGCAAATACATAGACTGACAGATAATTTCCACATGAGAAGGCATATTGACATTTTTTGACTAGCCAAAAATTAGTACAGTGGATATGACTCTAGTGATGTTTAATATTTGTTAGCTAAAAATTCCCACTTTCCTATGAAAGAGCTTAGAGCGCTGAAAGACAGAAAAAGCAAAGAACATGTGCCTGCCCTGTGACGTGCATGACTAAAAATGCTACATTTTACAAGCTACTTAAATGATACTGCATAGAATTTTTTCTAGTATTAAACATAATTGCACATGCTTAAAGGTGACAGAACTAAAGTTAAGGGATATAAAAATAGATATACCACAGAAGTCACTAGTTTTCAAATAATCAGAAAGAGACTGCAATGGGGAATAGAATCTGCTTGCTGCAATATCTGAGTTTGAAGGATGTTATGAAAATGGAAGGAACTTTTCAATTTTGTTCAGCATCACTGTAGTGTTAAGAAACTGCAGAAATCCTCTTGTGGTCAACACAATAAGTAAAATTCTTTGGAGTGGAAGGGGAAATTAAAGAAACTATCTTCTGTATAGTGATATTTTTAATGTGCTAGCAAACAAAATATGTCTATCTTGAAAAAGCATTCTTATATTTTCCACTGTTTTCATGCCCCTTGAAAGTAGTTATGCTTTGCAGAGAGCAGTGTTCAATTTGCTTTACAGGTAAATTTGACTGAATATGGCTTAAACTGACTGTTCTTTTTCTAGTAAAACTATGAATGACTGATTGTTTTTTTCCAGTTTGCCAGCTGAATAGGAAAAATAAAATGGGCAAACTGTTTTTGAAGGGAACAAGAAATGTTTTCCTTCAAGATGCAAAGACAACGTGGAGAATAGGGCTTACTGCCTGGTTGGCATTATCAGTGTCTATTAATCTCTTCTGGAAGTATTCAGGTGTACCTATGGAAAAACTGCAGAGCATGCACATAACAGTAAGGTAGCTATTCTAGTGGACAACATTGCATCTATAAATTAAAAGATTGTACAGACAAGTGGACAGACATTAAGATTATTATTTACATTATTTACCTCATTTACCTCACATCTCCAGGCAAAAGACCTTTAATAAAGTCCGTATACTATTTTCACCTACTGGATGTCATTCAGATAAGAGAACTCAGACTGAGCCTGTAAAAAGCACATCCATTCACCCTCTTATTGCAATAATCCCTTTGTATCTTGGTAGTATACATTCTGCCTTCCTTCTGAGGAGCATTTAACATTTAGAAATAATTATATGATTAAAAACCAACTCCAGTAACATGATCCTTGAATTCACATTCCTTTACATATGAAGTGAAACTTCCCTTAGCCTTAATTTTCACTTCTGTTACCTGTCTCTAAGTAACACCACTCAGAGGAATGTGAAATATTCTACTCTTCTTGGCTTACCTGAAGCTGTTTGGTTACAACAGTGCGATAATCAATGGGTAAACATAGTCAGGACTGTAATACTTAGAGTTGTATAGACCTAGCTCTGGCACTGTGTTGCACATATAAACTGTATTTAACTTGACTGAGGAACCCATACCATGATGCCAAGTGCTTTTCTTCAGTGTGGTTTGATTATATTCAACCTTAATATTTGTCTGAGAGGTCTTTTTAGGCAACTAATAGCCCTACCTTTGGTAGATTTTTATGAATTAAAATTCATCTACTGGAGTAATTGGCTGTTTTATCATGCTTTAGGAGAAAGCAAGTAGCAGTCTGTGACTTAGTTTGACAGTATTTTTATAACTCTGATCTCTTTCCTCTCTTTATTTTTACTTTTTTCAGTACTGCCCCAACTTTCTATTTAGCTGCACTTGCATGCCCCAGTGAATATATTTTATTATATTTCAGTACCAAAATTTCAAAGCCTGGCAAAGCAAATTTATACTAGAATAGGTACAGTGGAATAAATAAAGGCTTTGTTACTTATGGTAATGGAGAATCTCATTCCTTATGTAACCTGAACAAAGACATGAGGCTATAAAAGCAATTAAATAATTCTTATTAGCTGTAATACATTGCCCAGGTCAGTAGAATTGGAGAGATGAAGCCTGAGAGAGAATTTTTTTAAAATAAATACTTGTACATCTTTAGAAATACCGTTCAAGAAAATCATACAATTTTATTTCAATATCTATGGCTCAGATATCTGATATGCACCTTATTCATACGGCCCTTCTGTACTGACAATCCTTGAATACTTTCCAAAAAACCTTCAGCCTAAAACATTGACATTGATAAGAGTGCATTTAATACTTGGACGGTATTCACTGTCCGTATAGGTAGTGAACAGGTTTGAAGGGTCTTACAGGACCAGTTAAGGTACTCACAATTTTAAAATCAATTATGTATAGAAATGAGAGTGAAAATTATAGGGAAAAGAAAGTAAAACAAATCCAAAAACCTGAAACCCCTGGCGAAGTGCAAATAAATCTAATTCACACAGAGCAAAGACAAAGATGAGCCCTATCAGTTGGGCAGTGTACTAACAGCGATCAAAAAGCCTGTAGTGAAACGCTTTTATCCCCAAAAAGTGTTCAGATATTGACAAATTGCACAATACCTGCAAAATTTGAGCAATTTTGTCTGTTTCAAATGAGTTACAATGTGAATCATACTACGTAAGTGTGAAATAAAAGAGACACCTTTAAGGAATGTAAGGACACATGTAAATAATTGTCATGTCTATTCATGGGCATATAAATCAAGTTCTTCTGCCAAAATGGCAATAAGATATCTCTCAATCCATAGCAAAAGTTATGTTCATTTCCATTTATTTCAAACTGAAAAATAGTATATGCACTGACACTTTAATGCACATTCTGTCTCTTGCTGTTCCTCTTGGTTGATCAAAGCCAATTTATAGGTCTGTCTTTTTCATAACTCTCAGCAAAGTATGGAGTTATCAATAAGGAATGAAAATGCCATTTTTCCATATAGATGATATGAGCTAAAGTCTCATACACCACGGGGTTTACTTACTGAATTATAGCTGATTGGTGGCACTCAGTATAAGACACTGCAGAGTCATTTGTACATCTTACAGTAACGCAGAGTCACTCCTTCAAAAAAAAGTAAATTTCAGAGTTCAGAAAAAGAAATTGAAGTGGAGATACGGTTTTAACAAACTAAAATGGCAACATCTCATAAGTCAGACCATCAATAACTTTGATTATGCATCTTAATGTTGAAATATATGTTTGTCTCTTACCTGGAGATAACATAAATTAAGAGTTTGTAGTACAGTGTGTGTATGCATGCATATGAATGCATAAACATGTATACACTCATACAATGGAGCAAAAACCCAATCAATTTCCAGAAGTAATCATATTAGAAGCCAAGTTTAACACATAGCTCAAATTCTGCTCTGGTGAAGCTTTGGGGAATACCCTTTTTGCTATCATTGGCCTGTTTTTACATACATAATTTTCCCTCCCCCAAAATGCTAAGAAAATCATAATATTCCCCTTCCTTCCCCTCAAATGAGTGAAATCCTCCTGAAGCAAGCAAATAAGAAATACACTTTTGACAACCTGGTTTGTCAGTGCCTGCCATCACCTTGCAACCTCTGCCTGGCTCAGAGCAGCTGCCTTGTCATGAACAGCTTGGTGTGCAGCACTTGGAGGGAGCGCTGTGGAGAGTCTGTGTGAGCTCAGGGGGTACTTTCTTTCTGACTTGTCGTCTGGTGGGTTTTAAGGAACAGCACAGGTACTCACAAAGCATCTGCCTTTGTTTCCAGCTGGAGGTGTGGGAAACATGGTAACTTGCACTCCCAAGAGAGGTGGGAGGGCGTTTGCAGCTGTGTGAATGAACTTTTCTAGCAGGGCTTCGAGAAATTTATGGGTGTTTGTTAACATTTTGTAAGTGTGCAAGGTTGTCATTTATATATGTTTTACTGCTCATATTGATCCTGATTGTATAGTTCACTGATTATGAGCTAATTAGTGTCATTTCTGAATCAATAAATGGTTTAAATCCTGATTTAAAATATGTGAAGTGAGCTGTTGTTCCTTGAGGCTCTATTCCAGCTCCAACTTTTTGGACACTAAATATGTAAGTAAGCCAAAAACTGTACTGTGTAGGAGTGAGTTGTCACTAGCCTATTTTATACATGAAGGATTGTGATTTTGCTGCAAGTAATGACAGTACTCTATCCTAGACTATCCCTATGTATACCAGCCAACTATTATACATATGTATACGTAAGATCTAAAAGAAAAACCACTCCCTAAAACACCAGTCTATTTCCACCTATTGTCAGTGGTATAAACCTCTTTTTCCCTCTCTCTCTCTGCCTCTCTCTCCAAACACTATCCAGAACATTATTATATAATCTGCATATTTGCATGAAAAAATGGCTATTAAATCTTGCAATTGTTTCTATATGTACAATAATAAATTTTAAGATTGCCTTGAGCAGCAATCCAGCTGGGACTGCAGAATGTTACTAATCTCAGTTCAGTTCATTGTTGAAAGTCAAGCTGAAAAAAGTGGTTCTAACCCTGTTTCTTGGGCATTGAACCTTTGTGGCAAATGCTTGCAAAGTTTTCTTTGGTGGGATAGCTTTTCCTTAGTCGACACACAGAGTCTGGCTTCTCCAGCTTTTGGTAAAGTGTAGGTAGATAACTTTAGGCGCTCTGTATCACTTCTTGGAGGCATCTCTTCTCCACTGAGTAGGATAAATGATGCTTGACATCTAATAGCAGGGATGTATCAAGAGGCAGCCTGATCCAATCACACCTAAGATAAGAAGACACACACACAGGGCAGCAAGGAAGACCATAGTTTTATTGATCTTCAGGAACCTTTTTTCTTTTCAAAAGCCTAATTCAGGGTGAAGGACTCATACCATTTTTACTAGGAATTGTTTCACTGGACTTTTTTCTTATACTTTGGATAACATATTGTTCTACCATGTGATGTTAAACATTGCTCTTTTATTTTTCCAGAAGGGTAGTATGTTAAAAAAAGTAAAGTTAATTATTGTTATCATTTATGGTTTTTTTTAATTTAATAAAAAGTATATTCAGATTAAAATATGTATAAAATATACTTAATGTTGTCTTTATAGAAAGGTCAAAGTGGAGCAAATCATGTTTTATGGAATTTACAAAAACTGTCTTTTTTAAGGGCTGTTTTTATGATATTAGTAATTTCCTCCATATCAGAAAATGATGTAAAATTCCAGCTTGATTAAGAGTTAACAGCAATTAACCTGATTGAGAGATAGTGTGAGACTGCTTTTTCCAGGAGCTGGAAAGGGCTATATTTTGAGTGGAAGTCCTAATTTAGTCCCTGAATTCCTCCTTTCTTGCAGGGAAAACAGCAGAATGCTTTAACTGCTGCAGAATAACTTTTTGTATATGACAAACCAAGTTTTAGTGACCTAAGTAGTGGAGATTTTCCTGACTATCAACCACTGTCCTATATGGAAAGGAGAGTGGTGAGGTTAGAACTGCTGTGAATAGAGGTCTTGCAGAGGTGACAAGAATATCTTCTCTAGTTTGCACACAAACCCCACTTTCTTTTGCTCTTTAGGACTCACATGAAGAAAAGTTAAACATTGTATACTTGAATTGGTTGTCAGGAATGATAAACCTACTTCTCATAAAGCTTTTCTGTTTTGAAACTGTAAACTTCTTATTAAAGAAACTGAAGTCCTTTTCCATTTCTGAAAGCTGAGTTGAGTTCAACAAGTGGTTTAAAGTAGAAAGAGACAGTGAATTTAGCTTTTAGCTTTGTCTCTGGAGTCTAGTAACCCACGTGAAGGAAACCTGGGTTAAGTGCTATAACTTTTCCTCTGGGAGAAGCCTTACAATACCACAATTTCTTCTTTAGCTTTGCAACAGTGCATAGTCTCTGGAAGTCTCAGAAATAAGCTTAACAAACAATGAATTCAGTTGTATACTAAAGATGAGAGTTTTGCTTGTTGGGCATGGGCTTACAGAAGACTGTAAATTTAATCTTTAGTGGTCTGGGTTAATGCAACAAGATATCTTAGATCCACAGGAATATGTAATTTACATTTGTCATTTTCTAACACCAGAGTAGATAATATAATTATATTTGTGTTTTCCATGTTTCTCGTCAGGTCTTCTGATCATTTCTGTGACTCTGACAGTAAAAACCTTTAATTTATGTCTCCTTGTTTAAGTTCTTACTGCACTCTAGATTAAATGTCCATTAATATGGCAAAACCATGCCCCCATCCATACAATATTGACATCGACAAATCAAAACAATATTTTCTGACAAGAACAACATTTCATTTTATACAATACCTTTCTGGAACAAGTAACCTCATTTTCTTGTACAGACGTTTACCAGATTTTCTTTAGGCTGCAGCTTTTCCCTTTGAAATAAGACTTATGCTAGTATTTAAAAGAGTTCCCATTTTTCTTTTAATCTGTTTCTTTGAATTAATCTTTAAAAGCTGGTTTCATAATACAAAAATTGAATGGAAAAATTACATATCCCTATACAATATCTTTATATATGGGAACAGAGAACTTTGGTTTATACAGCTTTAACTGTTTATCTTCTCAGTGGCAGCAAAGTGTTCTTTCATTAGGTAACCATGAAAGAAACTTACCCTTAACAGCAGAACTGAACACGGTCTTGCAAAAATTTTTCACATGGTAGCTTATGGAAGGCAATTAAATAGAAAGCAGGCAACAAAGGTTCCGCAGGAACTTACAGATATACTGGTCTGCATCAGATAATTAGGTCAGAACAACCCCATACTTGCTAATATCAAAATCATTTGGTCTCATTACAGCTTCAGAGATTTTCCATATTCCAGCCAAAGGATATATTTTTTGTCTATTAGACAAGGACGGTACTTCTTGACATCTATGAAACAACTGTAATTACCCACAGGTAAATCTATCCCTTAAACAGATTTTGTATTTCTGGAACCTTAAATAGTAAAGAGGAGAAACAATGCCAAAATGTCTATGTATCAAAAAGCGAACCAATTAGCTATTGGTAGGTTCAGTTCTCTTCAGTCTAAGAGGAGTTAATAAGAAAAGATCAAAAAGTGTGCTGTGACTACTTTGTAACACAAATCTGTGGAAAAGAAGGCTTAAAACAGATTCTGCCCCTGTGGCAGGGAAGCAGTAGAACTAGGAAAAGGTTGTTACTAGAGTTAAGACAGGGTAGTCACTACTGTTTTCTCTTCTTGTGCAGTTTGAAGAGCTCTTCCTAATGTCCATCTCTATGCTCCATCGTTTATTCCCACCATATTGCCTATATACCAAGTTTGGTTAAATCATTCTGAAGTGCTTAATGAGGCCAAAAACTTGCAGGATTTAATAGAATTTGCAGTTGTTATCACCTCATTGCTCAACATTTTCATGTCATTAATAAACACACTAAGTACTGGTACTTCTTTTCAGATGGTTAGTTCCTTCTTCTTAGAACTGGCCTTTTTCTCTGTTGCAGCTAAAAGCCAGACAAAATTAATCCAATCTTACGGTTTGGGTTTTTAGAATTAAACCAGAGTGAAATTTCTTACGAGGAAAGGGAATCAGTCAATTGAGGGACATTTCATAGTGTTCATGTTAAATGTTCAGAATAGCTAATAAGTTGTTCACATTCTTACAGACGTGCTTTCTAAACTTAACATTGGGATGCCGTTTTTCAGGTCAAAGTATTGCTTTGTTTTGAGGCAGTAATAGATTATTCAACTTGACCTCGATAGTACTGACAAATCACAGACAAGATTTCTTTCTAAGCATGACAAGGTCATGGGAATGTTTTGATTCTCTTTTTTTTTTGTAAAGAAAGGTAAAAGCTGAGAGAATTGAGGGAATTGAAGGATTTGTGAGTAAGTAGTTTAGAAAACTTTTTGCTATCTTATAGGTGACTTCCACTGTGGGTAGCTTGTTTCACTTCAAATTGGTTGTACAACTAGTAAAATGGACTGATATTTACAATAAAAGAAACATTTTCTTCTTCTCGTCTTCAGATCCTAACCAAGTCTAATTGAATTTAAGTTTGCTACTTGTAGCACCAGAAAATACCAACAAGATTATCTAAAGTCTCTCATTCTGTTGTATCTGCCTGTAAATAATGCAAGAGGGTTTCTCAGCAGATTTTCTTTAGAAATTTTTTTATAATGCTGTAGCAGCATATGAATCTTCCATAATAAAAAACTCTGATGAGACATACTGAATACATTATTAAAAACTGTTAATATAGTATAAATACCACAAAACCCCCACTCTGTAAGCAATTAAAATACCAAGCTGTACTCTACTTACTCAAATACATCTTTGAGGAGATGAAACATGATGAAAATGAATGTCAGATGCCATAGATGTATGTTGTATGACTTTTCCTTTTCCACATTTGACCCTTCTGCAGGCAATGCAATATAATTTTTGTGGTACAAAGCATTCCTCTTTGTTTTAATAAATTTTATGTAAATATTGTACTGCAGAAAACACAGAACATTTCCTTGAATAATTTTCTGTTCCTAATCTATTAGTTATGTGAACTGTAAAAAGACCCCATATCTTGTTTTAAGAATCTAAATTTAATAAGAAACCAAATTCTTAACAGAAAACTAAACATAAAATTATCAAGCTGTACAACTTAGGTTAATACAACTGAAATTTAGAAGGAAAAACCTTCTTTGTTTATCAAGTTGTAGACATGATATACAACTGTTAGAAAAGTAGTGTGAAAGCAAATAGACAATGGGACTTGAATACTCTAATTGGTTGCAGAACATGTTAAGCTACTGTGAGACCCTTACCCAGACTGGTCAATCAGCTTGGGAATTGTCCTCCATGGGCACCATCTCTGCATCTTATAGGGTCACGTTACTTACTTCACAAAGATGCTGTCATGATTGTGATATTGGAAAGCTACACTGCAGCACTGTGGAAGTGGGAGCTGGAACATGAAACATCATGGGCCACTTAATATCTTCAACTAATCAAAAAGCCACTAATCTCCTCTTAAAAAAATTAACAATAACTAAAGCTGATCTCATCAACACTTTGGTTTGTTTAAAGTTCTTGTCAGGGTTTTTAGATGAGATATTTTAATATATTAAACACTGGAAATATGTCCTTTGACCACTCTTACGTCCTATTTTGTTTTTATATAGCAGCTGACGCCTTATCAGATTTTATGAGTCAGTATAAAACTGCTATAAATTCCATATAAATGGGGAAGCAAAGAGCATTTTAAAATTATTTTTAAAGTTTCTTGGATTTTTTCACAATTGAATTTGAACATTTTAAAAGTAGACCAAATTCCTTGAAATTTTACTTATATATGAGGTTGTGTTTACTACTTGTACCATTTTGAATCGAAAATATTGGAATTTTGATTTAAAAATGAATTTTCAGAATGTCTTTTCTTGTATCGTGCACATAGGAAACTCCACATTTTAAGGGGAAAAAACCAGAATTGAAGTGATTTAATATTTTCTGATGAAAGCAAAACAATTTTCGATTAATCCAAATTTAATTTGATTGGAACACATTCCAGAGCATAGTTTTAAACCTGCTTGTTTAAGGCTTTTTTGCTCAATTTATGGCTATACTCCCTTCCTCCTGAGCCCCCTTCTAATAACAACCTTTCTTATTTCTCAAAAGCTTTGGTGTCCAGGACTCCATTAATAGAAATGGTGTCTTCCTGAATTGACTTCAGTGAAGATATGCCAGTTTATGCCAGCTGTTTCTTTGGCCTTGTACCTCTTCGTTTGGATAAACCTGGTTGATTTTCTGTATCCCTGCTCCCAATTTGTTTCCGAGTAAGCATCCCACACTCCAAGGGCCATCTGCTGTTGGTTCCTAGTTAATGGGTGTGCTTAGTGCTAATGTCCTTGGAAGGAGATGTCATGCTGTCAGTTTGTGAAACTGGGCTTCTGTTTTCTTATGAAATTAAATTTCTAAACTTAATGAATTAAAAATTTAAAACATTGTTTTTCCCCCACCATGCTCACAGATGTTAATCATAAGGGCACAGAGAATGCTATACAGATCCACAGTACAGTCTGGTGATCTAGGCTTAATGACCCCTGTTCAGACTAGGATACAGACCCATTAAGCAGGGGGGACATCTGTTCAATGCTCAGACTTAGAGTGCACTGAAAATAAAAGCTCTTTTGCCCATGACTGGTTATGGGGAACCAGTGTCTTCACAAAAGTGAAGAAAACTTATTCATAGAACTATTTGTAGTAAGCCCCATATAAGTATTGTAAATATCTCCCGGAATTTCAAATACGAACATTTTCCCCAGATATTCTTAAAAAATATCCTTTTGGTTGATTTTTCAAATATGTATACTTCCTATTTACCTCGATTATATGCTTTGGCTTTAAAGACAGTAATTCTTGAACAGGAAGCTGTCAGTAAGAACCTCATAGGTTATCTGGTGCCTTAGGTCTATATCTAGACTATTGTATTTAGTCACTGTCCTCTGAAAGCTGCTAGGATGATAATAATAATGTGTCTTCTGGCTTCCTATTGATAGGCAAAATAAAAGAACCATCAGTGCTGTTCAGCAGAAAAGTAGCACTCTGTGCTTGCAGGTATAGAGCTGGGCCTTTTGTGTAGAGGTGATAACATGAGACTGGAGTAACCATAGTTTAAGGCTAGCTTTAGTCAGGGGGTTTCTCAGATAAGGTTATGATTTGTGATTTTTGTTTTGAAAATAAATGTTCTTGAGTCAGAGCTGGGATTTGGGCTGGAAACCATCAGTTTGTACACCCTTTTTCAACAGCATAATAAATCCCCCAGATGAGGGGGGGTAAAAGTGAACAAATCCTCTGGACACACAGTCTAGAGCACCTGGCACATTTTACCATTTAAAATTTGTTTCTCTTAGGGGATAGCTAAATTTTGACCTGTCAGGCTTCAGTCTGGATATAACAGTGCCACTCCAACAGGGACAAAACTAGCATGGTAGTTTAAATTTAGTGAAAATTTCATGATGTGTCATGGCCAATATAATAAATAAGTCCATACCTGGTCCACAGCAAATGTGTGCTTTTGGGCAAGCTGTTTGTGCATAGACTTGGTATAACCAGCTGACACCCACAGTTTCAGCAGTACCTACAGTACAAGGCACAAATCCAAGGAAAAAGAGTGCTTTAACTTGGGAAGAGGGAACTGCCTCCTGGTATCCTACTTGTTTTGCTATTAAGTGTTTCTCAGAAGAAAAAGTCCCAGATAACCTTTTCCTTCCTTCTTCTTAGTCCTATGGAAGGCATTTTTCTTTTCCAGTTTGATCAAGTAATCTCAACCTCTACACACCCACAGCTCTTACGCTGATGACTAGCACTTCACAAATTTTATTTGAGGACGTAACTTTTTTCAGTAGACTACGCAGTTGATGGAGTTCTCCTTCATATACAGGAAGGAATGGAGCTTGCATGACCCCGCATGCCTATATTTTGTGCTGTATTAATTCTGCCTGGAATATTCTAATGAAAAAATTGAATGCTATGAACACTTTTTCAGACTGTACTCCACAGAAGGATTCAACAGTATAAGAAGCTTTGGAAAGAAATGCAGTTAATGAATCACTATTACGTAAGCAACTTATCTCAAGAATAATTTGTTTTGATATTTTTGTAACTGCCAGATTTTCTGCTAGTAATGGAATAAAAGATACAGATGAGGAGAAGCCCTTTTAAGTTATCTTAATTACTGCAAGTCAAAATTTGCCCTTTTGAAGATATATATTATTAAAAGTGAGTATTTTATTGTGAATACCAGAAGGTCAATTAAATTAATTTGCGATGTTCAATGTTATTTTTTATTTTCTATTAATTTATTTCAAGGCACTCTGCTGCTTGCTGTAGAAGAAGGAGCAACTGTTTGCTGGAGAACAAAACTGCTACATGCTGTATATTATGCATACTACTTAACCTCATTTCATACCCTTATTGTTCTTGGTCTACTTTGGAGTCAAATTTTCTGGGAGACCAATATAAGAATAGAAATGATGCTAATAAGGATTTATGTACCGATATTATTATAAACAACAATATGTCAGTAAAGAAAGGACAATAATTAGGTGCAATGTAAGGCTCCATTTGCCTTAAGGTGTTTTATTATTCTTAAAAGAACATAAGGGATAGTAAAGTCCATTTGTATATTAGTAGAATTGCTCTTAATGGTTCAGTCAGTGATAGTCTAATAGAGACAGGTAACCATGACAGCCAGGTCATGCTTTCTCTTAGTTAGTAGGTTAAAACAAAACGTGATTTTTTTCTGTATGTGAGATGAAAAGAGAGAAAAACAAACATCCCATGTATTCTCTTTTTCTGGCAAACTTCCTAAGGAAAGCCTACAGTGAACCATCCTTTAATCTAGGCATTAAAAATGCATCTGAACCTTTTAACACTTGGAGCCACATAACTTAGAAAAAAACATACTCTATTTTAAAAGGTATCCTTTCTCCTGTCTTACATAATTTTGTGCAGGGATTAGTGGAAATTCACATTTATTTTTCACTTTTTCATGTGTTAAGGTAGATTGCACAGCAAGTAATTAACTAGCAGGGAGAGCATCTCTACATTCTCCTTTTTTTTGTGTATTGTTAATTACATGAAGCAAAAAGATATTTATTGGAATCTGATATAGTACATCAAAATTCAATTAAGTTTTGAATTTAGAGAAAATCAACACATTTTTCATTAAAAAAAGTAGCAAAATATAAAATATAAGTAAAAAGAATATGGTGGAAAACCTCTAAATATCTGAAAATTTTGATATTAACAGCATATGACAAATATTCAGAATTTCAAACATTGAACATGAGAAAGGAAGGGAAAAGTATATCTTCAACCAAACTGGCAATTCATCATCAGGAGTCAGTTAAATTTGTTGCCTTAATGCTTAGGTGGACTGCTAGGCTCAGATAAAGAGAAGAGTGCATCTATTCAATTGTTTTACAAAACTGCATGAACTGAATGAAACTATGAGAATGACATGCCTTTTCGTCATTTGGTAACAGCCCTTCACAAAGAAATTTTGTTTGCTTTTTTCACAAAAGAAGCATTAAACACAAAATTTCCTTTTTCAAATATTTCTATTGTGTTTCAGACATAATACAAGAGGAAAATATTTTACCTAAAAACCCCAGCAGGCTTATAGAGAAAACCAGGATCCATTGAAGTGAATGATAGAATATCCAGTTAACTCTACAAATAAAATGTAAAAAAGGCAAAAAGAAGAAAACCACTATGACTTTGTAGTTTTCCTCCAAAGGCAAGACTTTCTATGAGATAGAATCCCAGAATCATTACTTTGAAACCATCAGTACAGTCCTTTTGTGCCAATCAGTTCAATGAAATCATTCTTTCTTGAACTTTGTATCTTCCATATTTTCTTCAGTACAAATTTGTCAGTTCATAAACTGCCACGAAGAAGAAATATAATGAACCTGCACTAAGTTAATCTGAATCAAAAGTATTTTCTTGAACCTAGTAAATTTAGTAGACTCACAGAATCAGTTTACTGATCAAAAGTTGAGTGAAGTCTCTGAACCAACTGATGGCGAGTGATGTCAGAATTCATCCCTCTTATTCATGTTCAGGGTCTTAGAGCAAACAGTGGTGAATGGAAAACATTAAAATCATATTATTCACGGGTGGAAGAAGATTAGATACTGAGATTCAATCTTTTATAAATTTCACATGACGAAAAAATACCTCCTCTCAGAAAAAGGAGGGCATCTCCCGACATCTTTAGTTATTTAATCCTAGTTTAAAAAACACATTAAAATCTATTTCAGAAATAGCTCTGCAACTTACAACCTACATGGAAAAAACTGGAGTATTATTTGTTCCCATTGGGAACATTTCCAAATATTTGATCAAAAACCTCACAGAATGGAAATATTAATCGCTGAGGTCAGAATGCTTCAAAACATTTTTTGTAAAGAGACGCCACAATCAATGTAGCTCCTGATAGCAGTTCAGTTACAGCTCCACAGAGTTCAATATGTACTGCTTCACAGGCACTTGACTAAAGCAGCCCTTCTGGGCCAGCTAGAGCATGGTGGAAATTGCAGTTATATTTGTGTATTACATGTGTGTAAACAAGAGGACACAAGGGCTGATGGCAGGGCAGGTTGTAATTTCCTGTCTTAACTTTGGAGACAGATGCATTTTTAGACAGCAGAGTTGACTTTTTTTTTTATTTTCAGCAGGTAGGATCCATTGTTTTGTCACCTAGAGGGCAGTTAAGATTCCAAGTATTTTATATAGAGAGCAGTTAAGGTTCTGTGTAAATTATGTATAGAACCTCTGTTCAAAGTTACTATTAATTATGATGAAGTTTACATCTACTATTGGCATATCATGCAATACTGATATAGATAAATAACACCAGAAAGTATACACCCTTGTTGCTGTCACAAAAAGTCCATGATGATGATAAATATACTTCATACATACATATATACATATATACATATGAAAAAATAGTAAAACTATAAGAAATCTAACCACAGAATATACTGCATATTAAGAACTTAGAACAAAGTAATGAATATTTGCTGAATATTTTTTGATGACCTATATTTTCAGCTCATTTGCTTTGCAGATAAATGATTCATCCCATGTATTGCACCTTTGGAAGGCTCTCTTACTTGTGCATGCCAAGATAAATTAGGAAGGCTAATGAATTCAGGAGTACTTCTGAGTAGAGAAAACTTCCACCGTATGGGTTCAGGAAATGTACATTTGGTATAACACGTACTCTAAGAATAAAGAACCTAAACCCTGCAGAAAACAGTGTGGCTTTGATAGCCCAGATAGCCATTCTAAGATATGAATTTCCAAGTCCACAATATATGTTTCTAGTAGCATTTTAGCATAAGAAGAGCCCTTAAAAAAATCCAGTTTATAGCTGTGCACTTGCAATGTATGCTAAGAAATCCTTGTGTACAGAGAAACGCAGCAAAATGAACAGAACAAAAGAAAGGTTCCATGATCTTCCACTTTTACTTCCCTCCTCCAGTGACATGGTGTTTCTAAGTAATGTAGAAAAATGAAAGTGTGCTTCATGTGAGTACTTCATACTGCTACCTATAATATGTACATAATACGTGGGAAAAATGTTAACACTGTTGTATTACTGAAGAAAAAGTAATCTCAGGTAATAAAAGTACTGGAAGATGTATTTGTAGTTCGTGTTCGTGTTTGAATGTTTAACCTTAATAGAGGTGGAAGTGTTATAATTAAGCATCTACTTCTGCTTCATAATGTAGCTTTTGATAAAGAATTAGGTCATTGATTTATTTGAAGTCTGGATTTATGCATTGCATTTTTACTTCATTGTTGGATGAATCGACTTTATCTTATGTAATAACCCTTTGAAATCTCTGAAAGATAGAGATAGAAACTTATTAGACACTTTCTATTCTAGTGGTATTAGAAATCAAAGGATACTTTAAAGAAATTTTAATAACACAGTTATTAAGATTATTTAGCATTAGTGACAGTCAAACCTTGTAAGTATTGTTCTTTGAGTTATAATTAGAATGCAGCACCTGAGTGGGTATCTCATGAGACATGGCTTGCTTTCCATGACATTTCCAGCTGTTCTGGATTTTGAAGACTGTCATATTTCATGTTATTTAAACAATTCTCTTATTAACTATTTCACAGCTCTATTCAGAGCTGTTATTGTGACCATTCTATTTCTTACCAGAACACAGAAGTTTAAAGGCAGACAAAAATTCTTTTGCGTATAATAGGTAATAGATTCCTCTTCAACTCAGCCACATCCTCCTATGAGAATGCTGCAAAGCCATCTTATGCATCTGCATGCTGTTCTTCAACTGGACAGCAAGGGAGAAGATGCTTTACTATAAAAATTTCACAAAGTGTTTCATCTCTTAGAAGGCACCTTACTCACTGCTCTAAAACAATATACACTCACACACACACTTATTGTATTAAGAACAATTCGATTTTAGCCAAAGATAGCATGCTTATTTCAAGTCTTCCTAATGTTCTACTCTCTTTCAGCTGGAATCCTGCATATTGTTTAACACAGCCGTGTCCTCTTCTAATGGCAAAAAGTGGAAAACTCCATGCATTATCACAGCAATCCTGACAACACCAGTGGCAGGTGTGGGCAGAAGAAGCTCACTGCTGTTTCATTTTTTATGTAGCCACGAGTGTTCCTTCCCAACAGCCCTCCAGTACCCAAGCTGTAGTCTTAGAATCCTTCCTCAGTGTTCAGCTGGTCTCGCCTCTTCCTTTTCTTGATGATAGTGATCTAAATGAGACAACATGATTCTTCATGTCATAACATTGCAACCTTGCCTGTCACCTGCTTCCAGGAAGGATGTGGTTACAGAAATTACTTGAGGGTTTTTATTCCTTATTCAGACTTGAAGCCAAACCCTATCACTTATGAGCTATTGTTAAGTTGCAGAGACAAGCTAAGGCCAAGCATTTCTTGAGCCTACAGTTCTGTATTTATTTGACTGTTGCCAACTTTCTCTCCTTAGCTTCTCATCAGCTCTTTTTTTTCCTCTTGAATTTAAAATATCATGCTACCTCTTTTGAGCAGACAGGGCACTGATATACATTTTTCTACACTGGGTGTCATATCATGACATAACTGACAGAAATTCTGTCCTTTTTCTCACCACGTCCTTTTTTTAGCTAAACCTTTCCAATTGCCTATATTTGCTTCCTTAATTTTAATTAGTGCCCCATGACAATAAAATTCTTCATAATATTGCATAATATATATTCTAAATCCAAGTGGATATATACTCTCATCCTGTTACTTTTACTGTCTTTTATTAATCTTAGAATGAAAATGCTAGAAGTTTCTGACTTCCTTTACATGCCTGCAGTATAAGTAAAGCATCAAATAATTAATCATTGTGCTTTTTGGGAAAACTAGTGTCTGAGAAACACACTGACAGGAAGGCATTTCACAAAATATAGTTATACTGTGAACTCCATTCAAGTCAAGGAGGAAATTTAATACTGTGTATAACTCCAGAGGTGAACTGAAAATAGTTTGCTTTTCCTAAATCAGAGAATAGTGTTTGGCTAAAGATTAAAGCAGAGAATGAATGGAAGTACTGATGCAAATTGCAGCTACAGGTGAGATTTACTGCATCTATGGAAAGCCTTAATCTTCTGGCTGCATGTGAAAAGTTGGATAGGTCAAATACATCTCCTGCTGAGAAAGTTGCTGCTAAACCCTAACTAAGCAGCAATCCATCTCTGTGGACTGAAGTGCTCGGTAAATGGAGGGTCCATGTGGAAGCAGATAGATAAGATGCCAGCAGTTATCATGCAGTAACAGGTAACTAAGTCCTTGTGCTTTGCAGTGACAATATGACCTGTTATGAACTCCAGAGACTTTGCTCTGTCCATTTCTCTGCTGCTCATCACTCTGCACAGGCGAACCTATTTCTCAATGCCTTTGCATTTGCATCTTCCCTCATGCTGTTCATAAACAGTGCCAAGGCCATATGGAAATTCCATTCCCATATGGAAATTCCATTCTAAGACTATTCTTTGTTTATGCCTTTTTAATGTCCATTGTTCTTTAGCACTCCTGGATTCTCTAAATCATAATACATGTTCTTCCATAGAACACCATTATTGTACTAGAATGCTGTTATAATGAAGTATGCAATTATGTAGGAATGAGATCAATGATTTAAATGGGAAAGAAAAGAAGCAAAGAGTTGTTCTCTTTCATTTAATTGAGAATAAATTTAGAGGTTTTTTTTTCCCTCTCTCCCTCCTCAGCAGGGAGGAATTCACTTTAAAGCAACAGGTGTTTCCTAAGACTTGTATTTATATATTTTCTTTAATTTGCATCTAAAGTGAGGCAAATTGGTTTGTTAACCTGTCATAGACACTTACAGTATCACTCCTTGTCCTTTGTTTTTTGTATTCAGGAGGGCAGCTACCTTTTCTTCAGCTGAATCTTTGGACAACAATCAATAAATCAGAAATTGTTCATGAAAGCCCAAGATCTCAGAATGTGCACAACACCTACCATTTTAGAAATAAGTTTGGACTTTATCTTAGCACTTTAATTCCTAATCTTTCTGTAGTTGCTTAGTTTCAATCTTCTACATAAATTAGCATAAGCATCTTCATATTCATTTTGGCAGAGCTGGTAGTATGTGATATCTGCCCAGAATTTGCTTTGTCAGTGGTTTTGGTATCTGCACTTTGTCAGAACCTTTTAATTTACAGTTATGAAGGGAACAGCCTAGATTTAATTCATGCTGCAATTTTTTGCGTTTGCCAAAAGAGCTGGAAAGCAGAGTTATTACTAGATACAATGACTCTGCTTTCATATCTTATTTCAACTCATAATTTTAGACTCAGACAGCACACAGCTATCTAAAAGGAAATTATTGAAAGAAAAAATAAGAAAAAAAAAGAAAAAAAAGCAGCATTCACCCAAGTATTATTCATATATGGTTTGAATTCATACCAGTTACTGATGCCTGAGAATCAAAACAGTTTTGCCTAGCATAAACCACATAATTGAAGGATCATTTATGATAGCGCTGTTGGAAGAAAAACTGAGGCCTTTTTCTATATAAAACTCCTATTTAACTAAATATCACTTTATTTTTGGACTTGTTGGACTTTGATCATTTACTTATTGATTCTTAGGGAAAGGTTCTCTAACTTCAAATCTGAAAGGAAGATGAAAAAGCATTCTTAATACAAACTTACCTTTTGCTTTGGACACTCACATGACCTTTTTATTTTCTTCCTGTTTCATTGATTTGATCTGAGAAATACTACTCTCAACTGAGCAAAATATGTTCTGAGAATTTCTCCATTATAGCTAGTGAACACCTTAATCACTCATCTACTCAGTACTCTTTAACAGTTTCTTTCAGGGATAATTTTGAAATTTTTTTTTTGCCGAAGATACAGAATTCTTGGAGGAAAGGAATTATTGTGGTTCAGTTGCATTCTGAAGCTTCAGAAATTCTAGAATTTACAACAGTTTCTTAGATAAGCATGCTGAAGATACACTCAGTCAGATATTGAGTGTTTTCTTATTTTAGTCTCAGGGCTCTACATACTGTATAGAGTTTTTACTCTGGAGCACAGTTTTGTACTACTCATAAGATATAGCCTTGTTGCTGTCTCCTGTACAAAGCTGAAGATTTTTTCTGATATCCATGCACAAAGACTTTTGGCCCTTTAGGTGACTTCTCATGCAGAGACAAATTCTAAGCCAACAAATACTTGGAGTGCTCTTTACATTAAGTGCTGCACGCTCACTATACAAAATGCTGTCAGATATCAGCTGTTTGAGAAATTTTACATCTTTCAAAGGTGATATTGCTGTTCTCTGACATATTTTATCTTATGGATTCTCTGCTACTGCTTGCTTTATAATCCCCCTATGTCTTTATATATAGAGAAGCACCTAGAAGCATGATTTTGAATTTGTTTTAGTCTATCCATGCGGAAAATTATAGTGCAGTATTATCTGAGGATATATGATATGTAACTTTTTAGGTATGATAGTACTAATAAAAAAATCCCAAACAGAATGCTTGAGAAACAGGACTGAAAATTTTATGTGAATGGCACAGAACAAAGCTTCTTGCTTTGGGCTGCCTTTTTCCAATGCCTTGATGCATTAAGAAGAAACTCTTGTCCTGAATTAACTGACTGTTTAAAAACCTCTTTTCTATGGCGTAAATTTATTTCAAAGGAATTTTGTAAAGGAGAGAGTTATTTCTGACTTTTCCTGGAAGTCATGCTTTAGGATGTATGCAAAACCTTCCTCCTTAAGCTAGAACAGTATGGAAAGCTCTTTAGATAACAAACCCAAATATGTCAACTGCACTAAAGGATTCAAGTGTTAAGGTTTCAGCATTGATAGTTAAATGTCATCTACAATGTGTTTCAGTCATTTCAGTGAAGGAATTTGTTTACATCCATAGATTAAAGTATTGTAGAAAAGTTGCTTTTCACTCTTTCCTTCTCATTGGTTAAAACGTAATGGCATATGCTGATGCCTGGGGTACAGATTCTTGCATGAAATGAATTTCTATTAGTGCATTTCACTGAAATGCAATATAAAAATATTTTCACTGATATTTACCATTTTCCAAACAACTGGAAATTCATATCTGTATTTGGAGGAATTTTGATAATATCATATTCCACTGGGGTTCATTTAATTTGACTTTGGACATTTCCACAGATGGGACATTCACAACTTCTGTGAGCAACCGGTTCCAATGCCTTACCACCCCCACAGCAAAAAATTTCTCTCTAATATCCAACCTAATCCCAAACTCTTTCACTTTTTAGCCAATCTCCTTTGACCTGTCACTACACACTATTGTTACTAGTCTCCCTCCATCTTTCCTGTAGACTCTGTTCAAGTTGTGGAAGGCCACAATTAGGTCAAACCAAACCCTTCTCTTTGCAGGCTGACTAATCCAAATTCTCTCAGCTTTTTCTCATAGAAGAGGTGCTCCATCCCCCTAATCAACTTGGTGGTCCTCCAACAGCTGATGTTCTTCCTGTGTTGGGGACCCCAGAGCTGGATGCAGCGCTCCAGGTGGGGTCTCACGAGAGCAGAGCAGAGAGGCAGAATCCCCTCCTTTGCCCTGCTGCCCACGCTGTTTTTGATGCAGTCCAGGACGTCTTTGGCTTTCTGTGCTACATTGTGCACCTTACTGGGTCATGTCCAGCCTCTCACCCACCAGCATTCCCAAATCCTTCTTGGCAGGGCTGCTCTCCCTCTGTTCATCCTTAGCCTGTGTTGATACTGGGAGTTGCCCTGACCCAGGTGCAGCACCCTGGGCTTGGGCTTGTAAAGCCTCATGAGATTCCTATGGGCCCACTTCTTCTGCATGTCCAGGTCCCTCTGGATAGCATCCCATCCTTCAGGTGTGTCAACCTCACCACTCAGCCTGGTGTCATCTGCAAATTTGCTAAGAGTGCACTCGATCCCTTCATTTATGTCATTAATGAAGATATTTATATGCAGTGATGCCAAAATGCACCCCTGAGGGACATCACTTGTCACTGATATCTGTTGGAACGCTGAGCTGTTGACAGCTACCTTCTGGATGTTACCATCCAACCAATTTCTTATCCACCTAACAGCCCACCCATCAAATCCATCTTTCTCCAATGCAGAGAGAAAGATGTTGTGGGGGGTGGTGTCAAAGTCTCTACAGAAATCCAGATAAATGACGACTGTAGCTCTTCCCTTGTTTGGCCAGCAGTTCCCTACTCAGCCATGCCAGTCTCTTGCTTTCCTTGCTTGATTCCTTGCTCCTGGGGATTGCCAGCCTTTCTTTCCATGGACAACTTCCTTAAAATCTACCATCTTTGTTTGACTCCCTTGCTCCCGAGGGCAGTCTCTCAGGGGATCCTATTAACTATCTATTTGAAGACCTGAAAGTCTGCTTTTTTAAAGTTCAGGAGCCTAATTTTACTCCTTACCCATATTCCTCAGGACTGTGAACTCCACCAATGAGTGATCACTGCAGCCCAGGCTGTCTCCAAACTTGATGTCCCTGATTAGCTTGTTTATGTTGGTGACCATCAGACCCAGTATAACATCCCCTCTGGTAGGATTATCTATTATCTGGCTCAAGAAGTGATCCTCCATGCATTCCAGCAGTCTCCTGGATTTCCTACAGCTGGCTGGGATTACTTCCCAGCAGATGTCAGAGTAGTTGAAGGCCTCCAGCAGGAAAAGAGCCTGCGAGTGCGATGCCTCCTGTAGCTGGAGCAGGAAGGCTCCATCGAAAGGCTCCCCTTGATCAGGTGGCTATAGTAGACACCAGTCATGAGGTTCCCAATGTTGCTTCAGTCTCTGATTCTTACACACAGGCTTTAGATCTGCTCATGGCTACTCTTCAGAGACAATTCTTCATACTCAATCCACCTCTTGATGTAGAGGGCAACTCTTCCACCTCTCCTTCCTTTCCTGTCTCCTCTGAACAGCCTCCAGCCAGCAATAGTTGCACTTCAGTCATGAGATTCATCCCACCAAGTTTTAGTAATGGCAACAAGGTCGTAGCTTTCTAGCAGCATGAGCTTCCAGTTCCTCCTGTTTGTTGCTGCATGCTTTCCTGTAAAGGCACTCTGCTAGGCTGTCAGCTGTGTTGCCCTCCTAGAGGAACACCCCTTAACTCCTTTGAGATATTTTTCTGGTGGTTTCTGTTACTCCAGGAGTCCCTGACTTGTCCCCAGTAAGTCGTCACATCTTGTAGATATTTTATATGTCATTATTTGTAAAGCATCCTATGATTCTTCTTAAATGATAGGTGAAGAATTGAAATATCACGGCATCATGTTTCAATGGCTGAATTTTAATTAATCTTGGAATATGAGGCCACGTGGCTGTGGCAATTGGTGATACGGTTTGTGTGTGGCAAACATGTCAGTGCAAGGTTAATTGTTGGACTTGATGAACCTAGAGGTCTATTTCAACCTTAAGGATTCTGTGATCCTGTGATTGTATGTTCAACATTTAAATCCTGATTAAGAAAGTGCTGCTCTTCGGGGCATTTTATCAGAACAAATTCAATTTAGGCATATGCTTAATCTCTGTTCTGCAGAGAAATGTTTTTAAAAACATTTTCTAGAATGGGCTCAATTTTTTATAATGTATCACTCTGCATATGAGAGCTTTTATATTCAAAGAGACATAAGGCATTACACAATTTTGATACCTTTTCTTAGCCATTCTCAAGCTACAAGGACTCCTTGGGCCAGGCAGTACTATCTGATGAGATAAGCACCGTACAAACATGGATGTACTGCTGATAAAGGCAGCATGTTCTTTTTTTTAAATAGGTAGAATGTTTCTGTGCTTCAGAGACATTTCAGTTATTTTGCTTGGAAGGACACCAAGTTCAGGCAAACTTATTGTCTCTAGACATGCCATCTACACAGATCCACTGATCCTCAGTTGCAGGCAGGTTATCAGACTGGCTTAGCCCTGTGGGAACCCCAGGTCCAGGCTACTTCTCTGCTCAACCTAATAAGCTCTGCTGCTGGAGTACTCGGGGGCAGAGCAAGGATCCTCACTGAGGCTTCAGAGCAGCCACGCTGAGCATAGCGAGGAAAGTGCTGAGCCACAGTTAATAAGCTCAGCTGACCCTGAACTAACTCATTATAGAGAACTGGAGAGTTTCTGCAGTGACCTCCATACCTTCATCATTTGGGGTCAGGAGTATTTCAGCTCACTGAATAATGAAAAGCTGAATACATGCATGAAGTGTTGGTTCTCTGTTGTATTTTCCTTTTAATACTCTAAGTCATGTTTTGG
The DNA here is from genome assembly GCA_013397865.1 of Struthidea cinerea. Lineage (NCBI taxonomy): Eukaryota > Metazoa > Chordata > Aves > Passeriformes > Corcoracidae > Struthidea > Struthidea cinerea. Next base: position 586,244 of record VZTI01002658.1, read on the forward strand.
ACTTCTTTACAGAAATCCTAGTGTCTGAAATTACATTTTTCAGACTTATTTTTTCTATCTTTGTCTCACTCCTTTTTTTTTTTTTTTAAATTTTACACTTGAAAAGCAATTTCTTTTGTTTGTTTGTTTGTTCTGTTATAGTTCAGCAATTTGAAATAGTGCTAAGGAGCCCAATTCAACAAACAAGACCATTCCACATTTCTCATTTAAAAGTGGTAGTCCAGATTAAAAATGTGGATATTCATCACTTGTTATATATCTATTTGTTTTATTTGTGTTAATTTCCTGTTGCTGGTCCTAAGCTGTTCTTTTGAGAATAGCATGAAACTGTTTTCCAAGTTGAGTATTGGAATAAATAAATATTCATATTTATTTATTCCCTTATAAATATGATGCCATAATTCAATACAATCTCCACTACTAATGACATAATCTGATTTGGATCAAAGGGTCTTTTAGAAAGTTCTCAGATGCATTAACCCCTTCCAATCAGCATACAAACCTTGCTGCTCTAATAGGTAGTTTCATGGGTGCTAGGACAGGTCTTAAGCACCAGCTGACACCAAAAAAAGGGGCAAAGAGATTGCAAGTAAAAGGAAATAATGGTTTTTTGAAGGAAAGAAAATAAAAAGGGAAAGTAATGGTTCCTGTCTCTTCAAATTACCAGTAGCATGGGTTTGCTGCAGCTAGGTTTTTGCAGCTCTCACAACACATCAGCCTTACTTCAGCAGCTATAAGGTCAGCTTACCCCAGCATCACCTTGCACCAGACTCTTATCTTCTGCAGCAAAGAGCATTTCCCTTTGGATGTTTTAGTCCTCACAAAGTCTCCAACTAGGCTTTGGTTTCAGAATCTAGAAGCTTCATAGATCTGGTACAGATGTGCACCAATTCAATTTCTTGCCTTCCTACAGCAGCTTATGAAAAACTTGGTTTCATTCTTTCCCTGTCTCTCAGAGAAATTGAAAGCTAGATATAAACACGTATAACAAGAATAAATACTGAAGCTCCCCACCCTCTTCATTATTCTTCTTCCTTCGCAGTTTTGGAGCAGATTTTAAAACGTACCATGAGAAGGTTTATTTTTTAGCATTACGGATCAAATGATTTATCCTACTTCCTTCAGTATGTTTACATTGTTGATATTGGATTGATAATGGTAGATACATGCATAGGAACGTGTTTTAAGCTAATTTACCTGTCATGTAAGTGACTATGCTGAAAAGTCTGTCACAAGGTTTGAAAAAAAATGTTCCCACTAGCCTACCAAAGAACAGGTAATCATGGGAAGTTTTCAAAAGCTTACAATTGCAATACCTATTACCATTACCATATGTGCTAGTAAAATTTCCCTCACATATCCAGAATGATTTCAAGGCCAAGATTTTTCACCACATCTTTAACTTCAGTCTTTCGCCCACATAATATTTGAGGCAGATACTTTTGTCCTTTGGACATTCTTCCTATGACTGGCAAATGTTGGACATATGTCTGGACATCCATACCAATTTATAGATCAAAGCAGACCAAACTAACTACAAATAAAACTACAAATAAAATGATGAGAAAATCTAAGAACTTGTGAGCCTGAGTCTGATGTTCAATTCAGTAATCATGATCTACATGCTAATGTGTGCTAAGAGAAAATTTAACAACAACAACAAGTAACCAAGAAAACAACCAAAACAATCCTTTTCTTTTCTGTTGAAGGGAATGTCACAAGGGAATGAGAAACTTTTAATTGAGTTTTGAAATGCTGCCTTTGATTCTTTTAATTCTGTAGCAAATAGGTCACTGTCTGATTAAGCTTTGTTAACAACTTCCTGTTCAGGGACTGGAAATTAGTATGTGAAATAAGATTTGAAAAACCATTCCAGGTATTTTATAGGTATAATTTTTGACAGGAAAAAATGCAAAGTATTAAAAGAAATTATGTAGACCAAGATGGTCTTCTTAGAATACATTAGGTCAATATGTTATGAATTGTTTCTAATTTTCATCTAACACAGCTGTTCTTTTCTCATGTTATGTTTTTTTATTCTTTGCTCTCGCCTGTTGCATCTGCCACCTTACCCTATACCAACAGCCCTTGTTCTGACATAGTGCCTAGGGAATACAGGTATGTGGGTAAAGCAGGACTAGATGAGAGGACGAGAGAGGCATCAATATCTGCAGGAAGGATTGCTTTGAAACACAGTCCTTGTTTGATAGCTGCTTTTCCCTGAGGGAGAATAGGATGTAGGATCTTTCCATAGTTGGCTTCTCCCTTCCATAGGTCAGTGGGGGCAGAAAAATGTGAAAATTAAATTTCTTATTTGCTATTTAGAGGTTGGTTATTTGCTCCATTGTTTTTTCTCTTAAAAAAAACCCAAAACAACAAACACCAAAAACCAACAAATCAAAGCAAAAACTGTTCCATCATAAGAGCCACAGCTTTTTTGTGAATTATTTAATTGCAATATAATTTCCAAAGGTGTCCAACAAAGTAGACTATCTCTGCTCCCATTGAACTCAGCGATTAACTTACTGTGGATATTTATGAGAATAATCATAAGCCATTGTTTAGGGATTTTGAAAAATCCTGTTCTGTTGCAATCCCAAGGAACTACAAGCTCCTGTTAATAAGGTTTATTAGGAACACAAAAGTTGAAATTGTTTGTTCCCTCTTTCCATTCACATTTGTATAGCTCAACACTAGGAATCATACACAAATCTATTCCCCATATAGCATTGCAGCAATGAAGTTTAAGCATATTTTTTCTTCTCACCAGTCTAATATGAAGTTGGCTTTCTCTTGGGGAAAATGAAAGAAAAAAAAAGAAAAGAAGAGATTATTTGGAATGAGAAATCCAGAATCAGACCCAGCAAAAGAATGTAAAGATCACAAGAATGGGATTTGGGCATTGCTGTATTCATATGGATAATGTGAGGTTAACAGAAAATAATTTTATCTACATGAATCAACAACAATTTTGGAAGCTAGAGACATCCCATTAAGTAATAAATCCTTTGTGAGCATAAATATTACCCTAGTCTGCCATAACAGAGTACTAGGGGTAGATACGAAAAGGACATAAATTGCGTAGTTCATTTCAGTGCTATGCCAGTATTCTTACAGAGTAATACCTAAATTGCTATTACACTATTTGATTTTTTTTTGCAAGGAAGTTTGGAAATTGAAGCAGTTTTCATAATTTAGAACTGGATTGAAAATCATGACTGGTCAAAATACTGTCTAAGAAAAAAACCCCTCTGCTTAATGAGAAGCTTTCTTCCAATAGTATTTTCTTCCATTAGATGTTTCTCTTAAAAAAAAAAAAATCACAAACAAAAATGTACATAATTCAGATGGAGGTGAAAGCTGTTTCAGAACAAAGAAATATTTTCTCCTCTTGATGTTATTATTGATATTTAGCGGTATTGAATTTAATTTTGAGTCACCAAATAGGAACCAAAGCTTTCAAAAACGTGAAAAGAAACTGACTAATTTGCCCAATCATGAGTTTTAGTAAACATAAATATTATACAGTATATTTTCCTTTGATACAGGAACATACACGTTTCCAGTCAACATTGAATGGCTCAAGGAATACTGGCAAAAATAAAAAAGCTGTAGTGGTGTGAACCGAGAGTAATTTCAGTACTCTGGTGGAAGTAAAATGGTGTGCAAAAGATTTTAGCATAAAATATTTCAGTTTTTCCATCTCTTGTAATCCTATTAGATTTTCTATAGTTAAATTCCTATTTATTGATACTGGTTATTTCTTTTCAACTTGAGATGTGTACATGAGCAGATAAATGAATAAGAAAGATAAGAAGATAAACTCAGATTAGCACACATACTTGCAGAATTTGAGGTACTTCTGTTAAAACCCACTTCATGTCATCCAGGCTTCCCTGTCAAGCAAATTTAGGACCAAACTCTGCTTTTATTTGCAAGTGTGTGGAATCTGTGCTGTGTCCTTTAGCAGCAGAAAATACCATATTATTGAGATAATATTTTGATGTATTTGGGATAAATTCTAGAATTAAAAGGCTTGAAATTTTTATTACAAAAATTAAAGCCAAGACAGGATACTTAACAAAAAGTACTTAAAAGAGTAAGCAAAAAAGGAAATCAGCTCATAACAACAGGAGAGTACATCAGATATTTGTGATAGCCAGTAATAAAGTGTCCTTTACAATAGAAGAGGATGGAATCTCAGTGTCAGAACTTTTCATCTGAGTTATCATGTGGTTTTCAACACTTTTCTTTCAGATTTCAGGAACCTTGAGTGTGCCAGAGGAGGTTCAGACATAAAATGATTTCTAGTCTAGGTATCCAGAGATAACAAACCTGTACCTTTGATGATTTCTTGTGTATATTTTAGAGCTCCACAGGCACATTCCTTACTTCCAGAAGTCCTAACACCTCAAGATTTTCATTAGTTTGCACCCAGCTCAAGTCCCTAAGAGTATTAAAAGAAATATATAAGATTTTTCCTTGTACATTTTGACAACAGGGGTCATACCAGTTACAGATACACGCACATATATGTACTCAAATACATATAATTAATGAAATGGTAACTTGATTATAATTCATTACTGAGTGAAAGAAAATCCAAATAAAAACTGAATAGGAGAACAAATATTAAAATAGCATTTTGGCCAAATAAATCGAGAAGAAACAGACACATAAGAATGGAAAGAAGAAAGACTGGGGAGCATCAAAGTCAAAAAAGACAAAAGAAAAAATTATTAGATTCCTTCTCTATGCCAATCTGTCTTTCTAATTACTCTCAGCCAATGGCCAGTTATACCTGAGAAGGAATAATGTCTTGCAGCAATATGTAGCCAAAGGACTGCTGGGCTGAAGCAGCTCTGTGGAAGAGGCCATGGGAGTGCTGGAGAGCCAGCGGCACGTGGACAGCAGAGAGGGCCACCAGTCCCGTCGGTTGTGACAGTGAAGGGAAGCACAAGTGCATTGAGTATATTGAAGGAAGGGATTATGCCTCTCCGTGTGGCACTTAGTAGAGCACCACTGGAGTGTTGCATCCGGTTTGGTGCCCTACTGTATGTGGGGTTCATGAAGGACCATACAAGAGTCATGACCAAAAGTTGAACAAGAGACAATCAGACTGGATATAAATTTTAAAAATTCCATTGTGAGGACACTATAGCAGTGGGTAAGTTTGCTCAAAGAAGATAAACAATTCCCATCATTGGAGGTTTTCGTGATCTCACTTGATAAGGCCTGAGCAACCTGGTCTGATCCCACCTCTTGAACAGGCAGTCAGACTATGCAGTCTCTTAAATTCTCTCAACATGAGTTATCCTATGATCTTACATGCACTGCTGTTGCTCAAAGCCTTCAGATTTAATCAGTAGCATATGCTGTTTAAAATCAATAACCCATGATCTGAACTATCAACTCAAATTGGTATTCAATATTGAAGCAAATTTTGGTGCTTTATAAAATATCCAGTCAAAGGAAGACTGCACTATTCTGTTAGGTCAATAACTTCAGCGGATCAATGAAACTCGCTGAGTCAAATTCATGCTTAAATTTATTCCATTGATTTTGGAGATTTACCAGTGGAAATACTACATCAAATATTTTCTCTAAGTATTCACTGATTCATAGGAAGCAAAGAAACCCCATAACTGGAAAAAGAGAAAAAACCTGCTTGTAGAAAAGCTTCTTCTGTAACCCAGGTAATTGGTGCTGGGTATGAGACCTAAAATGCTTGTCTGCATAGCCAAAATATGCTTTCACTTTACATAAATAACAGTGAGAGTTTTCCCTATCTCTGTACATCTCTAACCTTTAGGCAGTGTTGAGGAGTACATCTGGTGCAGGTAGCTCTGTTAGAAGTGCACTTTGAGCTCTGGGTGGGAGCCTGGGACAAGAGGTCGAGAACTGCCAAACTTTGGTTAACAACAAAAGGCATGAAAACTGGTGGTGTCAGCCAGGAGGATGGATACTGGGAGACACAGAAGGAGTGAGACTTTAGCACCTTTAGACTGTGAAGGTGTGAAAGTCCGGGGATACCTTTGTTGGGGGTCCCCCCTTGGAGGCACCAGCTCGGGCTCTTTCTGTGTTACTGTGCTGTGAACAAATTGTTTGATGGAACAAGGTCTCTGACACTCTGCTATGGGAAACCTGGTGTTGATCCAGACAGGAAACCTGGTCTGACTGTGTGAGTGGGGTGTGTGGGGAGTCAAGTGGGGACCCCTCTGGTCACTGGAGCTGCCCGCTGTAAAGGCAGCAGTGGAAGTCTCTGGTGATGGGAGTGTGACAGACAGAGATCCTCCTGAATTCTCAGACTTGGAAATTTCCTTAAAAATATTTATATTAAAGCCTTAACTTCAATAATATTTTTGAAGAAATTGATGGCAAGCTTTGCAAGACTAAGTGTGGATTTATTTTCGTGACCAATGAACATCACATAGATTACAGTTCAATTTATAATTTAGGTTGTGTTTTTTAGTTAAATTATTGTAATAGGAAATTATTAAATAGGAAATTAGGCATATAAATCACCATATGAATTGTGAAGCATGAACTTGGTACAAAATTAATTTATATTTACTTTTAAGATTTAGCAATATTTCTTCTGTCATAATTTATTTAATCCATAGATCTCAATGGTGGAAATCACCTCGGAGTAGAGAATGTCAGCAAAAAACCCTTCAAAATTATTTTTCCAAGACTTACATTCAATGTACGATTGTGAAGTGCTTTATACAAAACTGGAATAATTTTTCTTTGCTCATGACTCAAAATATTACAAATTGTGAATTATTGTCTCATGCTATCAGATTCCTCTGATTTGGACTAGTTCTTGTTATCCTTCTATTTTAGAACCCAGAGATGGAGGTAGATTTATACATTTAATTTTATTTAGATCAATTCCACATGTATTCACAGAGTTCTTTCAGTCCCAGCAGTTTTCAAAAACCTTCAGAGGTGCAGTCTTCATTTGCAAGGTTAAGAGTTTAAAGAAGTTTATTGAAAAATGTGCTTATTTCTGTTTCTTCCAAAGTCTTAAAAAAACAAGTCTTGGCAGATAGTAAAACCAGTTGTAGAATATGTTCTCCAATGAAAAAAATTGCATTCAATAGTATCTGCAGTTTAGCAAGACTTGCACTGTGATATGCTTTTCACATATTTTCACGTATCTTCTTTCATTAATTTTTTGGTAGTTTTTTATGATTTAATAAATTTTAAGGAAAGTTACATGATGACTGACTTGAATCACTTCAGGGTGCACATGAAGCACATAGCTACTGTTCTGGTAGAACAATGAAAAAAATCTTATTTTCCTAACCGTTCAGACTTTTTCACACATTAAGAAGATTATCTGAATTTAAGAAATTAAATATTAAAATACTTTATACACTTAATATAGGATAAATGTAGTTGTATCTTGTCTTGGTTTACCAATTATGGTTCAGTTGCCCTAAATCCAGTTCCAACACACTGAAATTACTTGAATTCACAGGGAATTCCTAAAACTTTCAGCCAGTATGACCAGCCTGATGCATTTTTATCTGTGATGTCCAGTAGTTATTTTGAAACATTTCAGGAATAAAGAAGGATCATATGATGGCATCAGAAAAGCCATGTAAATTCATCTGTTTCAGTGTTTCTAGAACGGAAGCAGGAAAAGAATACTAGTATTTGAAAAGAAGAAAAAAATATAAAAGAGCATCAAAATGAGTGTGGGATGCAGCCTACTAAACAATTAAACAGGTAAAATGTTCAGCGGGTGGGTAGACAAATGTTTTCTACACTTTTCCTTCCCTCCTAAGTGTTGGTGAAGACAAGTCTTCAATTCTCTAGAGGAAATTGAAGATATTTGTTAAAAATTCATGGGATCAAACAATCTTTGATGCCTTCAGGTCTATCACTTAGAATTCAATGGGCGATATCTTACAATGTAGTGGTTTCTGTCTTTCAGTGCAATAAATGCTTTGTCATGAAAGTATAAGACCATCAATAATTATACTGAATGAGATGAAGTATTATTAAAAGCATTGGACCTCCAGAGCTGAAATCATAATATGAAATGCTGACACTATAAAATATAACATTTTGGTAAAGCTTAAGGTGGTACTCAGCTGTGATAATACTGCATAGCTCCTTGCTCAGCTGTCACATTAATAAAGTACAATAAAAACATGATACTATTCCACGTCATCTATACTCTTACACATTTCTTCCCCGAAAAGGTAAAATTTAGTTGCTTAGGACTGCTATATTTACTTATTTTAAAAGTTGGTTATCCCTAAAGGGAATATTTTATAGCAAATTATTTTATACTGTAATCATGAAGAACTTATGTTAACTCTTTGTAAAGCCATAAAGATATACATTATGAATAATCAGGTATTTGAATGCAAATTTCATATTCTAGAAAGTAGAGCTCTACTGATATTCAAATGTTAATATGACTTTGAAAGGAAAAACTTATGCTGTTTTTGTTATGATTTATTATTGATCTGTGTTGTTTTCTGACAAGATTATTAATTGTTTTACTTTGGTCTTTATAACAGAAATCACAAAGAGCTAACCCAAAAAAGAAACAAGGAGACTGCACATTTATTGTTAGTCTTACTACCACCACTAAAATAGTCTCTAGAGATTTCAATTTAAGGCTAATTCTTCTTGTCTTTTCCAAAGGTTGCCTATATTACCATGTATTGTAATTAGTATAAGAGATAGTACCCACTACATGCAGCTTCTTTTGTTCTTTTAGGATTACGGTTAACAGCACTCAGCCAAATTCTCTCATCTTTGAGCAAATGGGCTAAACGGAAGCTAGATGCTTTCCCCAGATGTAGTCACCTGCACAGGAGGCAATCATAATTTGCCTGGGTGTGTGCCCAGAGTCCAAACAGGAGGTGGGAGGACAGGAACCCTTAACTGCACTTCTCAATACTATGGCTAATTTTCATGTTCTGGAGCATGTTCTGGTTATACTCACATAGTGGTTTACACGCACGTAAAGCTAGAGGACAATATTGGTTGGTTTTGTTTGCCCTTTATGGTTCTGCATGATACTGTTCCAGTTGACCACCTATAATTCAGACACTGCATCTGAGCCTGAAACTGAAGATTTGTGAACCTAAGAATTTACATAAACCCTTACAACAATGGCATTGCAGTATCACAAATTAATTTTTTGGTCTTATCTCTGTCTGAAGGAACCAGAGTTAAGTTTCTTGGCAATACAGAAATTATGTTGCCTCTAAGTGCTAGTTCATGTGACTAGCCATTTGGGCATCTCCCTACTGCAGTCATGTACTAAGGGTAAGAGCCTGTGTGTTTTCAAATAAGGATTTCTAAAAAATCGGTGCCTAGGTTTTTCTTTCAATTAAAGTTCTCAAACTGAGCAAAAGCTGCATTCTCAGAATATTTAACGCACTTATATTAATTTCAAGATAAAAGCAGACATGTTCTTGAATTCAGAAGCCAAAAACCAGGGCTACTTTCTCCTGGATCAGTGCCCCTAAATTCCACAACACAGAATGGTGACTCCTCTGCCTTTTATTATTTTCCCTTAAATCTGATATTGATGGCACAAGACAGCTTCACAAAGAAGTAGAAAGGCTCTTACTTTGTTTTCTCTATATCCTTCTCAGACTGCTCTCACCAAGAGCTACAGTAGCAGGTCTGAACAGCGTGAACAGAGAGTAAAGACTGTTTCTCCTACCCTGGGGCAGGTGGAGGGGAAGTGGAATCATATAGTCACAAAACTATGATGTAAACAGCAGGCAGACCTTTCTGCCACTTCTAGTCTGCCTAGCTCATCCTGGATGCAGTGTTGTTATGCATGTGCAGAGATTAGTGCATGTTCTCAACAGTGGTGGCTGCTTGGGATCCTCTGATATCTCCCTGGCTCTGGGCAACATCACAGCAGAAGTTCAACAGGGTAAAAATGTTTAAGGTCTGGTTCCTGAATCTGTGCATTGTGCATGAACACATGAAATTATGTGTCTGGGAAGTGCAAAAGTAGATATCAAAATGAAATTGATAACTACATATTAAAAATGCGTTTGTGTGACTCTGTTCTAATTTCATTTCACGTACCAAAGCTGATCCTCTAGGTCTGACCCTAAATTTTTCATGCTGTTGCCACAATAGTAACACCATTTCATTGCAGTTTCAACACAGCCTTCATGGAAGGCTGTAGCATTTTAAGTCTGGTAGTCATATATCAAAAAGCCAATTATTAACTAGAGATCCAGTAAATGCCACCTGAGCTGATCTTTCTCCATGTATTCTCAATACAAAACAATTTGGAACTCTGAAGAATTTGATAACACTTTTGAAATTTTAATGGTAATGTCTGTAGCAAGTACAAATTTCCCATTCCCTATTTTTCTTTTAGGAAACTATTATTATAAGAAAAACTGAAGATGACAGAAAGCAATGAGTATAATATTTTAAGGCCACATAGCACTTAAAATATTGGTTATGTCACATTGTGCTGGGTTATGTCACATTGTGCTGATCTAGATTAAAAGGAAAAAAAAAGAATTACCTTTTAGACTTATGTTTACTTAGAACTTTCCATGTAGACTTTTGTCTCTGTACACAGCTGCAAGAATCAAAACATTTTTGAAGTTACTTATTCATGTTCAACTGCATCTAAGTGAAATACAAAATAATAGTATGTTTCATAAATAATCTTAAAGAATCTTTGTTTTTGTTACCTACAAATGTGATTTTCATCAGAAATTTGCAATAATTTTAATTTTACAAATATGTTTTGTAATTATGTTTTTCAGGTTTTGTATTAGTTTGACAGAAAAAAAATTAATATCATTGCCCTATTCTTGCCTCAAAGAAAAGCTAATAAATAGATTTATCCTGGCATTGGTGTTTTAGAATTAAAACAAAACAAATTTGTGTGTATTTTGAAGGGGAAATATAAAACTAATCATCTAAAATGTAAAGTGATCTTCACTAGAAAAATTACAACTGTACTTATTCTTTTCTATGAGTCTGATTTTGTGATGTTTTTCTAACGCACTTCAAAAATTAATTCCAAACCTATTCACTCAGAAGTGACTTCATATTTTATGTATTAGGTTTTCATGTTTCCTTTCCTGTTATCTCTCTCACGTTCAAGAAGCCTGGTTTTTGATGGCCAGGCACGCCAAATGCCATATTAATCAGTATGTATTGTTGCTCACTCAAAATTAATCATTATCTTAATTTTTATTTATAATTCAGACTATTTTTCTGAATTCAAAATTATACATTTTAAATTTATTAAACGTTATTACGCTAAGGTCCATTAAAACTATCTAGGACCATTCTGGTGATATGCAATGTTCAGTGAGGCTGTGATTCACCAATTCACATAGATAAATGATTTTCAAGGGGTCTTAGAACACAGAAGGACCAATGGCAGATTTTATATTACTGCAGAAGTTGTTTCATTGTCATTACCAGACACTTCAAAGAGATTTAATTGCATATTTTCACATCTCATATGTTTTCAGAGCTATTTGCAGCACCAGTATTTCTCCTCTTATGTCAAAAATAAAACATAAGCTATGAATACCATTGCATTGCTGCTTGCTGTCAAGAAAATCAATGGTACATGACTCCTTTTGACTTCAGTAAAACTGAAAAAGCTCTTTTTTTTAACCATATCCTCTATTTAAGTAGTATGAATAGTGTTTTCACTGAAATCATTTTCTAAGAAGAAAAGCACATGAGATATATCAGAATGATTTGTTTTGGTGATAGCAGCAGTCACTGAGGTGACATTTTAGGTGTGAAAGGCTCATTCTCATTTCTTGCCTTAACTCCAAACAAAGGGGATGAAGAGGAAAGAAGTTACCCTAAATGGCTTGTTTGCAACTAGGAGACTTCTGAGGATGTGTTTTGAGGGGAAGGGAAAGGAAGAGAAGAGGAGGAACAGGGATTTATTTTAATTGGCTTGCCTTGTTATTTTCCCATGGCCATAAAGAAAATATCTGTTTTCTAATTGTTCTGTTATCCACTCTGCCATCCTAAGGAGTCAGTTATAGTTCTAGAAGGTAACACAAAGTTAACTCTTTGGTCCAATCCCACGATACTTAATCTCTCCAGAAATGCTGTTTGAAGGTATTTCTCTCTCTATTTCATTCTTTCTCACTTAGCATTGTCCCTGTTCTACAATTTCTAAAATGTGCTAAGAAGCAGAATGGGCTGACAGATCAAAGTTTTGGCAGTTGCATGAGCTGAATGAGGAACAGGTCCAAATCAAGGCTAAAACCAATGAATGAAACAAAAATAATCTGGACTAGCTCCCTCATCTCTTCTATTAATTCTCTTCACTGAGAGCTGTGGCAGCATAGCTGAAGAGACTCAGCCAGGTCTGGAGCTGGACTACAAGAGCCAGCAGCAAGAGGTTCTGTTCCTGAGCATTTTTAAGCTGATATTGTTAGCAAACAAGTTTTATCACTGGAGTGGGGATGGGTGGAGAGGGGAGGGAGGAAATGGTTGGGACAGGCAAGAGATGCTCCATCTTTGCCATCAGTCACACCTCCCTACAAACTACAACACATAAATACCAGTGTTATGCAGTAGGAGTCTGGTAAAGGTACATTTTCTGACAGAGACTGAGGCACTGTAAGAAAGCAATGATATTCTGATATTGAGAAACCTGGAAAGACTGCTTTAAGTCAGAGATTTTTTCCCCCAGGGCCGGATCCCAGGATTAGACAGGTGATTTAAATCCCCTGTAATTTTCTTCCACAATTTTCACAACATGACACGTGTGTGTTCCCATATTTTTCAAAAGCAGGGATGATTATACCTCCCTACATATTTAACATTTTCTTTCTTATTTACTGCTCATGAGCAGATGAATTTGATATGGCTACAGTATTTTACTGTTGTTTTTTTGGATAAATTATATTTTCCCATTTTAAGTTGTGGATGTTGTATCCCTGGAATTGTTCAAGGCCAGGTTGGACAGAGCTCTGAGTAACCTGGTCTAGTGAAAGTGTCCCTGTCCATGGCAAGGGGGCTGGAACTGGATGATCTTTAAGGTCCGTTCCAACCCAGGCCATTCTAGGAATCTATGATTCCGTGATTTTTCCCCAAGCAGAATCACATTGAATGTAATTCCTCGTTCTTTACCTATTATCTTTACAAGAAAATAAAATCCCCAAAAGGTAACTTTCCTCAGAGAAATAAAGAGTTACTGAAGCTGAATGTATCTCTCAAATCTGGCTCAAAACAACTTCATTTCTTTCTCTTGTAGTAATCAGTTGGGTCAAGCAATCCACATGCACTTATGCTGAAAATACAAATAAAGGGTAGTTTTACTGCATGTGTTTATCTTTGAAGACTGTGTCCTGACCCCCTCAAGAAATGAAGCCTTTCACCTCCAGCAAGTACATTTGCATTATAATTACTTGGAAAAATTAATCATTATTATTTGAAATCACAAAATATATGTCTGTTTCTATTCAAATTGAATTGTGGTATGATGAATATGTAGGCTATCTCTGAGATAAGTGGCATTTTTTTTTCATTTATTGAACAGGAAAATTTATGTTTGAGGGAGAACAGTAAAGAAAACTGGGATCTAAATATTTCAGAAAAAATATTAATTTATGGAAATAGTACCTTAATTCTGTAACCTGAGGATTTTTAGGAGTGGATATTGAATATGCAAGTGTCTGTCCACACATGTATTCAGGATAATCCTCTGCTCTAGCATATGGTGAAGTAGTAGCCTTTCAGATAATTTAAACCCCTGGCTTTAGAAGTAGGCAGCCAGTTGTTAGACACTTTACCAAATGCAGCCATCTTTTGTGTTTAATAAAATACATTAATTTTGTAGAGGGTGTTGGGAGCAGTAAACCACCCAAGTGAACGGGATGCTGGGTGCTGACACGCAGAACTGAAAATAGATCAGACGGATGTTCATTTGGTGTTCAGAAGAGCATTGTCGCTGTGAGCGGCACTAACGGCGAGGAATGGCACGACAAGTTCAGGAGGAAAGCAGTAGTGATTTTTATTAATTAATTAAATCACCATTTTTATAACAGGGTTCGCAAAGAGTGTGTTGAATGGCATAAGACAATTGGGTGCTCAGCCATCCACCCCTTGAGGGGATTGGTCAAGCTCTAAGACACTTATTCTAAAATATCAGAAAGCTAGAACCATAACAATCTTGCATAACAAACCCAGGTGCAAGATAACGAGTTAGTTTACAAAACCCATAGCAGTGTTTTTCATAGCTTCTGTGAGAACTGCAAAGTTCTCACAGAATGCTGCAGAAAGCTGAAAGATTTCTCTACCAAAGCTTTTCAGCATCCACAGAGCATTATGAATCAAATCAGAGAAAAGGCCTTCTTCTCCCTTCCCCTCAATTTATTGGCAGACTGTAGCTGCAGTTCAGAGATGTGTGGGTTCCCTTGGCTCTTAGTTGTGTGTAAAGCAGGTATATAAGGACTGCATGGCAGAGGAGACAGATACAGCCGAGAGTGGTAAGGGGTGAGGCCCAGTTCATTTCAGTCCAGGTGTGCTTGGATCCTAGTGAGGCTATTCAAGGTCTACAGAGGGCAGATTGGATCAAGTCATACAGCAGAATGCACTCAAGCACGTCAGAGATGTGCTTGAAGTAGCTAAATAAAGATGTAGAGTCGCTGAAGGTTGAGTATTACATTAGACTGTAATAGCAGGTGGTCGTCATCTTTACAGAGGATATGACCATCCTGAGACCACAAGTGCAGCCCATTAATTCCAAAACCCGCATGAATAACTGCCTGCTAAAAAGCATGAAAAAATGAAAGACAGTTTCTACGTGCTCAGTACTGCAGTCGAGCTACCTTACTCCTTATTGGTGTAAGATAAGAAGCCACCAAAAAAGGGAATGAGACCAATATATCTCAGTGAAACAGAAGTGCATCTGGCAGACAACTCCTAGTTTAATATGGAGATATCGACATACACATGGAAAGGGAAAAAAATCCCAAACAAACTTTATCGTAATAAGATGTATCTCCTAATTATGGAGTGAAGAAGAGGGGAAAAAGAAAACCAGCTGGAGTTCAGGCTAATTTTAGGTGATGTGATGACAAACTAAAGGAATGGAAAATGTATAAATTCAGACCCTGGAACATTTTAATCCAGTATTTTGGCTCCTTAGCATATTCTTCACTATGTTCAGATGCTGAGAGGGCAAGCCCTGATGTGACCTTTACACATCAGCTGGGCAGGCGGGGTTATGAAGAGTTGTCTTTCAGTCTCCTATTTTCTGTTTTTTGTCTCTGCCATCCCCAAAAAAGTAAAGGTCTTCACTTTGGAGACATACTCATAATTTGTAGTACAAAGAACAATTGGTTTGATTTTTCTTCTGCTGTTTTCTTATTTTTTTTTAACGCAGTCTTTTGAAAGAATTATCATATAATATTGAAATAATTAAACTGGAGATTGTATTTGTGGCAATAATAGGTGATTTATGAGGCAATTTAGAAGATGGAATTTGCCCTTGAAGTTTAGGTCATCCCACCAAAGCTATTAGAAACTCTGAGAAGGCATCAGAAGTCTCTCGTTGCTTCTGTAAAGAGGAAGAAATCCCTCTCAGGTTTGCCCTCTGTTATAGAACAGATGGTGTAGGAACTACAGATATGCTTGAATGTTTAAAAGTGTCCCTAAGGTTATATCATACATGAAATGCTAATTTTGAGATTCCATTAGTTGTTTAAGAATTGCTGTAAGTCAGTGCCCAATCCCTGGTAGCAGCCAGCAGCAGACACTTCAGGTTAAGATGCAGGACTGTCTGATTTGAGCAACTGCAGAATAAAGTGCTCAAAAGAAAAAAGTTTTTGGGTTTTTATATGTTGCGTTCTCTTTCCTTAACAGAAATTTGCTCTCCACTGCTTTGCTTATCCTCTAGGGCACTGCCTCCTTATCAGCAGGAACAACAAAAGACTATCATTGTATACAGGGCATACTTATCTGAGCAACAGACGGTTTTTTTCAGGCCAAAGAGTTACATTTTTATCCAATGGAAGCACTGAGCCTTGAGCTGTCTTTGTAAGATAAAGAATTATCAAAAGACAGTGTGTTTGACTTGGAAGAATTTTTAGAACCTGGAGTCCACTAATCATTGTAATCTAAAGTATGCTGCATGTAATGACCTAGGGATGTGCCAGAAGGTGTATTTCTTAATCCAAGATAGTTCTAAAACTAAGCTGCCATGAGAAAGAGCTTCAAGGTTAGAAATCTTAAAATGTTTTTTTGCAACATTCATTGCTGACTGATGTACTACTGTTAGTTTTGGTTTTCAGACTTAAAATTATTCTAGAAAGTTCTTTTTGCTCTTGTAATTGCAAGTTACTGATAATATGCTGTTAGAAATGCCTCATCAGCTTCTGAATCTTTTCCTAAACTGCTGAGCTATGTATTGCCCTGGGACAGTGTGTTTCGCACCTGTGTTTTGTGACAGAGACAGCGTTTTGCACACATTAACTCCTGGTAATAAACACCATTTTAAGGATTGAATATTGCAGTTAGTAGTGTGAACAATTTATTATTCCACAGCTGTGGAACACATTTGCCAAAACCTGGAGATGTGTTTCCTGATGTTTTGTTAATTACAATTTGAATTTTTTACAGCAACCCCTTAGGAGAAATTGAGATAGAAGAATAACATTTCCCTTTAATTTCCTGAAAGAGAAGTTCCTTGACAGAAATCTATTCCAACAATTTTTGTGCTAAAGATGAATGCAAAGGAATAATTTAGAGTCAAGTTATAAAACTATACACTATCCATGGTTTTACATGGAGCATCCATACTGCTATGGCCAACTTGAGTGTTTCTCAACTTCCACTCCTTTCTCCAGTTTTCCAGGTGTTTTCAGACTCCTGCCAAAACACTGATCCTGTCTAGGCTCCTATCCCTATTTTAAATCCAACCGTACCCCTAGAAGGAGCTGTTGTCACAAAGGTGGAAGTGGGATGCGTTTGGCAGTGCGAGAAGAGGGAAAGTGGACAATGGATTTTTGGCATTCGTCTAAAATTTTATCTGAAGCTGACTGTAAAATTTTAGAATCTACTACTTCAGTCCTTCCCATCCCGTCCCTGGTGCCAAAACAGCTGTTCACACAATGAACCAAGACAAGAGGTGTTCCAGGGCCCTGGATCTATCCCTAAATAAAATATTTGGTTCTCTGTTCACCCTAAAGAGATGGATTTCTTAATCCAGGTGACTGTGGAGCCACAGAAATATATACACTGGCACAACACGGAGAGAAGCTTGACATTGGAAGTGATTCAGGAAAAGGCAAAAGTATGGTCTCCTAGAAAAGAATGTCTCATACAGCCTCAGCTTCAGATGAACTACTCAATATTCACTCCCATGGGTAGTACTGCTCATTTCAGAAGACTGGCCACTGAGTAAGCAATTTACAGCGTAGCCCTTGGTTTCTCTGCAGCACTTTAACCTTAATTACACCGCTTATCCTGTGTTGCCTCACAGACTTCTATGTGTGCACTGTTGCCAATCTGTTACTCGTTTGCCTTGGCACAATGAGAAGGGTTGGTTGTTAGACTTTTTTCATTACTATTTTTGTAGACAGCATTTTTAACATAGTTAAAGGATTTGGTCCTGTGAAGCGCTGGGTCTCAGAAGCTCTCTAATTTCATTTGGAGTGGAGTCTGCTGTGCATCTCTCAGGGCGCTCAGCCTCTTAAAGGATTAGACCATTTTGTAATGCCATCCATTTGTGTCAATATTTTATCAGCAATACAGAGATTATGCATAAAGTTGTCTCTTAGCCTGATTAACTGCCGTACTGGAAAGGGATATTGCATCTTTATGTCCTTAATAATGTAGAATTCAGTTTGATTTACACAGTATTAAAACACACAGAATAAACACAGACACTCAAAATTCTAAGAATTAATGCTGTTTGAATATCCTGTACCCATACAATAGATACAGTGTACCTTTAAAGGTCTGCTGGAGTGAGTGTCTGACTCACTCACACACTCCAGGGTAGACAGGAGTAGGATAGAAGATTCCTCCATGTGTACCCACGATCTGAGGTATTCTGTTGCCCTACCAGGTACTGTGGTTAAACCAGAAAGTCAAATGGGGAGAACAGAAGGAGAAACACAGTTGCTGCTCATGGTTACTGCACTCTTTTTTGAAGGGAAAATTTTGATCTTGAAGAATCAGAAAGGATCATTCCTCTTCTTAAGGCTATGTTGTCAAGCAGAGAAGCAGAAAAGGGAAGATGTACGGCTATCTGTTCCTACAGGCTAGTTCTTTGAAACGACAGAAGCACAAAGAGGTGACATACTATAGAATAAATTTTGTCATTGGTTCTTGCGTGCTGGAATAACATCTACATTTGATGTGACATGAAATCACAGACAATCTTTTCCCATAAGGGAATGGTTTCTTCTGCTTTTTTTGGTCTTAGTGTTCATTCTTATGTTTTTATTTTCCCTGTCCTTCTATTCTCCCTGATATTCCTCCCTCTTTTCTTTTTCTTTTTTTCTTTTTTTCCCCCAGACCTTCCCTTTGCAACACTGCATCCTCCAGTCCCCCCTGCCTCGATATTACTCCTTTTCCAGTCACCAGACATCCTCATCGGAGGAGCTGCCTGGTTTTCCTTTTTATTCCTTCTTCAAACCCCTTTGCCAGGAGGTACTGGAGCTGTGACTGACACGTGGTGACCCTGCTCGCCTGCTCCCACGGTGACAGTACAGCAGTCCTGCCTGGAGACAACCTCTGTGCTGAGAGGCGTGGAGTGACCCGGCCACGCAGGGGAGGCAATGAGCAGCGAAACACAACAAAGGGTGTGAGCTGCAGTCCTCAGGGCAACTCCAGAAGCGTGAAATTTGATACTGGTTCACAAGAAGAGACAGAAGAGGTATTTCTGACTCACTCTGAGGAACAAGAGTGTAGTGCAATGACTCAGGCAGCACCAGATGGCATGAATGTGCCTCGGGGCAGTATTCCACCCTGATCCGAAGACCATGGGAGCATTTCGTATATGATAGAAAAGTGAAAAATATTGCAATATATTTTGGTGAGAAAGAGAATGCATCTTGCCAAACAGAAAAGTATAGATAGCAGAGAACTGGTGGACATAGCCATTTCTGAGCTTTAATCTATTTTAATCATGGAACATAGAATAAACTGTGTATTTACTTCTATATTTCACCTTATTTACTAAGTTTCTTCATTGAGCACAGCAAATAATAGAGCGACTTCCACAGAAGACAATATAATTTGATTTATAAAGATTGTGAATTTTATTATAAATTTATTTTCTCATATGATTCATTTCTAATCACAGTAATGCCAGTTTATGATGCTGTTTTAAAGTAGTCATAATGCCATTTTTACTAGCTCTTTTGGAATGTTTGCTGTCTTAGACATAAGTCTGGCAGCATTTAAATGAATAATCTATGTGTGGTATGTACATAGGACAAAGCTGTAAAACAGATTTTTAATGTGCAAATAAACACTGTACTATGGCACTGATGGGAGGTATTTTCAAGGTAATACAATGCATTGATAACATCAGGGCAAACAGATTTTCAATATGGAACAATTTCGTATCAGAATTTTTTCTAAAGACAGATACAGAAAATTGAATGCTATACACTATTTAAAGATAAGAAAGATTTAATATTGTTATTCATAAAAATTATTTACCATATTCAGAGAAGGATTTGTGAATGCTCAGCCATATTAAAACTCTGGCTGTTTTGAATGTGAAAATGTTGAAACACTTCAGGTACTACTAAATGCTTTTGAGTAAGCCCTGAGAAATGGTGAAGACCTGCTTATCTCGCTTCACACTTATTTGAAATTCACAGTGTCTACCAGGATGTACTGCTGTCAGTTCAGGGGGTGAAGTTTGCCGAAATGAGCCACATAATTCTTCATCTTCACTGAAGGAAGTTCTCACAGAACTACACCCTAACTTTAAAAGGTTTGTGTTACATGTAAACAGATGAATTCAGAGTTTGTTCAATGGTAGGTGATTGCCTGGATGATATAAAAACACATAATATGATAAATAGATAACATTTCTTCTTAGCATCTGGATTACTTAACACGACAAGGACGTCTTGGGGTGGAAAAATCCTGCTATATTTGCTGTCTGGCTTGCAGGAGTCACAGGAACATGAGGTAGGTGGGAGGCACAGTGGTACCTGGGGGAGCACAGTGAAAAGGGAATGTTTCACCAAGAAAGTAAAACAACAAATAATGAGAGAAGAGTAAGATTTGTAAGGGTAAATGCAGTCTTTTATTAAGTAAATGAGAGGTAGAATGGTCTTTCTATCTAGATAGTTATCAATATCTAGAGCAATAGATATTGAATTGGTCTCAATCAAAAGAGTTATGTTAATCTGTTGGTCAAATATGAGTAAAGGGTGATCAGCACTTCTATAGGGGATAGGGTTTCCTTAAGTGTATTAGTTATTCATAGAATTAAAAATTATTATTCATAACTGATTTGATGTTCTGTCCACCTTTTCTTTAAATACCCACTAGAGGCTTTCTACTCCTTAAGCTTCCCCTTCCCTCTGCATCATTAGAACTTTTTCCCAAGATCACTTCCTTGTGATGTAATGCATGATGATTCTGTGGGTGTGAAAAACTCTGCTCAGTCTCCTAAACACCTTGGAAAATATTCTTATGGCCATTTCTGAGGCTAGAAAATCCATCTGCTGGAAGACAGACCTCTACTCCTCACAAGATGTTTCCAGGTTTTGTTCAGGAGGAACCAGCTGTGTTTTTCAGTGGGTAATTTGCATTACTTTGGGCTTTTCCAGTTATTCCTAGGAGGAGCACTTCTTTTTCCCCTTCTTTGAGAGGCTTTTTTATCCAAAATAAATTGTCAGAATAAGAATAGAGGCAATCTTTCCACTCTTCCTCTCAGCCACTGTCTTTAACAAAATACATTGTAACCTGCAGAAATTATGTAAAGAAGTCACACAGACATAGGAATTCTTGGTATTTCTAGAACTTTAGCAGGATGAACTGTGCCACCATATGGGTTCGTTCTAGGTAGGGACACAAAGACACAATGTTCTGCCACTTAACACATCGAAAAAAATCCTAAGGCAGAGTCACATTTGATTATACCTTCCATTTATTTCATTAATACGTGTATAATCCACAAATTCCTTATGGCTAACTGGAACAGAATTCAATTTCCACCATTCCAAAAGAAAATGTCTTTTTCATTCAAATAATAGAATTTCCTTTTCTTTCATTAGAATGAAAGAGAGATCTTTTAATACTGTGAAAACATTTTCAATGTTTTGGATAACCAGATAAAAAGCTTTAGACTGTTTTATGCCATTTCCAGGTCACAGCCCCACCATTGAGATCTTGGCTCATCTGGTCTCTGAGCTGTCTTATTAACCACTGAGTCTCAATAGGTTTTTCTGACTTTTTTCTCTTGTTTTAGTGAGGGAACCCATCCTGGATCTAAGCAATTTTCTCACAAAAGCTTGTTAAGACCAATGGTTCTGATTTTAATGAGTTAGTATGTCTGATACAGAGGCTTTGTCAACAATTTTCCCAAGCGCTGATTGTAATTTCATTCATGATTCAGATAGCTTGCAGTTGTAATAGTTCCTTGTGTCCCTTCAGCTTAGCTGTCAGGTTAAAGTGCCCTTGTCACAGCTCCTTGCTTGTGAAGAGCAGTGAGATTTGCTTCTCTGTCATACACTGAATTCAGCTAAAAGAGACACATAAGCCATGTGCTGTTATTGGTCTCGGTTTTGTTTATGAGAATCTGCCAAGTCTCTTTGTAAAACAGCAAATTGCACACAGTTCAAATATGCATAAAAATAATGTATTATTTGTTTTTACTGGACGGCAAGTTCCCTCTGCATCAACTGGCAGTAAGATTACCATGAGATAACTTCCTGAGTGCCCCTTTTGCCCACCAGCTCTGAGCCAACTCTGCTGGCTACAGGCAAGAAAAGTAATTTTATTTCCAAAATGCAAACATTTTTCAAAATGTCATCCAATGCCAAAAAAAAAAAAAATACTTGCAGAGATTGGGCAACTACTCCATTTTCAATCTCTATTACTTTAGCTGTTCGTTTGGAATAGACTTATTATGGCAGGTCATATTACAATGTCAGCTATTTTAAACTTTCTATAGTGAAGAGTTGACAGCATTTTATTGGAAGTGTTTTCTGTAATACCTGCAAGATCCTTTATGCTGTCCATGAATATTATTCCTTAATAAACTACTCATTAGTGCTTTATCAATCTGTTATTTTCAGAGCTTGACATAATATGTTGGACGTAAGCTTCAAAAAATTTTAATGCAATAGAAAACTATTAAGAGTTTTAAGAGTAAGAAGGATTGCTGGCTGTTTCAAATGTATAAGATAGATTTTTTATAACTTCTAAAAAATTATTGTCACTCCCTCTTGTAACTGTGTAGTCAAATCATACCTTTAGGTGTAACAATAATTGCTTTACATACATGCTAAAAATTAAGACTAAACAGAAACAAAAGGATTTAAAAGAGAAATTATGTCCTTGCGTGAATGACATCTATTCCCATTTTATTCTTACTTGACAATCCATAACAAGAAATGGGAAATGCTTCTGGATGTCAAGTCTTGAAATCTGAGTTCAGAAACACTACGATAGTGAAGCAAATTGGTAGAAGTTAGCTGGTACACACTGAGTAGCACAAATTAAAGCAGTTGAAGAGACCAAAATGTTCCACCTTCTGATATGTCCTTTCTTAGTAATCTAAAATCTATTAAACTGATGAGTTGGCAATTTTTTCATTTGTAGTATTTAGGATCCTAGGCAGAAGCTTCTATAACTTCTCTAAAGGAGGTCCTGGGAAAATCTGGTGCAAAAAGATACCCCAAAACTTTCCCTCATTAGACTGCAAGAGAATCATTTGCATGCATACAGTGTTCTTCTGGCATGAAGGAAGCATAAACAGCAGGATATTATTATTCAGTACTGTAAACTCTTCCATGTCCTCTGAACCTCCAAAAAGGAGAAGACACATTGATGGCTGGATATAATTTTACCTGTCCGCTTTGCTTGGGGGTCACATATTACTGAATTGAAGTTTAAAGGCAGCGAGCTTCTTGATCTCTATTTTTATGCACGGCAAAGATATACCAAGCAAATGGCCAGAATTTCTTTTTCTAGAGCATTGCAATCCATGTAATGAATAGTTTTATACTCTGAGGTAAAAAAACCATAGAGTTTATGCCCCCGCCCCTTCCCCCACTCCCTGATCCACCTCTGAATCTGTACATGCTGCATATTTAACAGTAGAGTAATTATTAAGTTTCAGCAAAATTCATATATAGTTTCTCTATGTTCATGATTCTGCAGGCTCAGTCAGCTGTAGAGATACAGCAAAGCTGAAAAATTGCTTGCTCCTCTAAAATAGCACAAGAAAAAATTACATGGACTTATTTTCAACACGACAAGCCATCTGCAATTTCCACAGCAGCTTTCCAACCAGAAAGTGGGCAGTAAATAAGCACATTGCAAATATCGACCGACACATGCAGTGAGTAATTACAGCATCAAGGTATCACTGATCTAAGTGGTAAAAGTTATTGTAGTTAACCCACAGGGCAAAAAGAGCCATGCCTTTCCATTAACACTGCTTGGTACATTATCTGGCTACATTTAGAAACATGACCCCAGTTAGATCTGGGATCTGTCCCATTTGTTGCAGTTCATCTGAGATATAATGTTCTTTCTGCTACATTGACCTATTCAAAACCATTTTGTTATCTGAGTTTTGTCACCTCAGATACGACCTTGCTGTGGTCTGTGCTCATCATGGGACAGTTTTTCTCTTGGGCATTTTGGTTATGGGAGATATATATCTCAGCTACAGGGGGATAAAATTTTCTCTCTCTGCTTTTTTTTTCCTCTTTTCCCTTACTTGCGAAGATGTTGGAATTTTTGCGAACAGACACAGCAATTTTGTTTCTTATCTCTGCTTGTTCAGATTTCTTCTTTTCTATCATAGGCTTTGAAAGGTGTTCAATGGGTTGCTTTGTTTTCCTTCTCTTTAGTGGACAATAATAACTTTCTGTTCTAGAAGTGTATCTGAATTTCCAAGTAGTTTTGGAACTTGTCTTAGATTTCCTTCTTTAGCAAACTGCCCACTTGCTGTTTTGTTTCTTCAATAAAATGTAACCATTGCTGCTGCTGCTGAAAGAGATGCAAAATGAAAACGGAGTTTGAAAGTAGGATTGTAGCTCTCTTTTGGGTTCTAGTTTCATATATATTTGTTTTTCTTTGTGAAAAATTACATATGACTCACAGATCAGAAAAATTAAGATTATAATCCTGGATTACACCAACCAAATTCCACTGAATAGGTTAGAGAGTGTTTATATTAACAATACTTTTAAAAGGTAATGTAGATATGAAAGCTTACTGAATGGTTTGCTATTGCCATATACCTTTGCAGGAAAATGAAATGTGTTGCCAGCTGGAATAACATATTTGGCAGATATTTCGCCCATGTCTGGATTATGACATAAAATGCAGGCAAGTTAAAATTGAGGTTTCTGCTGTGCTTTGCATTTTTTTAGATATGGTAACTAGAGTCTTGGGGAAAACTCTGTATGTCTCTCAGATTCAACTCTAGTACCATTTTTATCCTTATACACCTTCATAAAGTAGATGTATTAATACAGTTTTTGAGAGCAAAGATAATGATAGTCAAAGAAGAATGTAAATTTTTTATTTCTTGCAATGATGTTTGTTTCATCATTGTTTATTTTGAACACATGGTACATAAATGAGAATGAGAAAAAATAACTCATATTGTTATATATAATACATATTACTATATGTATAAAATATATGTTTGTACATATTTATGTGTATGTAATAGGTATATATAGTAAGTATTAAAAAGAGTCCATACTTCAGTTAATTTACTGACAGACGTGACACCATGCATACACATACAAATAAGCAGTTACAGTAGGAAACAAAGTTTGTTTTCCAAATATGTTCCACGCATATGGACAACCATTATGAAGAATTTTTAAGTTTAGGAAGATATGTTTTCTAGGGAGAAGCATTAATGGCTATTCTTTGGAAAAATTTCTGTCTTTAGCTACAGGACTTTCCATAGTTCTGCTGGCTTTGGCTGGGATGGAGTTAAGTTTCTTCACAGTTGTTGGTATGGGGCTCTGTTTTGGTTTTGTGCTGAAAACAGTCTTGTTAACACAGAAATGTTTTTGTTACTGCTGAGCAGGACTTACACAGAGTCAAGGACTTTTCCACTCTTCACACGACCCTACCAGTGAAGAGGTTGTGGATGCATAAAAGATTGAGATGGGACACAGCTGAGACAGGTGACCCCAAGTGGCCAGAGGGATATTCCATACCGTATGGCATCATGCCCAGCATACAAAGATGGGGGAAGAAGAAGGAGGGGGGCATTCAGAGAAATGGTGTTTGTCTTCCCAAGTCACTGTAACATGTGATGCAGCCTTGTGCCTCTGCAGGTGACTGAATACCTGCCTGCCCATATGATGTGGCAAATAAACTCCTCGTTTTATTTTGCTTGTATATGCAGCTTTTGCTTTGCCTATTAAACACTTTTTATCCCAACACTTGAGTTTTCTCACTTTTACTCTTCTGATTCTCTCCCCCATTCCGCTGCTGGGGAGAGGGAGGGCAGCTGTGTGGTGCTTAGTTTTTGTCTGGAATAGAACCATGACTGCACCCAAGGTGGGGCTCAAAGGTTTCAAGAAAATGACAGATAATACTGGAATGTGCTGTATATTGAATTTATAGCTGTTACTGCTGTTTTGCTACTAACCAGCAGACTTCTGTGCTTGCCATGGGGCTTGCTTACCTCACTGTGTATTAGAATCTAGTGCTTGTCAGTTGCTGCTTCTTGGCTTTGCTGCTTGCTGGACTTCTGTACCGCTGATCACTTTACTGTGTTGTGCTGGGAACATTCTGATCACAGCAGTGGTGATGCGGCTGGTCTGGCAGATGGGCAGAGCATCGCTGCTGTTTCTCTGCTGCTGTACTGGACAGGCTGGGACTCCTTTTTGGCCTTGAATTGAAGAGACTGGGGCTCATAGATGAGTCCATGTGGGACACCCTGAAGCATCTATGGCCTTGGATGAGTCCACCAAAGTAGGTACACGTTGGAGCATCCATCTATGACCATGGTAATGTCTGTGGCACAGCAGGTGTACCTCAGAAGGGATTGTGGCTCAAGGAGAAGTCCATGCTCCAGCAGGTAGACCTTGAAGCACCAGGGGTTGTATATGAGGTCATGCTGGAACACCTTTGTCCCAGCAAAAATTTCTTTTTTCCCAAACCTGGTGGGGGAGGGGTGGTTGTAACCTGACTTCTATCAGAGGATATTTTCCTCCAAATTTGTCTAAACTGGGACAACCTTAAAGCGCATTACCATGGATAAGCTCATAAGAGAACAGGGACCCCCCTGGAGAGACTGCAGCCCTGGCTAAGGCTATGTTGGAGCAGGTTTGCTCTCAAGGGACTGTGGCTGTGGATAAAGCCACGCTGAGCAGGTGTATCTCTGAAGGTGTTGTGGGATGTGGAGAAGGACATGTTGGAACAGCTGCACCCCAGAGTGACTGTGGCTGTGCATAAATCCATGCCTGAAGTAGGTATATCCCTCGACACACTGCGGCTCATAGATAAGGCTCCACTCGGTGCTGGAACAACCCTAAGGGACTATGGTCTTTGGATAAACCCAAGTCTGTGGAGCAGGGCCAGGAGGAGAAGTTCACTGCAATGTCTAACCCTGGGGTCTGGTTCAAAGGAATCAGGGGTTGGGATTGCAATGGAAAAACCGTTAAATTGCTGGAACCTGGAATTTGAGTTGCATGTTGTAGAAATTACTGCAGCAGCAGTCCCTTGTTGCTAGCCAGGTTAAGTACAAGTGGAGGAGTTTATTGCAATGTTAAACACTACAAACTGGCCCTAAGGGACCAGGGTGGAGATTGTAATGGAAACACCTTTAAATGGTTGTAATCCGTGATTTGAGTTGCATGTTACAGGTATTACTATAGCAGGAACCACCCGAATTGATGGAAGAGAAGCCTTACAAGAAGCAATGCAAGGGCAGCAGTGACTGGACCTAAGCTGCTTTTGGAGCCCAGGAACACTGCACAGCACCTCCGGTCTCCTGTCCTGACCACCAGAACAGATGGAACCCCAAGTCTCGGACCAAATTAATTTGGTGGATATTTTGTGGATATTTGTGGACATGTTACAGACATTTTACAGTGGTGGTCCATAAACTAGGGGAATGGTTGTTGTGGAGGCTGCTGCTTGGGGACTGACTGGGCATAAGTCCCTTCGTCACTTTCACGTGCATCACTTGCCTTTCTTGTTTTTTTTTATTTCTTATTTCTCTCTCTGTTATTTTCCTTTCCATAGCAAATTATTATTACTATTATTATTATTATTATTAACAAGAATAATATTTATAATGATGATTTCTTTGCTGTAATTAATGTTATTACTGTTTTATTTCTATGATTAAACTGTTCTTATCTCAACCTATTAATTTTCTTACTTTTACCCTTTCAATTCTCTTTCCCCAGTTCTGCTGGAGAGGGAGCGGGTGAGCAGCTGTGTGGTGTTTATTGACACCTGGGTTCAACCATATCATTAGTAAATGTCTGACAGTAGCAGTTCTGCAGAAGAATTTCTATTTATGTTTTTATAACTAAAGATTCACTTAATTTTTATTAATTTAAACATCTTTTCAAATGAGGATTGTGCATGTTTTCAAGGGATTTTTAGTAACTTTTGTGGAAATTTTTGTAAAGTTTTGTTTGTAAAGCATAGCAAACTGTCATTTCAAGTGGCAAAGTGAGAAATTTTTTTAAAGCTTTTCAGCAGTTTTAAAAATACAGATAATTTCTCATTGGAAGAAAAATTATGCATAGCATTTTTAAGATCCCCTCTATATCCGGAGTTGAAAGGTCTCTAAAAGCAAATTCATGAACCTATTACTGTCTGTACACTTAAATGCAGATCCTAACAGGCATTCATACTTGGATATGGAGATCATTGAATTTTTTGTCTTATTTTCAGTAGATTATACTAAAATAGTTGTTGAATATAGCTTTTTACAGTGAGTTACCAGAAATGGTTTTTGGAAACGGCAGATGCAGTGGCCAGATCCAGTTTGTTGGACAGCCATAGCCAATATGCATACAGATGGCCAATTAGAGCTCTAGAATGTCATCCAAAGACTGTAGAAGTCAACAGAAATCTTTGGACTGACATCAATGGCTGTTGGATGAAACATCCAGCTAAATTGTCAGAGAGGCAAAATTAACCTTCCTAGAGCACAAATACTCCCCAGTCATGTTCAACAATTAATGAAAAATTTCACAGTGTAGTCTCATATAAATTAAATTAAAGTTTGTCTGGAATCAGTGCTGAATTAGCAAATCTGAATGGCTTGGACAAGGCAGCCTGCACAGTGCTGCTCACTTGGATCAAGGATGTCTGGCCTGTGTTCTGGTGCGACTCATGAGAATTCACTGAGGAGAAAGTACCACATAACAAGAAACTGAAACATTGGTATAATTGTCAGATGATGACGGCTTGATGGGAATTTCTTTCAAAGCAATGTTCCCTGTGGTGTATTTCATAAAGAAATCTTTGGAGTCCTTAGTGCCTAATGAGGTAAGGCCTCTAAAGAGCACAGTAAATGGTAGAACTGGGCAAAAATGAGAGCTGAAGTTCCCTCAGATAAGGCTCCTGTTTATAAGCTCTCCTGCAGCGCAGAAGTTAGTCTCTCTGAGAAACTCATTAGTAACCCCATAGACAAATCCATGTATGCAGGTGTATGGCACTTGTAGGCAAGAGGTGTTTAGGAAATTCTCAGAAATACAACTGACTTCAAATTCAGCATGGGGAGAAGTGGAATAAATAGCCCACCTTCTGGTAACATATAAATAGCATGTTGAACAAATTAAATTAAATTATTTTTCCATTTTGAATAGATTCAACTATATGGTGTTAGGTTTTTGCCTTGAAGAATTAAATACACTGTTTTATTAAAATTTAATTTCTCTAATATGACAAAAAATTTGAATATCTCATGATCACATGTAAGGTTTATCCACACAGATCAGAAACAGAATAACATGATTAGAATACTTAAACAAGACTGTTCAAAAGTTTTAAAACTGCTGTTTTATGTGGTTAACCACATATATTCCAGATAAAGTGTGTACGTCTAACAAAACGGGTGAAATATAAGAATACTACATCTATATAATAGGAAATATATATTAGCATTTTGACTCAATATTAAAAAATGCTAAGCACAAAGGTGGTTTGAAGAGTTTCACATAACAGCCTAACAAGTTAAGTCAGAAGTCTATGTTTTCCTGACAGAAGAGGCCAGGCTTCGCTCAATTGTCTGTCCGGTATGCACAGTTCCTAGGAGGAAATGGTTTATTTTTGCACACCTTTACTGCATATTTTCCAAATAAAAGAAAGGTTTGATACAGCTAAAATTATGCATATTCATTCATAACTACTGAGAAATTGAACATTTTGCTTAAAATATTCTAAAGATAATTAAAAATGAAAATAATATTATAATTTTATATCTTGGACAAAAAACCCCAAGTGAAACCAAGTGTCCACGTTTTGGAGAGCTCGGTTTCATCTTACGCTTACAATTTTAAGCCTTTTCTTCCAAATACCGGAAATAATTAGGAATTAGTCTCAATTGAAATAACAGAAGATAGGTAGATGTTCTTTGCTGTCACATTAGATATTTTAGGTATGCCTCTACAATTTCAAAATGGTACTTTTTAGGTATGTTTTTTGCAGTTTTAGAATAGTACTTACAAGGAGGAGAAAATATTTAAAATATTTGGAATATACTCATTAATCTCTAACAATATCACTCACTCCCTTTAATATAGATGGTAGAAACATTTTAAGAGGAAAATGTTAAACTTGACAGTAATTTAATTATATTAAAGATTATAAAAGTCATACTTTCCGAGTAAAAGTACAAGGATCACAAAGATGAGTGTAAGGTTTTAGGAGCTGAGGTTTGTGGTTTTTGAATCTGAGCCTGTTTTTGATGACAAAAAAGACGTATGACAGAAACTGGACAGTTCACTTGTCCCTCTGCCACAAACTCACTGCAGCACTGCAGGAGAAGTTGTTTTCCAGCTAAAGCTGACAGAAGGCTGTGATAACGTCATGTCAGCCAAGCTAAACAAAAAACAAAAGGGAAATAGAAATGAGAAGGAATTATGCAGGGAAATAAAAAGACATAGGGAGAGCCTAAGAGGAGGGATATATGCTTCAGTCAGCGCTGAAGCTCAGAGTTCCACCCAAGGCTATGTGAACAAGGACAGTGCAATAGACTAAAGCTGGAGTATCTGGAGGTTTTGTTGCATTACTACAGGAGAGATCTTAAATGGATTAATCAGTTGGAAATGAAAAGCTGACATAACTTTGAGACTACTGGGTCTACAATTACTCTAAATCAGTGTTTCTAGACTTTTTTCAATTATCATTTCATGTTGAAATAATGAATAACCGTTCATAACTTTCTCCAACTTTGAGGTTTAGACTTCTTTTATTGCCTGAAGGTGAATTTATCCATTCATGGAGGAAAGGTTATTTAGCATGGATGAAGTGAGAGACCACTCTAGACATTATGAATAATAGACATATGAGATAGTGATTTTCATGTTAATGTTATATCTGACCTACATTCTTGTTTTACATAAAATTGTCAGAATGCTCTGGGTCATAAGCTAGTCACCACATACTTTTCTAAAATATTCTGGCTCTGTGGAACTGTGTGGATTCTAGAGATTCAAAGACATACTGCAGTGTTCTTTGGCATCAGAGCTAAATTGACCAGTGAGGCTTTCAAGTGCTGTTAAGAGTCAAAATATATTTGTATTGAATTTTGAGCATGGGATTACATTTAGCCTCTAATGATACAGGGCTAGGATTATCTCCTATTTGCAGCTTCCCAACACATATCATATGTGTAGACTCGTGAGAACTCCTCTACACAGATGCTCATATTTAGTTATTCTGCAATCAGAAAATCCTCATCACTAATGAATATGCCTCATTTGCATTAAAAACACATTTTAGTCTCTGATCATCATCTATCTTTCAATTCTGAGTTAACCATTAATTCTGAGAGAAACTTAAAAGTGATGTATTTAGGTTTCATTTAAATCGGGGTGGGGGGGGAGGGGGGTGGAATACAGATCACGGTGCCCTTAACAGTGCTTTAAATAGGAAGCTAGGACAAAAGAACATATTTTGTTGGAGAGTTCCTTTGTCTACTCCAAGACCTTACCATAACTACAGTCCCTATGATGTCCACATATACAACACATTTTCTAGGAGACAATAGCACTAAAAAGGGGATGATGGGGACAGAATAGATGGGCAGAGCAGAATTTTTCATATAAATAGGAGAAATTCTGGACCATTATTTTTCACAGGGAGGCCACAGACAAGCTCAATCCCCTTTCTCTAACCTTTTTCACAGGGAACCCTTACTGAAATGCACTATGAATTCCTGTAAAATGCTTTCCTGCTTGAGACAGGCTGCTCTTTTCAAGAACCACTTTCAGAGATGGCTTGAGTAAGGGTAGTAGTGCTGCCAGGGTGCAGAACCAGAGGGACTTTCTTATAAACAGTTTTTTTAGGGTGAGTTAGTCACCTTTATTTACAAAACCAAGAGGGTTGAGGGAGAAAAATGACAAGGAAGCATGGTTTTAAATGGAAATAAAAATTAAGAAGTTATAAAAAGTGATCATCATGTTCTGGAAAAAAAGATGAATTAGAATGCTAACTTCATATTTGCACTTTGAACTCTCAGCACAGTGAACAGTTTGTTACAATATTAAATTGTCTGACAAACCCTTTGGAGAAACTCAGAAGATGAAGACAGAAAAGAATGGGAATACATTTGAAAATGTAACTATTACTGAGGACTTGACAGTTATATGTAGTGGAGTATTTCCAATGTATTTAGGACTGTTTCCTCCTCTCACAAGTGGTCTGCATTTTTTTGTTATCATGCTATTTCTTTTTTGTAAACGTAGGTGTTTAAGGAGGTCTGACTTAAAAACCAGAAACGTTGCTCTGTAGTTGAAAATCTCCCCTCAGCAGCTTCTATCAATCCCTCTCAGGTAGCACTAGTTCCTAAGCAGCAAATTTGCATGGTGTAACTTTGCTCTCCTGCCCTCATATCTTCTGTATGTGTTGATACATTTCAATCAAACAGGACAAAAGTTTAAAAGCCACAGAGTTGTGCAGTTTCTTCCAGCTTTGTGAGAGGAGAGAAGCAAAGGGAAAGACTATGTGTGATGCCATCATTATTAAAGAGCAGGAAATCCCAAGTCTCCACAAGTCCAAACTTCATCAGTTGCAATATATTTATAGGATTATGTATGCATACATAATAAATAAAGAAATGATAGGTTTTATATGAATCAATAACCTTGGTAAGAGTGAGACCTTTGACCATACATACACTGCCTTTCACTAAAATATTTCCAGTTATTATTTTTGGAAACTGTTTAATACTACTGGGAAATTGTCTAAACAGTCTTATTAGGTCAAATAGATACTTACTCTTCTGATGCATCTTTTTTAACTACAATGAAGTTTCTGACTCCTTGATTCCTTCTGTCTCTGAAGAGTACTGTGCAGAACTGAATGTCTGCAAGCTTTTCTAGAGAAGACCACTTGTGAGCACAGCTATCTTCATAGCTTTATCTAACCAGTTCCTCAAAATACAGTCTTCACTAAGCAGAGGAGAGTCAAGTTGCTTTATATATGAGTTCTGTAAATGTTAGTGCACTCTGCTTCACCATGCTGTAATGCTACTCCATTGATATGTATACCACCACAATTTATAGCTGGATTTAATAGCTTTACTCTGACTCACAATAAATTCAATTAATGATACTAATCTCAAAGTAAGGAACTGTTCAACACAGTAGATGGTGATACAATCTAAAAGTGAAGTTTCAATCAAAAGTACATGCCCACATAGCAAAGTCGATTTAAGGACATAGATCCCCCTGGAAATATTCAGTGCACTCAGTGCTCTAAATTAGGCAAGAGATTCCTGTGACTGTCAAATTAACACCACATCATGAAACGTGTGTAAGCACTCTAAGTCTTGCAATGAGTCTTCCTTCTGAGATTCTAGGGAACATAATTCAATAAAGTTGTATTTTCTTGAGAGAATGAACAACTGTCACAATTACCGTGAGGGAGAACAAGATCCGTTGTTTATTTTAAACTAACCTAATTATTTTTGACCCTTCTTTTTATGCTTTTTAGGATGATCCAAATCCATGAGAGGTTGTTTATGTATTCAGATTATTAAGCATTCAAGGCTCTCCAAAGTCTGGAGGAAACAAAGAAAAGCAGCAAGTCTTTGGAAGCAATTTCAGTTTTGAATTTTAAAATATACTCCCAAATCAAGTATGTTTTATCACCACAAATATATTCTATCCCTAAGTTTATTTAATAAACTAAATTATCAGCTCTATCAGCAGACTAGAGCACAGATGAAGGAATGAAGGACAAGTATGAAATAAAGGAGTCCAGAGGCCAGGAAAAAAGAACTATAAATTATATTTAAAACACAAAAATACAGCTTTAAATAGTGTAAGGTGATTAATGTAGCTATTCCTGGGTTTATTTTTATATTATGGAAATCAATACTGACAAGATATTCCTTATATCTAAAGATGAGAAACCAGTTTAATCATAGGGTTATGAAAGTTCTATGATTTTGCTGAATTTTAAGACTATGCTACAGCATACTATGAATATTTTAGTG
Source organism: Struthidea cinerea (assembly GCA_013397865.1). Lineage (NCBI taxonomy): Eukaryota > Metazoa > Chordata > Aves > Passeriformes > Corcoracidae > Struthidea > Struthidea cinerea. The sequence continues at coordinate 620,109 of VZTI01002658.1, forward strand.
GTGTATGTCAGTAACATTACTCAGACATGCTGATCTCAAATGAGGCTTAAGAATTACTATTCTGTCTTGATGCAGTGCTTTCACATGTGTGGAAGGTAAACACCAGATGATCCTTTAGATACACAGTGATGCTGCAATGCAAATATTTAAACAGACTGATAAAGGAGTATAAAAGAGTAAGGTAAATATGTTTTTTTACTCAGGTCAACTAGAAGTCTATTAAAGATTAATCTATTAATATAAAACTAGCAAATACTGATGACAATACAAAATAGACTACTAGCTGCTGTACAAATATTTCATTACACATTAGTACTGAGCAATTAGCATAAAGATGTTTTACTGTAACTACTCCACTCCCTCACCAGTGCTGTTATACCATCATGCAAGTGAGTATAAAAACTAAATTAGATTCATTGAACATGTGGCAACCAAACAGTTTATAGTGGAATGAGAAAGAGACATAAAAGTGAGTTTAAAAGACATTCTGTCATGCAGAAAATTTTATTAAAATGTTGAAATGGCATTTGACTACATGGTGAATGAAGTTGTTGCAGATACGGAGACTGATTGATAGAAATGCACTCTTTTTAGCATAAAACTAACTCAAATCAATTATCTTGGAGTAGAAAGAGAACGCTAAGTATCTTGTTAAAGTAGATAAGATATGATGCGTAAGTCAAAGGCAATAGTGGCAAAGACATGAGGGAACTGGAATAAGGCTGTAAAACCGTAGGAGATAGAAAGCAGGGAAGAATACATAAAAGAAACCTGAGCTGAGTAATGAAGAAGTAAAGAATGTGTCTCGTGTCATCTGTGCAGTGTAAGATACTTCCTCCCCAAAAAAGATATATATGTATATGTATATATGGAATATATGAAGTTGTGTTTGGGCAATGAAAAGTTACAACAGCCTATATTAGTTTTTTCTGTGGTTTTTCTTCTTCTAGTTTGGCTTCCCTGACACCTTAGAGAATGCAGCAGGTCAGGAGTGTGAGGAGCTCTGCGTGAATTGCAGTCCCGATGGCAGTCCCTGCAGTGTGAGTGCTCCCAGCAGATTTCTCCTGAGGTGCTCTAGAGAATGCATCTTCCTTCTCTCTCCTTCTCAAAATTGAAAGCAAAACAATGTGACAATGTGCTTATTGCACAGGAGGATGTTCATATGGAATCTCACATTTACCCAATGTGTGCAGGAAGCCAGTTACTAATTTTTTTTTTATTTTTTCCTGTAGACCTTGATATTAGGAATACGCATACTGTGCCAGAAACGTGCTGCATCTCCAGGCTCTGATGAAGAAAGGCTGAACCCTCAGCATGTTCTCTCAACTTTTCTATGTTCCAACTTTCATTCTCTCCCTCCTTTAACTGACTGTGTTTTTGTGGCATGGGCACTTTCTGTTTTATGTCTGTAAGTGCAGAAATATGGACAGAATCTTACCCCAGACACCCAATTTTTTCAACTCCATAGTTTCAAACTTCCTGTTGATGCAGAAGCAAGATCTTGTCAGTAGTGCCAATTTGTCAGAAGCAGTGATGCATTTGGTCTCACATAGATAAAGTGTTCAGCAAACCAAGCAAATCACAAGCAGATTTTTTGGGGGGGTAGTGGTGTGGGCAGTGTGTTTTTCAGTTTTGTTTTCTGGAAAAAACAGCTGATTTCCCAATGCAAAGTCTGATGCTCCAGCTTTCAGGGCTCATGGCTCAAGTAGCCCTGTTGCCTGTAAGGCACATGAATAGGGTTGCAGAGGGGAATAATGCTTGTGAGTGTGAGAGGATGCCGAGAGTTGCACTGCCACACTGTCCCAGGCAGAACATGCTAACCTCAGGATTTCCAGGCACTCTGCAGACTGTTCAGGACATCTCAGGGCATTTTTCTGTTCTTCTTGGCTTTAGGGAATATAATGTGTGAAAATATCCAGTCCAATACATTTCTTATAGCCATGTGTAGCATCAGTAGCATCAGTCAGAACACATTCTAAATGCTTTTAACAAGTTTATTTATAACACGACCTGGATATGAGTTTTCCATTGGAACTTCACAACAGGAAATGTAGCTTCTGGAAAACTGATTTTTGTGAGAAGCCTTGTATAATGCCAAAAGACATATTTTCTTTTCAAAAATGAGCATACGCTTAATTTAACTTTTATTTGAGCCAAAGCAGAGAATTTTCATTTAGAACAAGGATTTCAAAGAACAGGCTACATATCCTTACAGCACATGGATTCCCTTATAAAGCAAGAAATCCCTCTTGTCCCATTTCCTTCACATAGAGCAGCATCCCTGCAGTGCTCTGTCTCCTGTAATGTCCCTCAGAGTGCAAAGTTTGATATGAATATTATCTCACAGTGTAAGGAGGTTTGCAAGCAGTCTGGCCCTACAGAGCATATTGCACATGAAGTACACCACAGCAAAACAAAGTTTCATTTCTAAAGTGATTCACATCACTGTGCTTCAGGCCATTCCAACAAATCAGAATGAAACATTGCAGTTTTAGTAATGCCAAAATACTTGTATTCAAAAATGCAGTGAACAGTCTGGATCTTATGGGAAACTATAACATGAAAAAATACTATATTTTTTTCTCTATTGACAGCTCAAAATAAACTTTCACTGTTGCAGAATGTAACTGAAATGGTTCTCGTTGAAATTTGCTTTGGGCTAAAAATCCATTTTTTACTCTTTTTTTTTTTTAATTAACTTCTGGTCATTTATTATTATTCCCATACAAGATATTTAATTTCAAGATTGTTTTATCCTGTTAAACATTTTTCTGAATAATCTGAACATTCATGTGATGGAAATGAAAATAAACTTTAAAATATACGTGAAATTATTCTGGTAATGGGACACTTTTCTTTCAACGTTTCTTCCTGTGCTTCTTTTAGTCCCACACTCCTAAACCAATAAACCAAGGAAAAGCAGATCACATATTAGTTAGTGGGTTGGAGAGAAAGAAGATTTTAAACACATATCCTGATTCCTTATCATTGCAAATACTATAAAAAGTGTGGGTCATGAGCAAATATAGATACTCTGTGAAATGCCAGCTTGCTTGTTCCTAGTTCATTTGGTGGCTTTTTAGCATTCTGTCTGGTTTTTGGTTTTGTTTTTCCTTAAAAGGCAGGGGCATTTAGAGAAATTAGGAAGGATTAGATTCAGTGAAGGAATGAAAGGAAATGAAATTTAAATAAAGGAAACAAAATGTTGCCATAATGAGTAAAAATTAATAGTGTAGCAATTCATTTAGGGCATATGGCAGAAAGTATGTTCGTATCTGTGTTCCAGTTTGTTTCTTTTGTGATGTTATTGTAGCACTTACTTCTTTTTCCATGTACACTAGATAATACATTCAAATTTAAACTTATTTTCAGTCCTAGCCCACATTTTAAAACCTAATTTTTTAAATTGCATTAAACTAATATAATTAATATGCTGTGAAATTCTTTGTCTTGTGTCTTTCAACATATTAGAACATATTACGTGTATTTTATGTATAGATGTCTAGCAACCAACAAAGCAAAATGTATATAAATTTACTTTTTGGGTGAATTTGCAAACACTAGTACGTGTCAATGAATACATCAGCTAGTAAAAATATATTTTACAAGCATTTCTGCTTGCATTTTACAAGCATTTCAACTATCTGTGAGAAAGGTAAAAATAACATGTTAAAATTATTTCAAAACGTAAATTCTATGCTAGTTTTAAGACATCTTTTTCATATTGAGATTTCAGAAAGTGCTGCCAAAGGAAAACTACAGATCAGGACTAAGAGTCATCTTTCTATTCCATGAACTAACTGTTTAAATACATTTTTCATTCCTCAAAAAGCATATTTTCCCATGGCTGAGGTTCATTTAATTTTATTTATTCTAGTAAATTCTAGCCCCTACTTATAAGTTTTGTCTAACCTTTCCCTGGAGAGTATCTCAGCTACTTGGTGAGCCTGCAGCAGGGGGTGTTTGGTGGGGGAAAGCAGGGGGAGCATGGTGGAGAAGAGCCACAGGGACTGCATACAGGTCTAAATTTCTCCTAAAGGAGAAATTTAATTAAAATACACCTGCTGTATGTAGTCTGCCAGAATTTAATTATACTGAGAGGCCTATTCTTATGGATGAGAATGGCTATTCTCCTTATTTTTAACTAGGTAAAGCACAATAATTCAAACCTGTCCATTGTCCTTTAAAGTTCAGAGCCTCACCATTTGTCACAGCCAGCTTTAGTAAAAATGTTGTGTCACAGCACACAGCATTGAGAGACCTTGATTTAGACCCTTTGTTTTAAGGAGATTCTCAGTCCCTAAAGTACAGATAGGCTAAACTAATGTCCCTGTCTTGAAACAGGATGAATGAAAAGGCTCTTTGACTATTCTGAACATATAATCAGTAACTTCCACAAAAGAAATCCAAGGATTAATTCATTATTTGACTTTTCCTTTCATAATACCACACACTTTTCTTACTTGTCTATCTATTCCCTGGAGGTCTGCTATCTCTGCTTTTTAGGTCAGGCAATGCAAGTCTAGTGTTGCTTTTAACACTTTTGGTGCTTAAGATTACCCTTGGCTAAATTCAATGTGGCAGTGATAATCAATGCATGTGATAAACTCCAATTTAGCAGATATGACAGATGCTGAGATAAAGACCTTTAAAGCACAAAGAATAAGGGGTGAACAAGGACTGGATACGACAAAGCATTGTTCACAATCTTCTCCTTCTTAGTGATTTTTCGACCAAATCCTATTGACATCAAAACCAGGAATGAAAATCTTTGGAGTAAGAACCAAATAATATTCTGGAATTTCATGGTTATTTTTATCTAGTGTGTCAGAAGACTGGAAAAATAAGAAAAGGTGATGTGTAATAGAAGGTGGCAGGAAAGGAGATACCAAAACACCCCTTAGTAACTTGGTAATTGATATTACTTTACATATAAACTTTCCTGACATAATGCAGAATATGCTAATGTTTTTCCTGTACAGTTGGATAAACACCTCTTCAGCAGTATATATACCTTTGAAAGTAACAAATATCAATTTAAATAGCTAACATTTATATCTGGAAAAAACTAGAGAAGAGAAAAATTCAGTTTAGCATTGGTAATGAGTGAGTAAAATCTAAGTGAGGGCATCACATAAACAATGCTAATGAGGTAGAGTACATCTTGCTGTAATACTGGTGGAGTCCAAATATCTTTTACATTAGCATATCAAATGTCCCTCCACTCCAGTATTTACTTCTAGACAAACCTGTCTGTGATAAGTAATGACTGCTTTGTTCAGTGTCTTCTTAACGCCTGCTGGAAAAAGGTATGATGGGATTAACTCCTCCCTATGTCCTCCATGTCTTGTTATAGCAGTGTAAGTCTCTAAAAGAATTTTGTCCTTTAAAAAAAAACAAACAACCCTTTCAGATTAACACAAATAATGAAGTTTTCATATGGTTGCCAGTGCCAGGTAAGGTTCAAGTGTCGTATCCTTGCCTCTTGCCCCACCTTCAAACCTGTTCGACCTGTCTAACTCAGGTTAGGCTTGTAGGCTTCCCTGTACAGTAATACAAAGAAGTGGTGTATTTTCTTCTATAGAGTCTAGGTGCAGTATTTTCCATCCCACACAGAACTGAAATCTCCTTAGGGTGACAGTTTATCCATTGCAGGAATCTAAACCCCTTGTGAGCTAAATTATGTTGTTAATCAACTCTCCTTTGCTTGGTAATCCATGACTACTCACTACTCATTGGACTCACCAGCCAGTGCTACCCAAGGGCTAGAGCTTGTCATTAAAAGTGACAGCTGCTGTTACAGTTCTACTCAGTTCCACTCAACAAATAATATGTCTAGATTTAAATTTAAACTTCTTGGTTTACAATGTTCTGATACCATGAAAATCTCACGCTAATCTGGTCTCTAAGGATGCTTCAATGAGATGAACAGATGATAAAGTAAAGAAGCGGAAACAATACACAGTAAATTAAATCTTGATACAAGCTCAACTGTCTACAAAACAAATCCTTTCTAAATCATATTATTTAGTTACTTTTGTATTTTCTATATGGTGGCATTATCCTAACACAAAATACTGCCCTGCGGTTATTACTTTTGTTCAATTATTTCCCTACAGGCAAAAATCTGCCAGTATCAGACAAGGCACCCAATGAATTCTCACAGTAGTCCTCATATGATGTAAAGAGCAATGCCCTTATTGCTCTTAACAGCAAGTTAAATCCCAGACTTGAAAAAGTGCAAGAGGGGATATCCATGCCCAAAGCTCACCTAGCATCCTCTTGTCACAGACAAGTCTCAGAAAGACCAGTTGCACATACGAAGTTCTGTGGAGGAGTTAAATCAATATATTCACTGTACAGAAGTCTAGCAGTCAAGGATTGTTAGGAAAGCAAGGAAACCCAGCCTTTTCTTTTGTTTTCTTGTTTTGATACACATCTCCTTTAAGCTCCAGAAAACAAACAAACAGACAGACAAAACAGGCTTTCCAGTGGTGTTCTGCCCAGCATAATTCCTCCAGAGGAAATACGGAGTGATCAATTTATCTGGAAGGATGTGCTCAGAGGTTAAAGTTTCTCTCGTCATAACCATCACAGTACACATCTTCTGAACACGCAGGTGGGACACTGAAGCTTTTTGTTAGATCACAGTAACCACTAACCAGACCTATCAACTTTATATCAAGAAAACATTGTTATGAAGCTCTGGAAAATTGAAAAATCAAGATTCCATTTTCTGATTGTTAAAAGCACTTTCATTAGAATCAGTAAGTTAGTCTTGACTAGGCTTTGTAGGTTACTCATCTCTGTGGTGTTAGACCAGTTTATGCTAGTTCAGGATCTTCCTCAGCAGACCAGGTTTCTAGATTTCTTAGGCTGATTTAAACTTCCAGATTATACCAGGTAGGCAATCAGCTTTTTGGCGGAGAATGCTTTCTGCGTATGTATCATATAACATGGAGAACTAGTAAAAGGCCTTGGAAAGGACAAGGAAAAGATACCGAAAGCGTGGATATGTCTTCATACCGTAATTACCTGATTCAAAGGTAGTCTGCACTGCTATAAATAGGAATCATAAAACTACTTGCAATAAGAACTGGTTATAGATACCTACTTCTTTTTTACAGATGTTAAAGAAAAACCCAAATAAACAAACCACTAAAGAGATAGTTTGTTGCTGTGAGCGGCACTAACGACAAGGAATGACACGAGTAAGTTCAGAAGGGAAGCAGTTCTGCTGCTTTATTAATTAATTAATTCATCTTTTATAACAGGGTTTGCAAAGAGTGTGTTGAATGGCATAAGACAGTTGGGTGCTCGGCCATCCACCCCTTGAGGGGATTGGTCAAGCTCTAAGACACTTATTCTAAAATATCAGAAAGCTAGAACCATAACAATCTTGCATAACAAAGCCAGGTGCAAGATAACGAGTTAGTTTACAAAACCCATAGCAGTGTTTCTCAAAGCTTCTGTGAGAACTGCAAAGTTCTCACAGAACGCTGCAGAAAGCGGAAAGATTTCTCTACCAAAGCTTTTCAGCATCCACAATATTTTACTGCAATCAAAATTGCTAGAATTCTTGCCTTTCCTTGACCATACATAAATGTTCTTCTCAATCAGTTTCAAAGAACAGTGTATGAAATCAGAGAAGCAACTACATATCCTTAAGGTCTTGAAAAACTCAGTTGAGACATTTAAAAATGCATCTCCATATGATACTGAAATTTCATTCAGAGAGTATATAAGGCTATGTAAGTTTAATGTGAAAAGCCTAACTACCCATTTTAGGATTATTGCAAGAAAATACGGCAGCAGTTGCTGACATGTAAGGGACATGCATGCTGATTATTAACCCCCTTTCCCCACTGAAACAGGGATTAGGGCCAGTCTGGCAATCCCTTGTGTGACCAAGACCCCTAAATGCGAGGCTATGGGCATATCTAGAAGTCTGAGATTTTTCTTCCCGTGTTCACTGAAATTTGGAAATGCCATTGGAAGCTTTTTTTTCAAGGGCACATTGCTGGGAAAACAAAAGTTTCAGGACAAACCCCAAAATGTTTGTTATAGGATTAATTTTATGCAAGGTTTTGATCATCTCTTGATTGTCTTAACTGAAATCAGACCTTTGATTAATGCTAACTGAATATTTTTAATATCTAATAATAATTCAAGTTTGGGAGGTTCCAGCAAAGCATCCCTACTAGTCATTCTTAGAGGAGATGCGATTTGAACTGTTCACTGATTACCTCTCCAAGGGGTGGTACCTCTGAGGTATTGCCTTCTCCTGCAGCCATCACAGAAACATTCCTGCCTGATTTACATGTCTTGGTGGTACACTCAGACGTTACCTCATTCTGGTACATGACTTCCAGAGGGCAGACCTTTTTGGCCTGTTTAGGATACTGGTTGACAGAATCTGTTGGGAGCCAGCCCTGAAGGGCAAAGGAGTCCAGGAAGGCTGGGAATTCCTAAAGAATTCCTCTGAAAGGCACAGAATCAGGCTGTCCCTGCGTACCAAAAGAGGAGTTGATGGGGAAGAAACCAGCTTGGCAGAACAGAGAACTTTGGCTGGAACTCAGGGCAAATAGTGAGAGCTCATCACCTTTGAAGGAAGGGCCAGGTAACCCAGGAGGACCTCAAGGATGTAATGATCTTGAGCAGGAAGAGAATTAGAAGGGCCAAAGGTGTCTTTCAACCTTAATGATTCTATGACTGCACTGAACATATAAAGCTACTGTCATACTTGTGCACAAAAAGCTAAACAGAATGCTTGCTATCCTGAGGACCAGGACTATGACGCTGAGGACATCAGAGTTCCCTCTGCATTGCAGGTCCTGAGCTGACAGACAAATATGGAGTTTTGTGTATCAAATACAGAGGCTGCCTTCGGAACATGGTTGCTGGTATCAGTCCCTCTGTGCAAGCAGCAGTTATCAGGTTTTTAATAGAAGGGTGGCAAGATGAACGTTGTACCTGGGAGTAAATCAGGAGTGCCAATACAGATAAGCAAAACTCATAATGATAGAGAGAACTGTCTGTGAAGAAAGATTAGGTTGAATTTGACCCCAAGTAATAAATGATTGACAAAAATGTACAAATTTTAGTGGAAGATGCAATTTGAAATAGTTTCTTTAATTCATTGCAGTACTTATTATTCATACTTTCTAACATTCAAAATTGTAACTTCATTTATAGCCTAATCTATATTAATAAAAATAGAATCCTTAAACAGTTCTTTTCTCAGAAGAAAACCTTCTTATGCCTTTATTATCAGTGATAGGAAATTTCATTTCCTGAGCTGGCCAGAAATCTCTGTTGAATTTTCTGCAGCTGATAACTTGAAACCGTTCTTTTCACTGCAATAAGCTTCTTCATGTCTGAGATTTTTTTTGCCTGTGTTCACTTGTCTCCTGATGATTTTTTTTTGATAGAAGATCCCCTTTGTTTCCCGAACATATTTGTTACAATGGTCTTGCAGATTAGCTTTTGTAAAAGTGTATTTAAAAATTCAGTTTCCACAGAAAATAAATCCAAAGCTTCCATCTATGAAGTTTATTAAAATAGCCTCCCTTTTCTCCTTCATCCTGAAAAAGAGGTTTTGACTGAGTTTTCCAGATTTTTGCTTTTATGTTCCAGGGCCTGTGTTTTCAAAATACAAGAAATTACTGATGGTATTAAAAAAAAAATCTAATAGAATTGCCTCCCCTTTGTCAATATATTGATATGTCTCCCTATGCTTCCATACTTAAAATGCAGTACAAAATGTGATGAGAGAGTAATCTGAAATATGTTCTTTTTCTTGCTGTATACAAAAACATTCAGACATGACTGATGCAAACAAGAGTTTGGGAAAAGCAGTTAGAAATTGTCAGTTAGACTGATAGTGAAAATTAGTTATTAAAGGAAAACTGGCACACAAATATTTTCTCAGAGTGATAGTTCTGTGCACGCTCTTTTCCAGGGAAACCATATGTGCATATTCTCTCGTATTCAGAGCAGACTTAGTCATTGAAGACTGCAGCTTAATGACAATTAAAATCAAAACATGTTTTGAAATTGAAATTTGATACTTAGGACTGAAGATATAAGGGACACTGGAAATACCTAATATTATTTTATCTACTCAGACAGCAAACACTTCTGTGTTTTTCTTATCTATGGAAGATGTTTCATAGAAAGGAATAGTCCAAAGGAGAACATGCATTTATTACTTCATATACAGCTGGACCCAAGGATCTTAAGGATCTTTTCTAACGCAAATGACTATAATTTGTTCTATGATTCTGTATGCTCATGTCTTGAGTTGCAGAATCCCTTCATTTGAGCCTCCTCAAAGAATGGGAAAAATCAGCCTGAGATCTCTGTCTTCAAATTGGAGCTGTTTAGCTAGTTGAATACTAAAAAAGTCTTATTACTAATGACGCTTAAGAAAAAATTAAAGCTGCTTTAATAAGAGACTAACCTATTTTTATGATATTGATGCACATCCTGAGAAATCTTTTGGATTTAACTCTGAGAAAGGACTATTTAACTATTGAAAAGTAACAATAGTTCAACCCACATGTTTTCCAGCATTGAAGAAAAGCAGCAAGAAAACCAGAATGGACTCTATCTTACAGTAAGCAGATCTTCTAAAGATACACTCCCATTTTACCAGGGCGTGTGGGAGGGTGTTTTATGCCAGTAGTAGATAAACTAAGAATTACATAATGACTGTTTTGGGAGGACCTTGCCTCTCATATTCGTTGAAGAAAGAGAGTGAAATAATCACTGCTTGGCAATGTACAGCTGAGGCATCAAGGCTATATGTATAAAGATGAGAAAGAATATATTTCCAAGTAAGATATTTGGATTTCATTGAACATGACAAACACTGCACGTGGAGCTTTCAATTATTTTTCTCTCTTAAAGATCAGCCTTGCTTTAAAGCTTTGGACAGAAATTTTCCTTGTCCCCTTACATAAATCCTTTTACTGAACTGGAAATAAAAAGATCAATATCTAACCCTATAGTCTCTGCTTTCTTACAAACCAGATTTTCAACAACAGAAAGAGAGCTGCAGCTCTCTTTTAACTTATCACACTAAAAAAATGGAAAAATATATATAAAGGTAAGAAAAACTTTGGCATTTCTTGTTTGTTTCCTTAAAGATCAGTGCGGGCACTTAGCTGAGTGCCTTCAAGGCGTAGAAAATTGTTAATCACATATAGGACATGCTCTTTATTTATATCTTGTTTGTGAAATGACAGAAAAACCTGGCTTGTCCAGGGCTTGAAGTGCCAGTATTTTCTTATATCAAAAAAGAAATGTATTTGTCTCTCAGATTTTGCAACCCAGTTCTACGGGAAATGAAGGCACATTCTCAAGTGAGCAGACTTTTAGCACAACAACAGCCTTTTGCAAAGTATTACACTCTCACTTATAAAATGTGGCAGCTTTTTCACTTTTTAGCCAAACATTTTGTGAAAACACCTCATGAATGTGTAAAAGTTCCTTTTGGGCTAAGTAGAGCTAAATAATTTCTTTTATGATAATGGATGCCTTTATAATAGAGAACAGGGGAGAGAAAAGAAAGGTTTTTGCAACAATAGAAGTAAAACAAAATGAACCTATCATGCCATTAAACCAGGGCATTCGGTGTCAGAACCGCTAAAAGCCTGAAATCATAATGGAAGCAACTAATTATTTTATTTTAATTAATGTTTCTGAGAAAAACTTCCAGAAAAAATACAGAGCTTAATGAGTAAGAAAATGTTTTCTGAGTGTTTATGTATTAGCTTTTTTCCATTATATGGTAATTAATTTCATTCTCCTTAAGTAAAATCATTCTAATAGTGATACATCTTAAAATTTAGTTAAAAAAATCACAAGATTTCAGTTACTATGTATGTTTCCTTTTTTTTACCCCCCTTGAACAACAAAACAAGTTCAGACTAACTTTTACGTAGGTCTGCTATTTGATTATCTGCGCCCAAGTTTTGTGGATTACCCGTGTAGTCCAGACTGTGGTCCAGACATCCAAGCTCAACGAGCTGACATTTATTTTCCCTCAAATTAAGGATTTCTGAAATATCTAAAACCGTTTGAGAATTCTAGACCTATTCAGAAGCCCAAAAGTTAACCCCTTCCCAAAACTTGTCCCTTTTTCACTCTTACACAAGGAAACTACGGAGCAATACCTTGTACAGCATCAAAAATTTGTTTCAACCTCCACTTGGCCTTGCTACCTTCCTAACTTTAGTGTATCTTGTGCTTATATGGTGTCTGGGCTTCCTGCAAAAAGGCAACTATCATTTAATATTGAGTTTGCTCATATCTATCAAAAATCGACCTTTTTTGGTGTCCATTTTCCTTGTTCCCTGTGGGTGAGGGTTTCTCACCTGCATCCAGTCGAGCATCCTCCTGGTATCTCCAGAGGCCACCTCCCCCAACACCACTGAGCGCACTGAGGTGGATGGAGGGATCGGAAGCTGATCAGTCTTCCTTTGAGGACTCTATGGTCTAGAGTCTCCGCCCGGTCTCCCCCCTTTCCCTTGTCTGTCACAGTTATTGCCTCCACCTCTTTGCACATGCCCAGTTCCCCTTTTCCAGAATGTTCCCCAGTTAAGTGTCTATCATGTTGGCTCCTCCCTGACTCCTCCCAAGTTAACACCCTTGGTTTTACCCCGTTGGATGTTGTACCCTTGTTCCTCCCCTGTACCTTTATCCCATTGGTCCAAGTTGTAAACCCCTCCCTCGATTTCTCCCTTTAAAAGCTCCGGGCACACCTAAAATCTTTGGCGTTCTCCCCACACTCTTGCTACGCTGCAATAAAGCTGTCGTTGGTAAGAGACAGAGCTCCCCTTCTCTTTTCTCTCTTCGCCTCTGGGGTCACATTGCCTTACCACTGCACACCACCTGCAGCCTGAGTGTCCCGGACGACGGGTCTCGGGAGACCAATTAGCCGGTCTCACCCCGCTGCCTGCGACACCCTGCGCAAGGGCGGCTGACCACGCGCTGCCGAGAGGCAGACGCCGAGGAAGCAGTGTCCACGGACACTGTCGCCGAGCCCTGCCGGGATCGGGCCGGACGCCGCTTTAGCGGACACGGTCTGAGGGACCGCGGCGACAGTTCCCTTTCCTAGAATGATGCCTTTTCACTGAGGACTTTCCTGAGAGATGATACTTATCTGTAGATGGCTGTAACAAAGCTCATGCTTCTTTCACAGTGAAGGCATTTTTATTGATTTATCTTTTTTATTAAGGTCGAGGAGCAGAAAACAAGTCCTCTTTAAACACCATTATTCTGCTATGAAACATAAAAACTACCACATCCTGACTTGCATTGCGCATGAGACACTCTCTCAACAGTGTCTGCAGCTGCTGTCCTTTAGCAGGGAGAATTGCTATTGACAGAGCTCCCGCAGCTTTGCGGCTTCTCTCTGTTACCGTGCACTGTTATTATGCAAGACAGCTCTTGAGAGGGTGAGCTCCACATGGAAACTAAGATGCAGAGCTAGGATGGAACAGAGAGAGATCCCTAGCTGAACTCTAGCTTCTGTATGAGCCCTAGTGAGCCAGGCTGTCCTGCTCACCCACAGTGACTCTTCTCACGGAAAAAAACTCAATTCTTAAATCCAAGTCCTTAGGGATAATACAAGTCAAACACTGACAGTCTTGTTTAATTTTTTCTTGTCTTCCACAAATAATATCATGTTCTGAAGTCCTGCTTTTGTGGCAAATTCAATAGAACATTTGGAGAAATGTGATTTCGGTTGAGTAAACAAAAGAGTGAGGTCATGAAGCACTTGATTGAAAAGGCTTCTTAAAGTGCCAACCACTTTTAAAAAATGTTAAAAGGAGGAAAGCAGGTATGAGAAAAAAATGAAAAAGGTACATAGCATTGCTGAGAGGGCAGTATAAAATAATGTAAAATAATAATGTAAAATAGAGACAGGTGAATGAAACAAATTCCTTTCTAACGTCATGTGACTGGCAGTACATCCCACATAATGAATTAAATTGCAACCATTTCAATGACGATGTCCCTGAAAATGACAGTGGTGAAGAATATATGGTATGTACAAAGAGATAACATACATTAATGGCTTGCCAAAGCTGTTACACGTTGCAGTGTAACCTAGTGGCTCTCTTTTGAGCCTCTTCCACATTAACTCAATCCTCAAATATGAATGTTAAAACAGCAATTTTATTCATGTAATATAAACAATATTTAATTGTAAAATTTATAAATTTTTAAGGTTTTGCTTCTGCTGGCTGTTTCTGCACAGATTAAGTTCAAAATGACAGCATTACTTCGTAAGAGTCAGTAACAGTAAAAAAAATTGCTTTGGTTTTGGTTGCAAACTGTTTATCCCATTGTTCAAAAATACTTTTGGGTTCTAGAAAACTCCTGAATAAATTTACATTTTTTTCCAATTCTACTTGCAGCAATTATTAAAGTATTTTGCACAGGGTATTTTATTAAAATTAACCTACTCATCAAGGATTTTAGGCAAGTTCATATGTTAGCCCTCCATTTCATTTCATAACAAGATAAGGCATATTTTGAATTTATTTTTCATTTTCTTTTCCTATCTAAAAGAATATTTTGAACTGTATGCATATCTAACCTGTACATTCAGCATTTTTTATATTCATTTAGTGAAGAAGCTCTTTGGGATTGTCTCATCTTTGTCTTTCAATATACTGTATCTCCATTTGTATGCTATCTACAATATATGGAATATTTTTCTTTTTTTGTGTGTTGCAATGGTTTAAAATGGGTATATACAGGATAAAATCAATCAAAGGAGAGCTACTAGTCACTTTTTGCTTATTTTAATCTTTCTGCTAAAATGACAATTTGTTTTCTTTTCCATTTTTTTTTCTAATATTTTAAAACTGCTTGCTTCTCTTCTTGCTTTCATTCTAAACTACTGCCATTGCTTTTTGTTCTCCTCTGGTTCCACCTTTGTTGTCTTCCTTTTCAGGTTTCTCCATGTTCCAGCCTGTGAGTGACTCACTGTATCTTTGTGCCTGGAAGAAAAATTGTAAGGAGCATTGTGTAAAACAAGTTGTCCGTCTTTGTAATGACCTATTTGCTTTCCTCTTTTCTGTTGAGAGTGTATAAAGGGGTGCTTTATTGAGTTGGGTAACTTGGCTTAAGAATTCTCTTTAGTGGACAAATTAGGGTTTTACTCATTTTCCCCTGCATTTTGTTGGGGATATTTTTCTGAAAAGGTTCTGAGCTCAGGTTTGTTCTATTAAAGAGTACTCCAGTCCATGCTTAAGAACGCAATTACATCAGATCAGTACCTTTTCAGTTCACATTCCATTAGGAGCAGTCCCAGTTTTTAAGGACATTCACCATGTCTTTCCGGTTATATTATTTAGTTTGTGTTCCTTTATAGCTTATCAGTTTTTTAAGAGTTGTGAACATTCGTTGGTACGTGGCTATTGCATATGTGCAAGACTGTTCAAATAATGAACTTCTGGAGTTCCACTGATCATCTGTATTGATTGTCCAGAAAACTGCCTACATTTCAGGGATTTTCTTGAAAACTGAGCTGTTTCATGACCAAGAGAGCTTGGATATGTTATAAAAGCAGGGGGAGATTTTCTACATAAACACTTCAGTTAATACACAGGTGGTATTTCTTTTGTTAGATTTTATGTACTTGTGACATGGAGGAATGGGAATGCTTTATATTGTTTACTGTGATCCTCAGAGTAGTATATGACACCATTACAATACAGGGAGCAGCCATTTCCCTCTAAAATTTGAGTAAAATCATAGGAGTGAAGAATTTTCTGATATCTTGTTCTCTAACCTTTATATAGCTCATTGGTTTGGATTAGAGCAAACACTCTCTGCCATAAGTAACATTTACCAGAAGTTACTAAAACCTCATACACCTGTGAAAAAAAACCCTAGGGATAAACTAATGGAAAAGACATGTTGGTTGGAGCTTTGCAGAAGCACAAGTGACCATTTGTGCTGTTGTGTGAGTACTCCGTTAGAAACATATTAAATAGGCCCCATCCCCAGAAAATCTGGATTTCTAGCAAACCTTAAAGCTGAACATTTGTACTGCAGGTCACTAATGACTTGTGAAAACTGAAAACTTAGGAAACGATAACTCTATTCATTGTAGAAAAGTGCCTTTCCTATTTTTCCTGAACACAGGATTTAGCATAAGGATATGCAATTAGAATATTCATAGAGAAATAACATTATTATGATTGTTTCAAAAGCAGGATTTGACTAAAAAAAACCTCTATCCAACTTGTTCTCCCAGGAATCCTGCTGGAAAATAACTGACATAAAATCTTAAAATAACTACGAAAAATCTCCATCAGGTCCCCATTTATTCATATTGGGTGAAAGCCAGTACTAAAGGCAATGGAACTATTATTCCAGAGCTGGATTTGGCCCAGATGTCTCTCCTGTTTATACATGTGAAAACCTATTAAACTTATGGTGCTTGCAATGATATAATTTGAGGCCAAATCATTGTTCCTGTTGCGGAACTTAAATTGAACTTCATGTAAAATTTGACTATTGTATTAATCTAGGTATAAATCCTATTCAGACAAGACATATAGTGGGTGTATGTCAGTACATCTGAACAGGAAAACCTATAAGTGCTTTACTTTTTTATTATGTTCTGAGTTTGCAGATGGATGGATTCATGCACATGGCATAATGATTGGATTAAAATCACAAATGTGTCAGAGCTGTGATATACTATTCCCTTACAGTGTATGAGACAAGGGATACAGAAAGGATTTAGAGGAAAATGACAGGATGATGAAAAAAGATGATGCTTGCAAGACCTTTAATTTTGATTTACTGAGGAAACTAGATTGCAAGAATGACAGACACGTAGAAAGAGTTTATGCTCATTCAGAGGTGAGGGTCAGAGCTTAGGCAGGAAACTGGCAGTGCAGACCATAGTGAAAATTCAGATCCTGGAGCTTGTTTGCTGAGTAGTTGACATGCTGGATTATTGGTTAAAGAAGAAATCAAGTTTCTGACATTCTGTTTCAGAAATTATAATGGAAATTGATAATGGAAATGATAATGGAAATGGTTAAAATTTTAACCACTTCTATGTACTGGTATATAATAGGGGAAAAATCCAGCATTTCTTTGCTCAATCTACACTCATTGTCCAAACTTTTATTACACATAAAATAAGAATATATTATTCCTGTCTGCAGAGAATCTACCAAAGTTCTATTTTACTCGAACAGGCTAGACTTAAATGCTGCTTGATAAAGAAAACTTTGTGAAGCTTTCTCAGTTGAAACAAGATTAGGCCGGCTGTAAAGTCTGAATGTAATCCACAAATAGAAAAATATTTCTTTTCCTAACTTTCTGAATATAAACTTGAAAAAGATGATGGGTAGCTGTGGTGAAATTTCTTTTGGTGGGAAATGCTTCTCTGACATGATATGCTTTTGATATAAACAGACTTCTGCAAAAAGCCTTTCATGACTCGTTGGAAGTAAATCCCTGTTTTGTTCCTGGAGCTGGAACTGGCATGATATAGACTGCTGCAGCAGAAGTCCCTAAAAGGACACATCTTCCTGTAATCTAGACAAGACTGATGACCTCTGCTGGCTTGCTGGTGGGAGCATCTGCTCTCACATCAGGGGCTTCTCATTACCTGTCCCCACACAGACCAGTAATGATTTTCAGAGGAAATGAAGCTGAGGACAAAAGTAATCTCCCAGAAATGAAACCATTAAGACTAGATAGTGGTAATAACAGCAGATTTCAAGGAGATTAGAAAGATAAAACTAATTTATAAATGAGCTGATTTTCACTGGAAGTGGTATTAGGCGAGAACACACCTCAGATTGTTTTAATCTGAAACTGAAGTTTTCTCTTTCCTCTTTTCCACTCTCCTCTGCAGAAATAACCTTCAGGGCAAGCAAATACTTTGGCTTGGGAAAAGTTTGAGCATTGTTAAATACTGTAAATAATAATGTTTCTGTAGCTTTGGAACAGGTTTGAGACTAGTTCTTCTGTGCCAAAATGCTGTCATGCCTCCCTGCCATCCTGGTTTCCTCGTCCTCATAGCCCTGTTCTCCACTGTCACCTCACTAGAGGAACTGGCATGCAGCACAGAAACTCTTGCAGATGCAGATAACAGGAGCCATGCTAAAAGAAATTTCAATTTTTATTTCAATATTTTTCTGCTAACAAATTGCTTTCCAAAGAAATATTCAGCTAACGTATTTGTTTCATATGGTATCCCTCTGAGCAGTGAGACTTGAACACATTTGCAAATGTTTTGTTGAGTCAGAACAACATCTATGTCTTCTGTGAGCACTATAAGAATTCTTTCCTATAATTTGAATTTTTATATATAGTAGTATTTTCAGAAAAATCTTGGAAGACTGTCATTTGTCACATTTTCCTAGTTTAAACTATTTTTGTAGACTGCTTCTCATTCTGCATATGCATACTGTGAGAGTATTCTCTTCTAACAAGATAAATCTACTGCAAGTCTTGAAATGTCAGTCCTTTGTGGAAAAAAAAATTGCACCTGACAGTAGAGGTTATTTGCTCTTTAGAAAGAATTATATCTGACTCTGACTCATTAAATTATGTATAGTTCTTAATGCTTTTTAATGCTTTTATTGATTTTCAATAATTAAGGTAGTAATCTTTAAGGTAATAAGATTATCTAATAGGTGTTTATATGACAGACTGTAATGGTCTAGTTTCTGAGTATGTACGGTGCTACAGTTGAAAGTATAACGTGGCAAAATGAATCAGCGCTTATTTTTTCTCTGAGTTTATAATTTTAATGGGATAGAAGGAAGCTGAAATAATGAGGTTAAATTGGTTTAGAATTTGAAGAAACTATTATTAAATTGAATAGTCAGGTTTTCACATCATTAGAGAGAAATATTCTCTCCCTTCTTTAAATCAGTGCTAGTTTTACATTCAATGTCCAAAAAAATCGTGTATTTTGTAGTTGTCATCTATTAAACCTTCCTTCTTTTTTTATTTAAGTATATATGAATTACTTGGAGGTTAAAAACATGATTCATTGAAGTGCAAGAGTTACATTGAAATCAATAGGCCTTTGACCAGGTCTACTGTACTGCTATATGAAATGAAACTTGGCTTCTGCCATGATTTTTCAATAGAAAACTAGTTATAAAAATGTTTTATTAATTTCATCACATAACCTGATTATTTTCTGCCCTTTTCCTCAGCCTGCTATTTTTTTTCCTACATTTGTGTCAATTTAATTTGTTTTTTATACATTGATTTGTGTTGCAAAGGAATTAAAAAAAATACAAACTCCATGGTTTTTTCCTATATCCACATTCCTCATCTTTTTTCATGTTCTCTTTGTAGCTATTCTTTCATTTTGTATCTTTTTCAAGCCACAGCTGATGGCTAATTAAGATATTAGGTATGGAGTATGTAAAATTTGAAATACCAGTTTAGCAGTCACTCAAAAAAGACTTTTAAGTTACACATTTGATTATTTTTTCCTTCCTCTGTTATCAATATTAAAATCAGTAGGAAAAAAGGAGGATTAGAAGTGTATGTTTCACATAAACATTTTGGTACTGTGATCTGTCCTTGTCGTAGGCATAAATCTGATTCAGGAGATCTTTTCTGTGAAACATCACTTGGTATCAGAAAATAAATTGCTTTTATGTTTTATTCTAACAAACATAAATAACACCATTCTCCCTGTTCTTATTTTATAAAACAAGCAAACACTGAGGTTAGGGTATTTTCACTTAAAGTTCTTGCAATGGATAGGGTGGTTTGCAACATCCATGCCATCACCAGCACACCCTACTCTTTACAGAGAATGCATTGTTTAGAGTGGTTTCAGGTTAAGTGTGGTTTCAACACTGCACTGGAGTTGGAAAACAGATTGGCATGAGAATGAATGTGGTTTGAATACAGGTTTTAGTCTGAATGCCTGCAATTATAGAAGTTCCCTGGACTCGCAACAATTGTAGAGGGAACACAATTCCACTGCAGACTGAATAAGTAGACATCACTTATCAGACACAGAATTGCAATTCCAAAATGTATTCTATTCAGAACTGCGAACACTTTTATTTTATTTTTCATTTAATTAAAAAAAAACAAAACAAAAAACATTCAAATATTTTTAGGTGTTTTGATAATATTTGTATGAAAAGCATGGAAGTTGTTGAAAAAGTTTTCTTTAGATACATGCATAAGTTGAGGCCTACAAATCTAAAAAAATCCCAAATAATCAAGTTAAATGATGTGGTTTACCTCTTGTTAAGATCCAGTTTTAAGGTCCTTAGAAATGCCTCTGCCCGAACTAAGGTGCAAATGAGACCATATGCCAGTGACAATAGTAAGAGTTTTATTTTATGGTAAATATGAGAGAGAGAGAGAGAAAGAAAGAAAGGAAGAAAGAAGAGAGGTGGGGGGGACAGAAAGAGTGGCAGGGACAGAATAAGGAAAATACCACCACTCTGTGGATCCCAACAATGTTCGTTGATCCTCTCCAGCTGGTCTTCTTGGTGGTGAAGGTCCCCCCAAAAGGCGTAGAATCCAATGGGTATATACATGCTCAGGCCAGGTGGGCATGGCCGGGCATGTCCCCCTGGAGGTGGGGGTGCGGTCTCTGACAGCAGGCTCCGGGTCTGTTGCATCACGCGCAGCCCTGTGGGGCCCAGCCTCTCACGTGAAAGTCCCGTGGATGTGGCCTGTGGGGTTGGGGGTTCCACAGCCGGGCCGGTTTGTGTAACGGAGGATGGGTGTTTATTGCCTCTCACCAGAGGTTACACCATGCACCCAAAACCTCCTCCTTCCCCCTCGGCTGGGGGGGTCTGTGTAAACCTGGCTTCTGTGAGCTGTGCTCTCCCCCCACCCCAAACTCAGCCGGGGATAGTTGTAGCTGGTGGCTTTGGTCTTTTGTGGATGCATACCTTTCCCTCAGCCTGGGATGATTGAACAATGGGTTTCCCTTTATCTAATTAATGGTTTGACTTTCAGTTCAAAGTCCCACTCTTCAGGGAGGCTTCTTAGGTTGTAGCTTCTTTATAATGAGCAAAACTTTATATCAATGTTTGAGGCATGAACTATTTTCAGTCTCTGACACCTCCGAGCATGTATGTGTGTGTGTGTACCTGCACGTGCATATATATGTGTAGGGGGGTTTGGACTAGGCAATTTCCAGAGGCCCATTCCACCTCAGCTCTTCTATCTATGGAATTCCTTTTCTCCCACTACTATTTTTCCTAGTATTCAGAGAAATATTATACATGAAAGGCCACTCTTGCTGAGAAGAATAGATAAAGATAATATAAAATAAATAAGGTGTGTTGAAAAATGAAGTTATTTTCAGATTTTTCCGCTTGCATATCTTCCTTAATTTTTATAACTTTGAATAATTCATCAGTCTTACATACTTCTAGGCTTGTTTTTCTATGGTAATTTACAGTTGCCTATTACACCATTTACTCAGTTTACATTAATGTGAACACTTTCATTATTCAGTTTAATATATATTACAAAGAAACTTACTCGTGAAGCAACAGGGACTCCAGAGAAATCCTGAAAAAATAAATATCATGATTTGCTACCATTAAGATCAATTGCCTTATGTCTTAGAGGGTCCTTTTTTCAGAAATAAACTCTCCACTGCTGGCATATAAGACAACCAAACATCTCACATTTTGAGTTCCTCTTTTGCTAATAGATAGAATAGAAATATGGATATCAAAATACTTTTGGGTTTGTCTGTTCAGTATTGTAAAAAAAGAAAAATATACTATCTTAGGGAATTATGCCGGTATTAAATGCCATATCTTTGGAAAGTTGATATTGAAATGTGTGTAACTTACGAAGGAGAAAACCTTTTATATAATTATTATAATTAATGAAGAAAATAATTCTAATTACACAGTCAGCTTGAAAAATCATATTGAAGAAAATACACAAAATAGATTTATGTATTATGGGATATTACATACCCCAGCAACTACAGATGTGGAAAGCTATCAAGTATGATATGGCATGCTGACAAATTAAATGGCTTGTCGGTTTGCAGAAAATCCATGTTGTAAAGGGTATGACTACTGATCACTCATGAATCTTTTGACTGAAATGCTAATTGGCTGAATTTCTTTGGTAATCCTGATAGTCCCGGTAGTTTGGTAGTCCTGGAGACAGCTGTACACCATGTTTCATGGATAGAGAATATGGGATTAAACAATGGAGAGTACTAGGAATTTAAAAAAATACACTAACAATGTGTAATATAGTTACAAAAATAATGTATAAGTACATTTTCTTAGTACAGTATAATTTTTGGTGATTTTACATTAAAACAAAGAACTAATTTCACAGGAAAATTTCCATGTAAGATTAAAATGAAATCTTTAAAGTTTGGAGTTAAATTGTGGCTATTCTGACACTCTATAGATTTTTTTTTCGGTGAAATGGTTTGGATGACCCATAGATTTTCTCCTTATGTTATATAATATTTTAATAAATATTTAGTCAAAACCCCGCTTTACTTTCTATAAAGACAGTTGTGCCACTCTGTTGTGCCTGAAATTCTCATTTTCAAGTTCATTTTAAATTCAGAATTAGTTGTGGACTTCAAATTTCAGTTCTCCCACTTCTGACCTTGACTGCTGTCTCTCCTCCTTCGTGTGTCTTGTTTTTTAAAGGGTTAAGAGTACAGAGTTGTCATCCTCCATGAAGGAATTGTAGGAAATCATTGAAAAGAACTACAATAAAGGTAGATGTCATTATTATTTTTAACAGTGGCCAGAGCTTTTATACTCAGAATTTTACTATGGCTTTGCATTATTGTCCCATACATCTGTGTAAGTATTAAACAAAACTGGCTCAAAAACCGCAGTTGTGCAGGGAGAAGATGTTCTGACTGAGGCTTCCACACGTACACTCTATGGCCCTGGGGTATTTATTTTCAGCTATAGCCCAATCCCTGGACTGAGCATCTCCACTAATAACATGTTTTAAAAGCTACGGAAAACTCTCCCTTAGCTCGCACACTTATATTCCCACTAGTCATGAGATGTGTGCTGTGTACTTCAATAAAGTCAGAGGAGATGATCCAGTTTTATTTCTTTTGACATAACCCTAGTTTGAGTGTAGCAGTGCAACTGAGCAAAACAGTGACTAAAATAAAAGAATTATTAGATTTTAATTTTTTTAAAATCAAAAATTTGTATGATTAAGAGTGTATGTGTCATGCCCTTCTATCTGACTACTGGTGGAGGACACCAGTGAGTGGTTAATAGATCCATGGCTGAAACATTATGAAAAGTACAATCAATAGTTTTTTCAGTAGTTCAGTTAAGAGTTTCCCATTAACCATTTGAGGTTCATGACGAGATTTTAAAATCCCTTCAATTAGTTTTAAATGCACTCGGTGATTCTTTTGACCATATGAATTAGAATTTAACTGTGATGGTGGTTCATTTTTTAAAGGGAAATCTTCTTGGGTTGAAGCTATTAGAAAAGTGATAAACAAGTTAAGGTAGGGCCATAAAACAATGGAACATCATATGGTGGAGATTTGTTTACATCAAACTTTTGTCACTTACATCAAAGACAAGCAAAACGTACAGATAAGGAAAGAATGAGATAGAACAGTTGCCATTCCTGGAATGAATAAAATTTCTTGCTGTATACTGCTCCCATTATTCTTCCATGTCTTTATATTTGCCACTTCACTTGTAAGAGCTTTATTAGAACTATCTTCTTGTGATATTTCAAACACAGCAAAACACTCCAAAAGATACAAAATCTTACAGAAGATCTTTCTAATATAAGACACCAAAAGGGTTGAGATCGTTGTTTAGGTAGCTGGAGAAGAGCTAATACTACTTTTTCTGCCAAGAGAACTCCTCCAAAGGAATCTGTGCTTCCAAATCTGATACTGATTACTTGCGCAATTTTTGGGGCAATTAGTTTCATCTGGTGGGAAGGTACAAGTTTCACTTCTTCATTCCTGCCACTTTATTTCCAGGTATTTTTTAAAGTGGTGTAAGGTCATCAGTTTAAAAATAAATTAAAAAAAAGAAAAAAAGAAAAGAAGGAAAAAGACAAAATCAGTATTTGAATGTATTTTTAAAAAGTCTTTTCAATCTGTAATTATAGTCAAATACTGACTTATTTTTTGACAGCAAAACTTTAGTTTACATGTGTTGTGAATACATCCTGTAGTCTGCTGTTTCTTATCTCATAGAATGCATCACAACTACTGAAAAAAATTGTAGTCTTATATGTCATAATATTGTAAAGAAGCTGAAATAAATATCATTATGATTGTTTTGGCAAGACTGCACCTCAAGTGCAAATTATCTTCTGAGTCCCAGTTGCATTACTCATATAACTATTTCTCAGTAAGACTCCCTAAACAGACTACGCAATTAAAATAGATGAACCTGATGGCTGTCAAGCTTTCAATATTTTTTTAAAATTTAAAAGAGTCTCTGACAAGCAAGTTAATAGGCTGGATAACCTATCATTAATATTTTTTGTGAATCTTATTTTCTTTTATATAGCAAAACCTTAGAAAGGATATTATATTAGCTGTTTCCATGCAGTGCCCTTAGAAACTTCTTGAAGGTTTTCATTTACTTCATGAGTAGCAATTATGATATAAAAAAGAAAAGAACAGAAAACTTCCTCTCAAAACCAAAATGTATCAGGCTGCATAGCAGTCTCCAAAGAAATCCTCGTTTGGACTATTTACAGCCCACAAGACATCAAAGAAAAAACTACTTAGAGAATATCTTGCATTCCTGTTAGGCTGGACCATTTACTATAGTACTACCAGGAGAAATCTTTCTTACTGGTTTTGGCCTTAAAAATAAACAGAGGTATAACAGGGTGCTAGGAACAATTTCCTCAACATAAATATGATGCAGGCAATGGAATTAATGAAGGCTGCTGTCCCCATCCCGTTTTATGAGAAGATTGATTGAAAGTTCAGACTGATTTTGTTGTAGTTTTCTCTGTACATTCCCTGATCTCTAACAAGACAAAAATTCATGCTGTTGCTGTCACATTTTGGAATGCACCTGGAAAAGCCACTCTCAAAACCTTCGTCTGAAACATCCTGTCACTCCTGTTCATTTCACTGCAGGAACCTGACTCCTTCTGATCCCTATTTCAGTGTTAAGGTTTGGCTGATACATGCCAATGGGCACAAAAGCTGTGAGAAAGAGCTCATCAAGCTCATTTCCGTAGACAGCTAGGCTTGGGATGAATGCATCTTTTCACAAACCATTAGAAATGACTGCCATGGTGCTCTCTCCGGCCAGCACGCTGCCCCTAGCCCCGGGCAATCTCCCACCTGCCCCGGCTGGGGGGACGGAAGCCGATCGCGGCGCAGGAGGGCAGGCGAAGCCCCGGCTCGGGTTCGCCTTGCCCACCGATGGTAAAGGTGCGCGAAGGAGGCAGGAATGAAGCGGAGGGACTCCTTCGTGGGGACAGGGAAAGGTTTATTGGAGCACGGAGAAAAGCCACGAAGAAAGCCGAGAAAATGAGGTGGGCGTGGGGCTTTATACCCCTACATAATAGGCGTGGAGAACACATAATAACCAATAAAATATCAGTCATGGGGTGTTACAAGGAGGGGGGAAGGGATCAGAGCGAATGGGAGAAGGAGTGGGGGGAGAGGAGAAACAGGGGCCAATTAACTACCGAGGAACATAGAACTTTCTTGAGAAATAACCAAATATGAACCATAAGGGGAGGGGATGGCCGCAGCCAATGGTCAGCGTGTTTTACACAGCCTTTTGGGTTCTCACTGTACCTTCGAGCCCGGAGGCATCAAACCACTGGACCTGTTGGTCTGCTTGGTCCAGCTGACCATGGCTCTGGCCATGGCTCACTGCAACAAATGACAATAGAAATTCTGTGCTTCTGTTGATATGCTTACCGTATACAACCAGATGGGAATAGGGAAACAGTAAATGAAGAGAAAGCAAATCCCAAACCAAAGTTTGCCTGTATATTGAGCTATTTTAAATACGAGGCAAGCTGGTGTTAGAGAAATATTTCTATTTTTGTACCACAATTCTCTCTTTAACATTGCATATTCAACCATGTTATTCTTTGCAATACTTGCAACCTCATTTCTTCAAGGGAGTCTCAGATTTTGCTATACACAGATAATCTTTGAAATCATATTTGTCTCAGTCAGATGTGTTGGTACATGGCTTTGCATAGATACCTAATGAAATGGGCAAACTGACTTCTGGAAATAAAAGCAATAAAGACATTTTGCTCTTCATTTATCTTTTTGTGGTCACACAAGATTGAAGAATTGCTTGCTGTAATATTTTTGTGGAAGCAAAGTATATCTGTAACTGACTTTGCACTTATCTTTTGCCAGACACATCAATAAGTAAGAAATAACTTTTGTATGGATTTGGTGTATGCAGAATCCCCCACCCCTGGCAACTGTTTTTAAAAAGTGATAAAGCACAATTCCTGAGTGACTATGGTGTAAAGTACTACTGTCAGTTGCTGTAAAATGCCGTAGATGTAAAATGTTTCAAACAGTAATTGAATGTAATTTTACTCTGTAGTACATATGGGTCTTTATAGCTCTTCTTAAATAAATTGGGTGAGTTCATCAGAAGAAGAAAACAATATTGCCCAGCAGGGTAATTAGGAGGAGACAGAAGGAGTTCATAAGGTTGCAAAAATGTTATTGTTATCATGTTGCCAATTTTAGGGCTGCTGCTAGAGCAGCCCAGATGTTTTTTTCACTTGCTTTCACTTATACTAAAGGGCCCAGAAACAGAAAAGTCTAAGCTATGCTGGATTGTCCCATACCCAGAAACCCCAGGAAAGAGTGGGACAAAAAGATCATCACATAAAGCTTCTCCCCAAAAGTTTGTTTATTTTGAAACATTTTTTAGCATATTTCTAATCAGATCTTTTTCAACGTGAGTGCAAAAGGACCACAGTATGTGGGAGAATCTGCCTCATAGTAGTTGTTCCAGTGCACTTAATGTGATACTTCAGAAAAATGGCAAAATTTATAGCAGCACTTGATAATGATGTCATTTATCTGCCTGCAAACACTATTTGGTTTGCATGATGTAAGCACAGCATGTGGCAAATTGTAATAGAAAGACTAAGATAGTGTGACTGGAGAAAGGAGGAGAAGATTTGAGTGTGGGAAGCAACAGAAGGACACAGCAGGGACAACAGTCCCAGCACTGTCTGCATCACTGGCAACCACATTAGCATCCAGATCCCACCCCAGCTACCTGCAGTTTCGCAGGACGGATAACACTGGACACAAAGGACAGTGAACAAACCCTGATGAGTCAAGGCTGGGACACAGTGGAGACACAGGTCACACAAGAGGGTCCAAAAACGCATACCTAGAACCTGCATAAGGTCGCCAGCCTAAGAATAGCATGACAGGGTGAGAAGGACTTGTCAGCTAGTTACTCTCCTCTCCAGGGCACTGCAAAGGACCTAACAGCTGGACACAAGCGTTGCAGAACCCTAATTGCAGAACCCTGTGGCAGGCTGGACACTTGAACACCCACGTGCCTGGTGTGTGAGAGGTGGACAGACATGTGAACACCACTCTTTTCTGGTGCTTGTGACAGTGAGACTGTGAGAGAGCAATGAGCAAAATCTATTTTATTTAAGTTTTTGTTTCTAATGAAAGCGTCTTCCCCTTCCGGGAGCTCCCACGTTGGTATTGGCTGCATTGCTGATCTAACTTTCGAGCAGCACATGACACAAGCACACTTCCTTTACTTTTTATGAGATGATATGTAACTATGACCAGAAACTAATTATGGAAACAATTACAGTCATGTTTCAGTTCGTGCAGTCTGGACCAAAGGCATTAGAAGTAATGTTGTGACTGCTATGTCTGTGACCATAATGTGATAAGGTTTAACTGGAAACGTGTCCTGTTTAGTGGGGAAAAAACACAAGGTTTTTTTTTTTTTAATTTGTAACACTTTCTCCCAACTTGTGGATATACCAGTTTTATTTTAAGGAGGTTATATGAGACTTACTGAATGAAATGATTTTCATAAGTTACATCGTTTATATCACCTTCTTTTATATTGATTTTTTGCATTGTTTTCTACCCATATACAAAACCAATGCCATGTCTGAATTCTTTCCAGTAAAATTTAATAATTATCTAGACTTTACCCGGCATTGAAGTTTTCCACATTCACGTTAAGCTAAGCTTATCAATCACCTACAAAGTACTTCTTTTTTTTTTTTTGAAAACAAACAAACAGTCTATTATTTGTTATTTATAATTGATTTAAGCCATCATGAATGGGCATTTTCTAAGCATTCTGGAAATTATCCCTCCAACTGACTGTAAACCTCCATCTCTCAGTTAAAAACCATGATTGTTATCTTTTGGCTTTGAATGAAACATTTAGGAAATGTTTATTGTTCATGTTAATCCATGCTGTAGCTGACTTTGCTGTTTCTGTCATCAAACCCAGTTAACAAATAATGCCATTGTCTGAAAAAAATAAAGAAAAGATAAAACATCCCTTGTTATCTCATGTCGCTCTGTAATAAATGGCAATAAAATCATTATGCCATGCAAAGCTATGAATCAGTTTAACAAGCAAGTTTTGTTGAAACTGCTGATTATGTTTGTTGTAAGGGCACTGGTCATCTGTTTTTTCTTGTAAACAAGTGTATAACTCCCGCTACTGTGCCTGTAGACTTCCATGTTTTCATATTTTTTCCCTGTCCTTTATTTGAAATAAAAAAGAGAGGAGTTTTAGTTTTGATAGATATGAAACAGAAATTTCTTTATCATTATTTTTTATAATGTGGTGAGATTCAGGATGATCAATAGTATGACATTGCCTTTCAGTACTTTGGGATACAGAAGTGGTGTGGGGGAGAATGCAAAGATGTAACAGCATGAAAGAGAAAAGTTAGAGCTTCAGATTTTTCTATAAGCCCTCTGAGCATTCTGATTTTCTCTGCTCAGATAGAACTGTAGTAAAGCCTACTGTGAAATGCTTTTGTCCTGTTTTCCTTACTGTGCCCTTTCCCTGTATTTCCTTCCCTGTGCAGAGAACATATGGTCTTCTTCCTGTGGCTCCTTGGCAGTACACAACATAGGATTGCAAGATATGACACGCAGTGCTTGATTTTGTAGGTTAAATTCCACACCCAAATTCTACATTCCACTCTCTAATTTTTGCAGAGGCTTTTCCAGATGCCTGCAGAGTTTTTGTGCACACAAAGCAATGTCACAGGCACTCTGCTGGTCTACATAGGAGCAAAGTGACTCCACACCACAATGTATCTACCTCTCACTACTGAGTGTTTGTCAAAGTGTATGCCCATGATTCCTCTCTCCATTTCAATGCTAAGAATTTGGCAGTAAATATAAATGCATATTACATACAAATTTATAATTTTATGCATAAAAATGTATTCGTGAATGTTTTCTTAGTTTTGCTGAAACAGGAGTGGCAGTCAATATCCTTTCACACTGAAAGTCTGGAAGATTTGCAGCTCTTCCTTTCCTTGGAACATTTCAAACTGTGAGTGTTCAAGTGGTGGCAAGGCAAGAGAAGGGAAAGGAGGGCAGCAGATAGCTTCCTGAAAGTTGTGTGGAGAAGTCAGTGTACAGACTCTGAGTGTGTGCTCCATCCCAGTTATGTTAACAGACTGTTCACCCACTTGCTGGCCGCCACAAATAGGGGAAGTGCATGAGCTCTACCTGTGCAATGATGGTTCCAACCTTCTGCTGACATGCTGTGGTAACTTGTGGGATTTATATTGTAATTACAAGTCCTAGAACCGCTGCCAAGTTTCCAGGTCATCCATGCAAGACAGGAGTCCCTAATTAATAGCAATGCAAGCTACTGGCTTTCCCAAGTTTATTCTATATCCTGTGAAGTTATCTCTTTATACAATGGATTTTCAAGATAAAAATCATTAACTAATACTCATGCTTGCAAAGTATTTTAAATCTGGACTACAGTGATACATGAATAATAATTGAATTTTGTTCTTCTTAGTGCTTACAAAATGTACAGAAGAGTTGCACATAGGGAAATTAGGGAGAATAAAAAGGAGATGGGAACTTTTGAAAATAATGACAAGGAAGCACTTTAGCATAGTATAATGTAATTCCAGAGTTGATGCTTAACAAATGCTGGATTTTATGGGATTCATAGCAGAAGTAATTCTTAAAGACAGATTTGAAGACAGGTGAGCAAACATAATGATTTAAAAACTCTGATGTAAACCCAGGCTTTAGAAAAATTGCATGTGGGAGAAATAGGTATGTAGAAATACATGGTTATTACAGCTGAAATTCTTAGAGTACTCTTAGCACCTTTGCGTGAGTGGTAACAGCTTAGTCACAGTGTAAGAGGAGCATATTGCTATCTTATAGAAACAGTCCAAATCAAAGTATTTTGTTATGGGTTTATAAATCTACTCCAGTCAATAAAATCAGATTTGACATGTTTTTCTTCCTGAAAACACGGCACTACAAAAAGAAAAGCCAGATTTGACACTCCTGTGTACCCATTAGGGAGGCTATTAAAGGAAACATTGACATCATTCTGATGAGGCAAAAATTTTAAGATGCTCAAAAGTGCTGAGATTTTCATGAATCAAAACAGATATTCTCTGAGTTTGGAGTATGATTTTGGTATTGATCGATTAACTGGTTTTGCTGACTATAAAAATTGAATTAAAATTCCAGAAAATGTATGTTAACGTATGCATATATTTGTATATATTTTATTCCTTCTCAGATACAGGAGGAATTTTGCTAGTATTTGCACCTCTAACTACAGAGAATGACGTAGTGCTGGCTAGAATACATGATCCAGTTCTAGCTATGTTAACCCGTACATCTGTGATATGACAGCCATGTTTGCAGAAGCTAAAAGGAACTGCTACTCAGCAAGGCTGATGAGGGTGATCCACCTGCCCTATTACCATGACTGTAATATTTTTTGGTGGTAGAGGTAGCTTGTACAGGTAATGTTATACATCGCTGCACTGGGTCATGCAGACAGCTCTTGAGAGTGCTACACCCGTGATGACACAGAATATTTGCAGAGGGAAAAAGTCTAAATGACATGCTATCTGGTTTCCTTTCATAGCCCCAGGAGGCAGCAGAATGATTTTTTTTTTTTTACCTGCTTCCCTTTACTGGTTCATTTTTTTTCACTTAAATTTTTACTGTCATAGGCAGGCACAATAGATATAATGGTGCTGCAAAATGTAGTAATACAGGCTGACTGCTTAAGAATCTGCAGGAGTTTGAGCACAGTCCTGCAAAGAGCAGCTGAGTGATGGCATTGAAGGGCTCACTTGTCAGCACATTGCCTGGTGTTGCTGCAGAGCCAACTGCAGTTGCTCAGAAAAGAGCTGCACTGAGCAGTGTGGGCTTGCTGTCCTGGGCTGGCAGAGCCCTGCCCAGAGCCTTTGTGCTGTGCTCTGCCAGCTGACCCAGGCATCCTCTGTGTGCAACAACACAGCTCTGAACACAGTGCCAGTACTTTGATAATGAGGAATGTAGTTATTATTCTTTCCCGTTATGACTATGTCTCACTTTTTTTGTTCTCTTTGATGGGAAAGAAAGCAGATGTGCTTGGAAGATTCCATAATCTTGACAAGGCAGTTAACAAGAGGAAAGCACAAACAAAATAGAAGACCAGATGAAAGAATGCACAGTGGGGAGTTAGGATTTTCAGTGCTTAACATCTAGTTTCAGATCAGGCTTCTGCTTGTCACCATGTTCCTTCCTGCACTATTAAACACTCAAGAGTAACATCACATTTTCGGTCTATTCTACAGAGGTCTGACTTGTGCAGCATTTGAAATCAAGTGGTCAAACACAGTGCCTTGCTGTAGAAAACATCCCAGAGCTCCAGTCATTTGTTCTACTAAGGAAGTTTCAAATGAAATACATTTGAACAAAATCTGCCTCAACTTTGTGAGATGTCAGCAAATAGAGAAGTTGACAGCTACAGGTTTATCATCAGGGGAGCACTCACTAATAACTTTCCCTTACTTTGATGCCATGGAGATCGGTCCATTTCACAAAATGAATTGTGGTTACTTGAATTACTTAGACCAAATACAACTAATTATTATTAGCTGAGTTGCTGTAAAGGTGGACTTGCTTTTGCAGATTAACTGAGTTAATTTGATTTTATGCTGGTATAGCATCCACCACACAGAGGGTGACTGTGGAGTAAGGCAAAACACATGCCTGTTTCACAAGGAAAACCACTATATTACCAAACTAGAATATTTTATTCATCTTCAATAATCCTCTGTATCAGGAAATGTGAATGTATGTGAATGGTTTCTCTTGACTTTCTGGCTACCTCTGAAGTATACAGAAAGACCAGAAAAGGAAGATAAAGAACTTGACAGACTGTGTACACTTTGGTGTCTGTCTGGTAAAGCCCATGTGTTGCAACTGTCAAGTAGCTGACCAGGATGGCATGTCTGGTTCTTGTGGTCCTGATTGCCCTGACCCAGCCAGACCATTCTGCAACTTCCTTGAGGGTCTTTTCTAGAGCTAGAGTGACATGAGGGTGAGGAAGGGGAAGGATGATGGTGGTTCCTCAGGCCAGGTGGAAGGGGCTGAAAAGCACACTACACCTAGATGATTTAGACCTAGGGTGTGTTGGTATGAAGGCACAAGTGCAGGTAGGTGGAAATGTACAATGTGCTGACACAGAAAGATGTGGTATGCCAGACATAGGAGAAAAAATCTCCCAAGAAAGTTAGCAGGATGTCAGGTTCCAGGAACATGTTTCTTGTTACAGAATTTCTAAAACAATCAACACATCATACCCACTTATATCCTTTGGATTCACTTTCAGATGACATGGTTTTATCAGTGTGTGTGCTTGCCTGTCCTGGGTACTAGTCTCAAACAGGCTGTGGCACTGACTGTCCAGGCTTATTGGAGGTTGCATCTTTAGGCTTCTTGCTCTCAAGGCATTCTTGCAGCAGGACCAGGGCAATTGGCAGCTCCCTGGAAGTTACCATAAATTGTTTCTCACTAGTCAAAACACTAAATGTGATGTACATCAGATATTTGTACCACAGTGATCTCTAAGTTATTTTTTCTTGCCTTCTTTTTATTTTTTTATCTTGGTCTTTAGTCCCGAATCTCTCTTGTGATTCCCCTTAGTGAGTGTTTTATTAGCTTTCCAACATAGGAAAGCAGAGACACATACACATTTAATTATGTGGCTGCATGCTGGTTTTGGCTGGTGTAGAGTTAATTTTCTTTACTGAAAATTAGCTGATATGGGGCTGTGTTTTGGATTTGTGCTGGAAACAGTGTTAAGAGTGCAGGGATGTTTTCTTTATTGCTAAGTAGTGCCTACACAGAGTCAGGGACTTTTCTGCTTCTCCCAGCCCCCTGTCAGGGAGCACACTGGTGGTCCACAAGAAGTTGGGAGGGGATACAGCTGGGAAAGCTGACCTCAACTGACCATTAGGGGTATTCCACACCATATGGCCACGCTCAGCATATAAAACTGGGGGAAATTTCCTTTTGTATCTACTCTAAGTTATTGAGAATCTAGTGTTGAAGTAAAATACCAAATAGACTCTACAATTGCTAATGAATAAGTAGTGATTGTACATATGTGCTTTAATTTGACTAGGGTGGAAGTTTCTCATTTTCAATTAGTGCAATGTATCTATTCAGCTTAAAAGGTTATTTTAAAAAGCAAAGTGTAATGATGCAAAAATAAAAAAATTGGCTTGACTTGAGGTATTAAGAAAATGCTGCATATTAACCAAATGTGTCTCTGTGTGAAACAGGTTTTTCTTGTAGAAAAAATCTGATTTTTTTAAATGCTTTTTGGCAGAAGCATACCTAACAAAACCCCCAAAAAATCAATCTGAAAACTGAAGTATTAATAGATCTCTTTTACAGCATTTATTTTATATAAAGGTAATTTATGTTTACATTTAATATTACCTTATTTAACAATTTGAAAAACCTATCTATAAATTCATGGCTTCAACCAGCCTATTCTGTGTGTCTTATGTACAGAAGCACTTGTTCCATAGCAGCCTGCAGCTCTGAAAACAAGTGTTGTATAGCCAGACTCTATTTGAAGGGAGCTGGTCGCTGTGTTGCACCAGATATATTGGTGAGTAAGAGATAAATATCCCAAGCGTGATTGCAGTAGAGGCATTTTTTAAAGTTCCACCTTATCTGCAGTGCCCTTCCATGGGTAAACAAGTGTCTATCTGTAAAAGCTCAGCTCTCTTTATTTGCTTTGTACAGTGTAAGCCCATCTTAGATACAAACCAAAGTAATATGACTTGACAAATACAAATTTATACATCCTGGCCCTGGCTCTCATACTATTCAAATCACCAGTATTTTGAAGTGCAGATGCATTAGGCTACAATGTGTATAATTTTCTTAATGCTACATTTTGAAGGTTGTAACAATAAATGTCTATTTTATATGAGGGTGGAATAGAAATAAGCTCAATTTCTTTATGAAAATGCAAACTCTGTCACACCCTGAGCAAAGATCCAACTCCTTAGCAGGAGATTAACACTACGTCTCCAATGAGTAAAATTACTTTCAAAGATAATGCTAAATACAACCAGTTGTTTTTAGACTCACCATTGAGCAGTATTTAATACTGCTGAAAAGATTTAGTAATAACAGTAGATGAATTTTTCTTTCTGGATGAAGGTCAGGATAACTCTAATAGTATTTATGCAGAACTTATAATTTTTTTTATATTAATATCTCAACCATAATGTATGAATATATAATATTAATATGTCAATATAAAGTCCACAGAACTTTCAGTGTAAGACGTATCTAATTATTCTTTTTATCAGAAGGAGGGAGCGATGAAACACATTTGATAAATGCATGTGGCTTTTTCTCGCATAATAGAACTGGCCAAATTCTTTCAGTTTTGTACCTGCTTATATTGGCGTCTTCTGAGCCATAATAATTAAACAATGAACATGAGTTTGACAGTGTTAAGATTCAGTGGCCGAGCCCATTGCCTATGCTGCTGACTAACAATGACTTACTGTTTCTTTGCATTATCCACCACTGCACTCATCTGCTTAGCGTACATTTGCTATGCAAATTCATGTTCAGTATGTTTCTGACACAATTCACATTAGTATTGAGGAACATCTCTCTTACAGTTTCCATGCCTGACACAAGTATGTAGCACAGTCACAGAGTCCAAGCAGCCTATCACTTAGACAATGTTATTGACATATCCCATTCTGAGGGAAAAGCTCTTTATTTTCAGTCTTGCTGCAGGTAAAGAGGAGCTAGTAACCACTAGTTGTGGTAGAAAACATAAAATGCAGTCAAACACCAGAATACCATTGTGCTAGGCATTATATAGGTTTATAAATACTGTCCCAGACATGAGGACTTTATAACAAACTAGAGCACTGAATAAGAACATTCTGGTTGTAAAAATCTTTATGAGACAGAATTTAATTTTCTATATTTTCAATAATTTTTTTTGTCCTATCCTTTTTTGTGTCAGTTTAGTGATCAGAATGTGCTATAAGTATGTAGACAACATGGAAGAAACTGGTTTATTCTTTCAATTATCAAGCTATTTTATGTTTGTAACATAAAAAGACATAAATTAAAAACTTCAATGCTAAGAAACCTCACAAAACCCCCACCACCATGGTTGTATTTCTATATCTGTACTTTGATAGCTTTTTTAGCTACTTGACTTCATATGCAGAAAGGAAATAATGTATGGTGACTTCAATGTGTACACTGTCCAGAACCGGCTAGCTCAGTTCCCTTGACACAAAGGAGAGGAAGTTAAAACTTAGGAATGGATTCCCTAAAAGCCAAGGCAGCAGTTTCATGACACCAAAGAATAGTGCGTAGGGGATGCCTGAGAGAAGGCATTCCTGAAACTCACTTCCCACTGGTCTTTGACTCTTCTGTGTAGAATTGTTGGATAGTGGCTTATCCCAACATGAACAGCTTGTTTTTTCAGAGGCAAAAACTGCCTTTTAAGAATCCTACTTGCGTTCAGGATGCCATGTTTTTGCCTTAGCATGTGCTGATTTAGTGCTGTTCAGTATTTAAATATGTTGATGTGACACAGTGCTCCTCTATAAAGAGTGCTATAGTGCTTAGGTAAGACCGAAGATAGAAAATCTACATGATATTCTGAATTCCTTGCTAAAGTATCCTGGTATTTGTATTATTTTATTCTGTTAAAACATAATTGGAGAGGGAGGGTTTTATTATTTGTAAAAGGAAAATATTTGATGTTAAGGTCCAAAAAGTTGGGTTGCTGACTTCAGCGGTTTCCTCAGCAAGATAATTAAGCCCATTTTTCTGGCTTCCCAAGCTATGAAAAGGGAAAGGCAATTCCTGCTGCATTGTTTTCTATGCAACTTTGAAGAGCAAGAAGAAAATAAATCAGAAAATATTTGTTACTCTCTTTTGAGCAAACTTCCAAGAAGGAAAGAGTTCCAGATTTTGGTCCATGTTCCTAGAAGCAGTTACATAAATTCAATAAATGGGTTGGCTAAAATATAGTGTGGGAGGCTTATACCTTCCCTATTGGATTATGTATTCCTACTCCACCTCAGACTTTCTTAATGGATTACATTTAAAATTTCGTTTATACTGTTATCATAAAACAGGCAAGTATGACTTTTTCAGCCTAAAGAAATCTTATTAACCTGACTCTTGGATGGATATTCTGGTCAGTAAGGCCAATGAAGGCATATTTCTTCACTGCTTCCTGTAAGAGAAGTGATACATTTTTCTTCTCTGCAAATTTAGCAGTGAAATACTTTTAAATTTGAGGCTCACCTGGATCCTAAAGAAGACTTGAAGGAGTAAAATTTCAGCAGACATTACTTTTTTGTCTATGTAATCTGGTAGAGGTGATATTACATACAAAAAATATCTAATATTTTGTAGATTATTAACTGATCTAGATGGAAATCTCACAGTTTGGGTTTCAATGGGGAATTGAAAAGTATTATTTACAAATCGAAAAATTTGTAAAGTAAAAAAAAAAAAAAAAATCTCTGCTTATTTGCATGGTCAGAAAGCTGATGGCCAACCCATTCCTGCAGACATGTGAATCTAGAGCAACAGCTCTCTGGGGCTTGCCAGGCAAACAAGCATTCTGTTTTAGCAGCATGCTTGGAGTGAGAAGCCCATGGAAACAGAGACAAGACATCTGTCTCTTGGTAACTGAGCGAGACAGAATGAAACTCCCTGTTCAACCAGAAAGCTTGTTACAGTTTGCACTGTACCAGGGTAAACCAACTGCTCCCTAAAAAAAACCTTTGTGAAACAATAGATTTAAAATTCCCTCTAGCTTTAAACTAACACATGAAACAGAAAATACTTGGTAAAACCTAAGGCACAACTTTCTTGTATCAAAGTTACCAGCCAGTCTTGAAAAGTTATTTAATTTCTCACTTCATTATCTTCATTTATACTTCATGCAAAATCAGTTACTCTCATATATTGCATTGACTCATAGAAATAAATATTGTGTCCAGCATGGAAATACTATTGTTTCTGTATGAAGACATCAGCACAAACTTGTGTACCTTTCTGGGAAAAATTAAAGATAAAAATTACAGGAATATTTCTGTACAAATAATGTTTTTTTCACACTCATTGTAGTCTTCAGCTCACCACTAAAGCATATTTTCAGAAGGGCAATGAGTAACTGAATCTAGTTTATAAGTACAGAAATTCCTACTCTAGAAGAAAACACAACACTGAATTAGTGCTCTTATTTTACATGTTCGTCTGGCTCATGTTTTCTAGATAATTAAAGAGCAATCATATTGTTTCTGAAAATGAACATTAATGATCAACATTTCAACATCACCAGAATTTTTTTTATACGTGTTTTTATCCCTACTGTAGTTCCAGACATACAAGTTTATTTGCTACTGGCTTCTATTCTCCCATTTAAAATTTCTCAAAGAACAATATTGGGCAATTGGCCAACTATAAAATGTACAACAAAGAGTCCATTAACTGTTAAAATGATGAACTCTTTTTCATAAATTAATGAATGTTTTACAGTTGAGAATAATTGCACATGGACTTGTGTAGGAAGAGAAACTACTCTCAACAAATACTTACACGATTAGTTTAAACACACTTGATTAATCTGACAAAGACATCAAACTTTTATGGATCTGCAGCCTATTAAATATCAGAACCTCTTTTCAAGTGTACTTTCTGCATAGCTATGGACACTATTATTATGCTACTCATAGTGAGATAAAACCCAGAAATTAGAACATTTTATAGCAGATGAGTTACTTCTGTGCATCTCAACCAGCTTTGGCATCAATTTTTTTCCTGTATCTCAGTTTTGCCAAGTATATAAAAAGATTTGAGTGAAAATAAGTAAAAGTAAAAAAAAATGGTGCACAGAAAACCAAAGTGTGGGCTCAAATAAATATCTAACTCTTTTAATGCAGATGCGTGCAGCAAATTTGTCAATAATGCTGGAAGAAGGTTGGGGTAGAAAAAAGCAAAGCAAATGAATGAGGGCAAAAGTAAGGTAACCTGTAAACTCATAATTCTGGGGGAAAAAAAAGCACCATCAAAAACTGAAAAAAAAAAAAAAGAAAGCTAAAAGAAGATACTATGAGAATCCTATGATGGTGGAACAGAGAACACGGTGACAATGTGTTTAATTTCAAGAAAAAATTACATTGCAGTTAAATTTTGCTGTCCTATCATGACACATTTTAACTCTGCAGGAAGTTCAGATTAAAAGTGATGGTAAGTGTGAGAGAAAGAGGTGTTGACTAATAGGGAAAGATCACAAAAGTAAATATGTGCACTTGTGATAGACGATGATTAGAGAAGAGAAAGTAAAAGAACAAATAATCACCTCAAAGGTATAAAGAGCAAAAAAGTAAAGTCTTATTTACCTTATGACATAATAATATTCAGTGAGATAGAGGGATAATAAAATGCGGCCTGACAGTTAAGAATCCCATTTGCAAAATAATAACATTTAAATGGGATAAAGTCTTACTCATTTTCAAACTAAAATTATGTTAGTAATTATTATAGTCCAGAAGTAAAAGCTTGGCTCCCCTAAAACCACTGGAATAGATCCCATTGACTTGACAGGTACCATTTACCCAAATTTTTCACTGACAGCAGGGTTTTGTAGAGGTAGGTCCTACTTTCTGTGCCCAAGATCTGTGCTACAGATACTAGTAATTGCTGTGTCTGTAAAGATGCTAATAAAATTCTGAGTTTAGCCAAGAGAAGCCTAACAAAGTCAATGAAAAGATTCTGAATGTATGTTCATGAAAATTACACTGAGACTTAACTCTTAGTTGCTTGCTCTCTTGTGTCTGCTTCAGAAAATTCCATTGTGAGGCTAAATGGTGCCCTATAAGAAAGAAAAGTATAAAATCCAGAGGTTCCTGGAACAGTAAGTTCAGAGTCAACAGTTTTATTGGAGGCATACAGCATATGGATAACAGCATGGGGCTTCCAGGAACAGCTTTGAGCAAGACTCATTATGCTGGGTTAATGCTTGCTTGCTAACAAGTACACGCTTCCCATAGAAGACGTTTTCCTGCCCTGGTACATCACAGATTGCTTATACTTGTAATTAGTGGGAAACAATGTTCACTACCTGATTATTGTTCTCTTTCCTATTTACACTTTGATCATATTTCATCCCACCTAGTATTGGTAAGGGACATTGTGTCTGGAGAATACTCCTTTTGTCCAGTAGTCTGCTGTTTCATTACTAATATCAGTCTAAAGATCTCACTCTGTGGTTATGTGAACAGGGCGGCAGAAAAAATAAACACACAGAACAAGATCAGTGTTACTACAAATCACTGAAGGCATCATGCAGACTCCAGTGTGAAGAAATCAGAGCAAGATTTCTGTTACAAAGCCATAAGTTCTGCAATGCCAACCAACATTGTGGCTTTGCCATGCTGCTTCCAAAATACTTTAATGAACCTAGAAAAGCCTCTTTGGGTGAGTCTACACTCACAATATTCAAATAAATATAATCATTTATGATACTATGATAGTAGTATGATTTTGTGAGTAGTACCTGAGTCTCTCTGCTTTTCAATTTAATTTATTCATATTAGTTCAGTGTTATATCCACTATACTGCCGAATACACTTAGAGAATTCTTTGGGACTTTTTCCATTTCGGTAGAAGCCTTGGTTATTCGCTGTCCATCATTCAGTGAATAAAAGGTGGACAAAAGAGAACATGAAGTAGTTTGAAGGGGTCTTGCTAACCTCTGCAACAGATTGAATCTGTGAAGTACTAGCAAGCCACAAGCCATGATGGGCCATAGCCTGCAGGAATGGAGAAGGTAGCCTGTGCTGCTCTCATCTCAGGGCTAGGCAAGGCTTAATTCAGTCAATGCCATGATAGTATTCCTGGAGTCTGTTATGAGAAATGAAAAGTGTCTTTGTGAAAAGTGTCTTTGTAAAAAGTGCAAAATAATACTTTCAGTATAATTTTCTTTTTTATTAGTTTTTCAAGATTATTTTTATACCTGAAATGCAAAATTATATTTACTATTGTATTTGTGGGGGCAATAGGAGTGGATTCTCTGAGAAGCTGCTAGAAGCTTCCCTGTGTCTGAAATAGCCAATGTCAGACAGTTCCAAGAGTAAACCACTGCTGGCCAAGGCTGAGCCAATCAGCTATGGTAGCAATGCCTCTGTGATAACATATTTAAGAAGAAAATAAAAAAGTTATCGTGCAGATATAATCGTGGCCAAAGAGAGGGCTGTGAATATGTGAGCGAAGCAGCTCTGCAGACACCAAGGTCAGTGCAGAAGGAGATAATGATAATAAACAGTAAATTATTTTACATCATGCACAAATCTAGACATTTTTGAAATCTTTTACCTGTAGGAAAAACGAAAGCAAAAAAACCATCTACAATAAACTTGTACTTTAGAAGTTAGGATAAATTTATCTTTTTTAAGGATTCGACCCGGAGTATGAAAACTATGTCCCGTCTCTGTCTTTGCTAGACCATTTTTATTTCAACCTGGACAGGTTATTTGATCTTTGTAAACTCTAACTCCTAATACCTAAAGCAATAATAATAGGGCTCCTTTTCTTGCACTCTTTGACTGCTTTATCTATTTAGATCACAGTAGTCTGGGGCTGAGGAATGTCACTTGCTTCTTGCAAAGTGCCTCATTAATGAAATATTAGTAATTTTTAAATATTTTTAGGTTTTGCTTGCTAGATCTCCAAATGACACATTGCTATCCTTGCCATCCACTGCCACTGCAAAATGCAAACTATTTATTTGCTTTCTGCAAATTAATTCCTACAAACACTGCCTGCCTTTCTGTGGGGCAACTTGGAAACCACTCACAGCTCCCCTTACAAATGACCTTTGTTGTCTGCTTGGGGCAATCACCACAAGGACAACTGGAATTCATGCAAGTCCCAAACCTATATCCCAGACAGCTTTTGAAGTGTGCTGAAAACAAAATTGTGGACATCTGAGCTTTTTCCAGGGAGAACTCAGTATGGAAAAGTACCTATTTTAGCACTGAAACTACCATGGAAAGAGTTCCATGCCACAGTGCAAACATTGCTGTAGGATCTTCCAGCTATTAAGGTTTTTAATGCCTAAAAGCTGTACGAAACTCCATTTTCACTGTTTTGTTCTAAAAATTCTCAAACAAACCAAACCAAACCAAACCAAACCAAAACCCCCTTGATATCCTAAAATGACGTTTTTGTAGCCAAAGATGTGATTTCTCAAGCAATGAAAAACTATATTTCTCAAGCACAGAAACTGTAGGTTTTGAAATAATTAGCAAGCACTTTGAGCAAAATTAGATTGCATCAGATGAATTTCATCTAGTTTATTTAGATATTCATGATGGCATGAAATATTCAGTTTGTGATTGAAAATATATTCTTCTCTTCCTGTTGAAATCCTTGACTTCATAATTGAAGATACAATACCTGTGCTGGGATTCTAAGCAAAGGATTGAGATTACTATCCCATTAAAGTGTATGCTGGGAAATGTTCACATATACTAGGAAAAACCCCGGAGATTTCAGCACTCTTCCTAATAACAATTTTTTTTTTCTATTTTTGGATGTTTTAATAGCCCCACAGAGCATTTATGCTCTTGGACAGCTGAGTGGGTTTTCAGAAGATTCCTCAAGGTGAGACACAAAGTGATAATACTGGTGATTCACAGGGGAAACAGGGTTGATTTAGAAATATAACCTAAGTTTTAACACTAAGGTATGTCTTATTTACCGGTCGGTTTTCAGCAAAGATGAAGCATTGTCTGAATTTTTCTTCCTTTTAAAAGTTTCGTGAAAACAAAATGGTAAAGAACACCTGTCATGCTATTTGGTTTCTTTCTTTATTTAAATGAAGAAAGCTAAATTAATTTTGTTTACAACCTGCTTGTTAATACATACCGGCAAAGAAAATAATTAAAAACTACCAAAAATAGCCTAAGGCTTTTCCTGTAGTATTTTTAATGGTAACTATTGAGTGTTCAGAATCAGACAGAAAAGCAAAAGGAAACTGTTCTTAAAATCCATAATTTCAATGGAAATCTGC
This sequence comes from Struthidea cinerea, assembly GCA_013397865.1. Lineage (NCBI taxonomy): Eukaryota > Metazoa > Chordata > Aves > Passeriformes > Corcoracidae > Struthidea > Struthidea cinerea. The sequence goes on from VZTI01002658.1 coordinate 662,747, forward strand.
CAGTGAAAGAGTGTAGCACTCTAAACCCTGATGTATTAAAATTGAATATAGCATGCAAATGTTAATTTTAGACATCTGGCTCTTAATGTCTGAAAATTCTGGAGGCAATTTGTGTTGTTTTTATTAGCTCTTGGCTTAAGGTCATATATGGCTGCCCAGAATTGTCTCAAGTGAGTGGCCTGAGATTTGTGGCACCAGCTTTTCCTTTTCTGATATGCTGGCCCTTTTATGGCAGCTTGGAATTTGAGCCAGAAGCAAAACTGTGTCTTTTTACAGAGAATTGGTAAGTGTTCTTCCATGAGTGCACTTCTGAGGAGCAAAATCTCACAGAATGTCATGCAATTATGCACAGGTCTGTCAAGACTCTGAAACCACCTCTGTGGTAAAACTGATGTATTTTAATTTAACCATTTACTTATGGAAAATAACACTAACTAATGTTTCTTGACACCAGCACTTTACTAAATATTGTATAAAAATTATCTATTAATCCTTATAATGTCTCTTTGAAGACAGTTACTTTTGAACAGTGAGCACTGACTCCAATTACCTAAATGTCCTGCTTGATATGGTAAATTTTAATCCTTTGATTTGAGTTACCCTGAGCATTAGGGAAATGCATTTCATTAATGCAACTTTTTCAGCCAAAAATTAGGCCATTTGGAATGGAGGTTTCATGTAGGCCACTTCTCTGTGCACAAAGTTTGGTCTACATTTTTCCATTTTTAGATTGGATGATACTGTTTTAGAGACACTCTTTGCATTCTCTAATGGTGTAATAGTCAAACAGTTAAAGGCATTTTATTAATTCTGAAAGGTTGTATAAGTGCACCTCAGAAAGAACATTTCTGTGTAATAAAAAGAAATATTTGCTTGTGATTTTGAATTGGCTTAAAAAGTGAACTTTTCAGGTCAGTCACTATGAAGTTAGCTCATGTTTTACATCTTTTCCCTTCCTTTTTCTTTCTTCCTCCCTTATGCTAATTTACAGACACTAATGTCTCTGTGACAAAGGAGTGAAGGATTCCAAAGCAGTGTTTCCATAAGTTATATATGCAAGCAGTTTTGAATTCTCAAATAACTTATGGTTGTTTGAAAGCAATATGTATTAAAATAAAGGAGTGAATATGTGAGAATATTAGGTGACTTCTGAAAAGCCAAACTGAAGATGAGTTAGAAAAGAAAAAATGGAAAGCTGATGAAAACTTTAGCACTGAAGGGCACCACATATGGATGTTGTGTTAATTGTTTTTATAGCTGTATTCATTTCTGGTTTGCATTTATAATGTCTGTTGAGTGTTGAGCCTCAACCTATATTAGAATTTAAACTATTTTCAATTAACATATATTTTTAATTACAGATTCACATATTGGGAAAAATAGAGAAGGCAAACAATTACAAAAAAAAATCGAAGGAAACACCTAGTAGTGGAGATTTTAATGTATAGATGTTCAGAGTGTTGTGACATTTTCCCTTTTGCAGTTTACAGGGGCAAGGGGTGAAGTCTGTAAAAAAATAACCTCTGCGGGAGAAGGAATGAAGTATATGGACCATATGCCCATGGTCCTACAATGTCAGCCCTATTGTCCAGATGGAAAGGCAACGTTTTTAATGCTCGCATGCTAAAGCTGTGATGTTCAAAGTAGACTTTGTAATGGATAAACATTCGGAAAGTGTTTTGCAAGCTGTGAAATTTATCAGGCATAACTAGCAGGGTATGGCCAGCAGTGAGCTGCCAGGTGCCCTGTGTGGGAGGAGGCTGTTTCCTCCTCTGTGCCACAATCAGCCAGCTCTGACATGGATGGAGTGACCCACTGCATACCAAAACAACCATTGCCAGAGGAGCACTTGATACCTCTGCTCAAACAATTTTCAGACAGGGCAGTAGACACACATGGGGAGGCACAAAGGACGCATGTGGAAGGGGATGTTGTGGGGAAACAGATGGAGACACAATCATGGGAAAGAAATTACATGTTGCTGGGAGACTGCATCCCCTGGAGGTCCCGTGTCAGAGCAGGGGAGCAGTAAGAAGCAAGGATCAATGGAAGAAAATGAGTAAGATACAAGAAATGGAAGGAAAAAATCATTATGTAATAACCCCAAACTCCTACACTGCCCATCACATCACCAAGGGAATTGGGAGGGATGAAGAGAAACTTTTGATGGACAAATAAAACTGAGATATGGAAGAGAGGAAAAAAATGTTTCTACAGGCTAGATTATTGGGTTTAACCACATAATTTTTGGACATCCTATTTAAAATCTCAGGCCTTGTTGCAATCCAACTCACAGCCCAAAACATTACAGTGGTTTTAATATTCATCTATCACAAAGTCAAAACTTTCTATATCCACAGGGTTATCATCTCCTTTGCTGTAGCAGCAGGATCAGGCCACTGCTTATTAAGTCCCCCCACTGGCAGATCCCAGAGCCCTCTTACCTTGTACAGGGTCCCAAATTCCCCAGAGTAAAGTTCTCCTGAGCCGTCAGTTATAATCCAGTGTCTCATGTTTCCCAGCAATCCGTAGCCATTGCGTGGGCATCTCCTTTGGGCAGTGCCTGTAGGCAGCCTCCATTTAATTAATGTCACTTGCAGTAAAGGATCACTGCATGATGCTTTGTATATGAGGTTAAATTGCATAGGTTTCATATCACGCTTTCTCTGAAAATGCTGGGTGGTAGAATTATTTTAGGTCTAGATATATTTCTGTTTCCTACCCCAAACTAGGAAAAGAAGAAAGGGGAGGTATCATTTAAAAATCCTGAGCTCTATTTAAAAAGGAATGTGTTAATTATGTTATAAATTGTTTGGGTTGTTTTAATACAAAGCTGATATTAAAAAGAGATGTCAGTTTTTGCTTATCAGTGACTTTAAAGCACAGAGTTGCATTCATCCATTAAAACCACTGTTCGAGATAAACATAACTGATGCTCTAATTAAAAAAAAAAATCTGTAGGGTAGAAAACAAAATGGCTAGTTGATATATATAAAAAAAGAACCCCCAGCTTCTCTTGCTCACATGTGGACAATCTACCAACTGCAAAATAAAGTCTTGGAAAGATAGTACTGTTTTGCAAAGTTGCCTTTGGGCTGTGTATTGTAATACAACTTTACAAAGCAGTAGCATCTAAGTGGGCTAGAAAGATACTTAGTTTTATTTACTCTCAGGCTGTACTTCATAGTTTCCTCCAGAGTATGTGGTCTGGTAATAAAAGAGAAAATGTATGATGCCAGAAACTTCTGTTTCAATATTTAATAGATGCTTTCATGGAAGCTGATTGTTGAGGAGGATGCTTGGAGAGTGCTTACAAAAAAACCCCTCCAACAACAACAACAAAAAAGCACAGTTGATGCTTCCTGAGTAAGAAAAAGGTATTTTTGTCACCAAAAACCATGTGAAATGTCATTAACTTGTCCAGTGCAGAAATCAGTTTGAAAATTACTTAGCAGTGTTAAAAAAATCATCTCTGGTGAATGCTGGAAATGAGCCAACCTATGCACTTACTTCAGCTGCGCAGCTGAACTGTGCTGCAAGTATTGGATCGTATAAGGTCTCACGGAAAATGAAACTGCTGGCTGTTCTTGCTTCGCCAATGTCACATGCTATGGCATTTTCTTTAACATGAACTCCTGAGCTATACCTCACTCTGACAGAACTTCGTTCTATAAACAGTTCAGAAATAAATTTAACTCCCTTTGCACTTTGAAATCATATTCAGGAATTTCCTCCTGACAAGATAGGTATGTTGGTATGTGGGGATAAGAGAGAGTGTTCACATATCAAGAACAATTTTCATCCACCAAATATATTAAGAAAGATTTTTAAAATCATCTTTATTTTTCCCTTTTGACTTATGCAAGCAAGTCATGTTATTTACCTCAGCCACTGCAATGTACGAATTTCTTTATGTCACTTCTAGTCAATGGACAATATTGTAAAGATATGATAAATTTTAATAAATGAAATTATACTAATAATGACATAGGCTTGGGAATTGCTAAAATGGAGGAGTCATACAAAAAGATAGTGGTAGGTCAGAAAGAAAGGGAATGTTCTAGGAATATTCTACTCTACCAATTAAAACAAGGTCAAGGATACAGAAATTAATCTAACAAGATCATTTTTTCAGTGACAGGAATAGGAAACAAGGAAGAAATAAGCATTTTGCAGTGTCTGAATCTAAAAATAGGACAGTATGGCTTTATTAAATTTCAGGAGAATTTTTTCTTGAAAAAACCTGCCTTATAGATTGACCACTTAGAAACTGCTATGGACAGCTGACCTGATTTAGAGAAATAATCACTACTGAATGAAAACTTAAATTTGGAAAAGATTTGTGAAGCTACCTCTTTCCTCACTGACCTCCAACAAGCATTTCTGCTCTCTCTGTTGGAGTGCTAAGCTCATACCACAGATTTGAAAGACTTGTGAAGGTAGCTAGTCTTGAAAATTTACATGCTCAGCCCCTTGCACTATATCATAGGTTTTGCATGTGGTCAGTGGACAGCCTTTCTGATACGAAATATACTGTAAAGGAAGCAAATGTAATGGTTTTCATCATGCTAATAAAAGCAACATGCACTGATTATCTTGCTAAGAAAAGGAAAATTTCAGCTTTTTAGAAATTTTGACAATAACCAATTGATTTTTTTATTAAAAATAGGCAGAACAAAATCAATGATTTAGAATGGAATAAACGTTGATTACACTATACAATGACTGCACATTGTTATTGATAAAAATATATTCTCTAGACAGCTTTTGTATATTGCACATTTTATTACCAAAGAACTTCAGTGATATTAAGAAATACATTATTACATTCTTCTGCAATACGTATATTTAATAATATGTTATTGATGCAGAAAGAGAAAGAAGGAAGTCAACATTGTCAGCTGCAACATCTTATCCAGTATAACTCAATGGGGATAATTGAACTTATACCACAATGTTACTGAATATCTGAACATACACAACTCAATCTTAGCTTAATCTTAGGCTCCAGATGTTTAGAATGACAGGAATCTAAAAGCATCCCAGGTTCATGCTCCAGTTCAGAGGCTTCCTATAACTACTTTTTTTTTTCAGGGTGATCTAACATTAAAGAAAAATATCCAAGACAGGGTGGTTTGATTTCATGTATGTTGCATTCTATGTAGAAACCAGTATTAGGTAAAAAACCCCTATATCATCATTAAGTGTTCATGATAAAAAAGTCTGAATTACTGCGAAATTCACAAGTTTCTTAAAGAGTTTCCTAAAAAACCCCTAACCACGTCCTTTGTAGCTGGTTAGACCTTTCTCTGATCCAGAATCTATGAGCTGGCAAGATGAAAATACGTCTGTAAATAAAAATGAGTAGAAAGTAGCATATAAGTAAAAATGCAAAGAAAGGATATAAATTACTTCATTAACCTGATAGAGCTAATTCACAAGGTATAAACACAACTAACACTGAGGCACAGGGAGAAGATCTTTACCTTAGGGGGTTGAATGACCTTAAAATACCATGACTGTGAAAAACTTCTCAGATATGCTGAACAAACTTTTTGTCCGCCTCTTTTTTTGCTTTCAATAAATCTTTTTCCAAAGGCCTAATAATTCTGCACTCTCTTTTCTGGTATTTGTCGTGTGAAAAGTAGCAGCTACAGTACAAAAATAAGCTAGACGATATGGGTTTATTACAAAGTAAGTGAAATACTTTCAAAGAAATATTAGGTAATTTTTTCTTCTTGTTCTATAACCCCACAAAATTCCTGCCAAAACTTAGTGTGAATTTGCAAGCAATGTATTTTTTTCTCCAATGAGATATTTGAAATTAAAAGAATTTGCTTTTTTTTGCTCTCACAGTAGTATGGCAGTGGTGATTTAGTAGATAGTGAATGAGTTAGGTGTGTCAAGTACAATAAAATAGTAGATCAGATACTAATTATCAGCCAAAAGATTCATTGCCACTAATAAGAAGACATGATCTTGTCGTTCTTAGGCCACAAATTGTGCATTTTTCTCTTTCTAATTTGAAGGTCTGGAAAATCTTAGCTTTATCTTCTGCTGGCCTTGGCTCTAAATTTTTGGGATCTCAATATTTCACCAAAATAAAATTTAGGGCATGGAAATTGGTGTAATTCTAAACAAATTTCATTGAATACATGATACTTTGAAATGATACTTTGATTCAATTAAGAGTCAATAAAACTGACAGAAAATGTTAACAGTTGAACTGTAAGTAATTCAATTTATTAGGCAATATCTCAGAATTAATAAATTTAATTGAGTGAACTTTTCTTACCTCCGTGACATGTAAATGACCATCAGAAATAGTTTTGATGTAGATTTAAGCTGTACTTGACTACTTTTTGATGTCAACATTCAATGTGGTTCTATACATTCACTCTCTACATTGTAAATCTCACTCTATTAAAAAAACCATAATTAACTGGATTTTTTTTATGGGTAGAAAGTGTTTAAGAATAATTTTTAGTTTTCATGATAGCTTTCAGGTTTAAAAGTTTGTTTGGCTTGTTGGTTACTTTTTCTTCCTTCATTCCTTTTTCTTTCTGACTTGGAGGTATGCAACTTCACAAACCTTCCCCTTACAATCTTTATATATATGCTTTTCTGCAAAATATTTTGACTTTGCTGAAACAGGGAAATGGCTGATAATAAGCCCAACCTATTTCTGACTGGGAACTCCCAACCTCAGAATCTAAACCTAAACATATTTTAAAAGAGGACCTTGTCTACCTGGGTTACACCAAACTGAACTATGTGTCCAAATATGTATGATTGCAATACGTAGTAGGATGTGTAAATTTACAAAAGTGGATAAATTGTCAGTCTTTGAAAAGCCTGTTTACAATTGCTTTTCCTTTTTATTTTTTTTTAATATTTTCCTGCATAGTGTTTCAGAAAATCATAACAACTGTGATGCCAGAGACAATCTGGAATAAAAGTACTAAGGTTTATTATTAAATTGAGACCGTAGTTCCACTAAAAGTATAATGACTTTTACATCCTCTTAGTCCATGGTGGTGAGCCAAGTGAAACCACCAAACTGCGTAATGCCAGACTAAAAATAAAAGAGGTTTTATTGTTCGTAATATCCCACACACCTTTTCTCCGTTCAGATAACGCAGTAAGGATGACACCAAAGAATGAATTAATTTCTAGGAAGCTCTGTTTTTCACTTTAATATCAAGACCTTAATATTACACTAGTAAAAATAATTATATAGTGGAAAACACTTAAAAACGCATGACTAATTATTTTATTGGTATGAGTAGTGTAACAATGGTATCTCCATAATAGGACACTTTTACAAAGGTAGTGGCAGAATAGCTATTAAATTGTCTGTGTGAAAAGTTGAAATAAAATATTCTTTTTCCACATTCTCTGAACTGAGGTTTAAAATAAGAATTGTTAAAAGATATTTGCAGAATATCTTTCTTGCCTACATCATAAGAGTTTAGGGATCTTTAAAGGTAGTGATTATATATGACAGGAAGGGTTAATGCTCAAGTACTCCTAAGTCCACGGAAAGAAAAATGTTCTGTATACTGCTCAGATATGGGCTTCTGTCAAGGCCTACCTCAAAGCCCTGTGGACTTCATAGAGTTACTTCAATTGCCTTTTCAGGATGTAAATCAATTAAGATGAACAAAATAAAAATGGGAGGTTTTGATTTTGCTTATTTTAAAAAATGACTCTGATACTGTGGAAGAAGCAACAGAAATGTACTTTGGAAATGGAGGACAGACAAAAATTTTCATGCCATTTGATTCTCAGACTAAAAAGGAATTAAATTGTAACTTAACCCTTTATTAGTCTGAAAGAGTGCTTTCTTGTTCTGTATATTGTGATTTCAAAGTTCAGTCTTGTAAAGGGAACTGGAAATCAAAGGAGTCTGATATGTACCACGCTGCTTCCAGATCCAGTGAAGATTTTCTGTTCTAGAAATCCTGCAGCAGTTTCTGCCTTTGCTCATGGATATTGGATTTGGGGTGGCTGTTTCAGTAATTTATCTACAGTAGAGAACCAGATTTTTGTTATGACTAAGGCCAGATACAACAGTTTTATTCATACCTAGTATAACGTACCTCATGCTTTCTTTTTCCAATTTGAGTGCTGCATATTTATAATAAACTCATTAGCAAGAACTCTACCTCTATGTGGTCTGCTCGTTTACCTTAGCACTTTTATAGCCTTCAATATTAAAAAAAAATACTACTATTAATTCATGCTTGAAAGTTCTTCAAAAGCAGTTTCATATAAAGTCAGTCATAATATTGAAACCCTTATTGTAAGGAAAATTATTTGCACTTGACATGTTGAAAGCACTGGGATTGTAGGTTTTTGAGACTCACACAATATGCAGTATGCCCTGAAAGAAATTTTGAATTATCTAAACCAGAAATACAGTAATAATTACTCTGAAATTTTATAATTCCATCGATAATTTTATTCCCACTCTTCTTTTGGTTCTTTCAGACTGGACTATTTTACAGGAGTTAACAGAGGTCTCTGGGGAGCAAACCTTTACAAATGTTTTCTAAACATCAGCATACTTTAGATCAGATGTTTTAGGGATGCACAATACCATCCTCATTTTCTGTCCTCAAAAAATGAATCAGTAGTACATATAAGCACAAAAATAATTAATGGAAGTGACAGAGAAACTTCCTGTACGTTTCTATTCCTTTTCAGTTTAATTTTCTTAATAGGTCTGCAAAAAGGTTTGTTTTCATTTTCTGGTTATCATCCTTGCCTTTTTTTTTTTTTTGGTTTTTTTTTTTTTTGTTTTTTTTTTTTTTTTTTTTTTTTTTTTTTGTTTGTTTTTGTTTTTGTTTGTTTGTTTGTTTGTTTTTATTTTTGTTTTTTTTTGTTTTTTTTTTGTATAGCGATCTTCTAGTGATCAGCCAAGAAATTATCTGTAGAAAAGTACTGTAGAAAAGTATCTGTAGAAAACAAAAATTCACGTTTTACTGTGACGTATGGCAACATAGAATGCTTTAGGCATTGGAGGCTATGAGTGTAGGAGAAGACTTCAGGAAAAATGACGTACTAGAACTTCAGAGTAGCAGAAACACAGTCTGTCACTGGTTTTGGAACCCTGGAGCTACGCACTGTTGACTGCCTTCATGTTTTTTGCATCATCATCCTGGCATTTCTCAGACACATCATAAACCCTATATTCTGCTCTAGAATGATTTAAATCTTGATTTCTCAGACTTGTATTTCTAACCAGATCTCAGATACCTTCTCTCAAAAACATATGCAAAGCCTGGAAAAAACACTTCCATGCAGTTAAATACCAAGAGGAGCCAGATTTTAGGCATCTTGTTGCAGCTCTTCTGTTCCTCTTAGGTAAAAGGAAACATGAGATATTTTACAAATTTTTTTGTATGCCAACATTAATGCTGTCCTTGAACTGCCCTGTTCCAAAAATGTTCTGTGAAGAACTCAGTTCAAAAGCATTTCACATTTAAAGAACTGCATTCCTTATTTCTTACCCAGATGTCTGTGTCAGGGGACTGGCAAGGCTTTCACAGTACTTATTCTGATGGGCGAATTACACCCATAGCAATTTATTAGTACTTACTAAATTTCAATCTCTTTATTTCCTCCTCTGTTAAAATTAATTTTGTAATAATGATTTTTTCCTTCCCTACTTTCATTTCTTTTCATGGGTTTATTAGTGTATAGCTTCAGAAGGCTTATCTGCCCTGTATTCTGACATCTCCTTAATATATCTTTAAGCTAGTTTAATGCTTTGCCTGACTGCTATTCTCAATACACTTATTATCGATGATAGGTGTAATAGAAACAGTGTTACTTCTGAAAAATGGCTGGACATTTCATTACTGTCATTTCACTGAGAAATAGGGGTTTGTTTAATGCATATGAAAAATACTAGCAGAAATAAAAGATCAAAAGGGATAAAAAATCAAAGCAATTTTTCTTCTTTTCAGATGCCAGATTGAGAGTTCTCAGTGTACTTTAAACAATGATTTATTAGTCTTTTGAGATTAGAGAAGTTTGTGCCTTTTTAAGCATAAAGTTTTCTTATCCTGGAAATAAAAGGGCAGTAGCATAACATACTAATTATTCATGGCACTTATATGGTAATATGTTTCTATATAGAATTTCTTTTCCTAGCTGTTACTAATTCCATGTATACTAATGAAATAGCTGTAATACAAACCAGGTAGTAAATTCAATAATAAACATAGTAAAAAATCTCATTTTTGAATGAGGACAAATGTCCTTTTATCATAGCAACAAAAAAAACTGTTTTACTATGTAATTTTTAATTTCATTCACTATTTCATTTTTATCTGTAACCATCAGATTAGGCTTAGTTCTTGGGAAAATCTCCTGCAATACAGCTTCCACAACACAACAAGAACTGGAAAAATTCTTTGATCTTTTTGTATACAGGCTATGGAGAGCTCAGCCATGCCAGTTCAGTCATATAATTAACCCTGGACTGGTTCTCCCATGGTTTTGGGTTGATTTTTCAGTTGGAGGGTTTTTTTTGTGGATTATCTCCCCTATCTTTTCTTGGTTTTTCTAGCTCTCTCTCTGAGAGCTAAAGAGTGAGACAATACTTGGAACTGTTTAAATGGCAGAAAATGCTCATTAGTATTCAGCTGAAAGACTAACTGGACAATGAGCGTTACAGGTCATTGAAGGCTGAAGACTGATAGGACCAGGAGGCTTCTTTTTTTTTGTATTTATCATCAAAGAAGAAATAGAAGAAAAGCAAAGAATGAGAATATGGTCAGGAAAAACCTGGAACATTCCAGTCAATTAAATATCCTATGTTTAATTTTCTAAACATACCTTTTACTTCACAAAAGCTTCTGCGTCTGTTTTACCAAGGGTACCTGTTTTCTAATATTTCTTTGGAAGTCTTATTCTATTAAGGCCTTTGCTGCTGGCTATTTCTGCTTGTAAAGAAAAGAGACATTTGTTAGTAAATTTGTACTAGTTCATTTTTTGATATTATTGTTGTGAAATAGGAGATAGTCACCAATTTTTATGAATTTTGAGTTAAAGTATCTGTCTGTGGAGCATATATCAAGAATATCCTGAAATAAGATGACAGATTCAAATAAACTCTTGAAAAGCAGAATGGCATCTTTGCCTCTGCAGACTGAACATCAGTAATTATTGGAGAAACCATAGGGCCAGAACCTTAGCAGCTGTAAATCAGTAAAACTTCACTAAGCCAAACAGAACTACCTTAATTTACAGAAGCTGACTACAGCAATATTATTTTAGAAGGTTTTATGTGCAAGACACACTCTGCTTAACAGCAGGTGCAAGGTACTTTTTACAGTTTAAGCTATTTGTGAGGAATGAGACAGACTGACTAGGAGGAAAGTATTTAGTCCAGTTTGTGTGAAAAATATGGTGATTAATTTAAAATGCACTTAAAATTCTGCAGAGCACTTGGAAAGAACAACGACTTTTCAACTGCCATTTGTGTGAGTGGCAGCTCATTATGCATTAGAAACAGAACTTCAATTTATATAAATGTTTCAGTGGTTCTACTTGTATAATGCTCAATCAGGTACTTTCATGCTTGTGCTCAATATTGCATTACACTCTAAGTTCTGCAACAGATACAGGAAAGTTATGTACTAACTCAAGCATACCACCAAGGTAAGGATTTTGGAGTCTTTGCATAAGCAGACAGTGTGCCATGATACGATAATTTTCAGACAATTCAGACACAGAACCACAAAATAGCTCTGTTGTGTTGCCTATCTGTTGGCAACCTCTAACATAACTAGAACAAAGATGCCATGTTGAACTCACAGCCTCATGTGAAAACAAAAAAGTATTATTAAATAATAAATGCTCATCATTAAGGAGCAGTATTGTTTCATTCAATAGCATAGCATTTCTTGTGATATCGAATATAACTGTAAAGTATGTACATTTTAAACCAGATAATTATCCAAAAGTCCTTTAAAACTACAATATTATAGTCTTCAACTACCATCTTGGTTTAGTAAATTATTTCTCCGTATATGGTATCATTATATCAAATGGGGAATCACTTTTCCTAAGGTTCCCTTATGTAAAATAATCTGTGGGAAAAGATTTTATAGAACTGAAATCTGAGTTGGTACTATAATAAAATAATAATTCCCCAGCTGGTGACACACGTTAAAAAAACCCCACATTTTCTTCTTATTCTGATCTGTCCCTGACGATTCTAGAACAATGACTGGAACTTCTTTAAGGTTTAGTACAAATCCACTTTAAAAGCTTAAGTTCCCTTAGGCTCCCTTTAGTCACCTAAAACAATGGATGTTCTTTTTCTCCTTAGGAAGAACTAAAATTTTCTTCTTTTGTCTTCTTATGTAGCTTTTAGCTTGATACTGCAGATCTCGTCTTTTTTCATGGCTTTGAAAGTGAAGGTGTTGACAACTGCAAAGTTCTGCTATGATTACCTGGAGATGTCAGAATTGAATTCTTTAGTCCTTTTATCAGGTACATGAATTTTAGGGAAAGATATACATTAAGTGTAGCATAGTATCTCTCTGAGAATATTTTTCAAGCTTTTTCAATCATTATACAGAATCTCCAGCCTGCATTTTTGTGTTTCTTCTCCTTCACAATATTGGAGGACCTGGAGTTAGGCTCCTGGAATTATTACGAAACTAAAATGTAATATACTTCTCTTGTAGACTTGAGTTAAAAAGAATATTGTTTTTTTTTCCAGTTGTTCAGTTAAGTACTTACTATAAGGAACAGTAAGTATTAGATATTTTGTACTTACAAACCTTTAAAATAGCTTTGATAAGATTTCATAGATTCTATGTCCCATATAGCTTATGGAAACCAATATTCCATTGTAATAATATTGTTTCACTTCTGAGTCTCTCAAAATTGGATTCTGTTGTTTAAGAATTGAAAGCTATTTCTCAGAATACAATTTTACTTTGTACTTTTGTACTTTTATTGCAGTGGCTTTAGGTGTATAGCAGTGGAACCTCTTCTATTAAATATTTCACTTTTTGGGTTTTTTTACTCTCTTTCTTGTGAAAAGTGTTGTGTTCTTACAAGCAATTTGTTATGTCTCATTTCTTTCCTGTAAGTGACTTCTTTTTTAACCATCATTGTTGGCATAAAATGGCCACAGACAAATGAGTATGAAAAATCTTTTCATACAGTAAATTCAAAGAGAACCATCCACTTTATCTTGCATGGAAGACTTAGAAAAAAAATCACAACACTTTTAGAACATTTCCCAGGTTTTAAAGTTCCCCTTACTGGGAATGATATTTAGTGTGTATGATTTGAAATATATAAAAATTTCAAGCACTTAAATTTTCCTCAGAATGAATTAATTCTTTTGGCACCAAAAAAGAGTAAAACTAATATCCACAGTTATTTTATTTATACCACAGTTTTTTTGCATCTTTTTTTCAAATGGCATTACAAAAGAGAAAGTCGTGATGAACAAGCATCTAATAATGAAGAGTGGTTAAAAGAATCTATATAAAGATATGAACCATGTCTGAAAATACTCAACCTGAAGCTCTGTTCATTTTCACCACTCTTATACACTGAGACATAAGTGCCCCAAGTCTGGTAATAGATGCTGGAAAAGTTATGTGTACTGTCTGAGCTCACACCATTTGGGTTTCAGTGCATACATCAGAAAACAGTTCTGCCAAGGATAGAGTAATTATCCAGAACACTTTTGGAAAACCATGTGTTTATAAGTGTGTCACAAACAATGCCTCTCAATGTGAATTATTGAGCTTTTGTCTTTCCCAAGGTGATCATGATATAGGTATAACAAAAGAATTACTCCAGCTGAAGGTAGAAACTTTGAAAGATTTTTAAAGGGAAGGATGGGGTGATAGGGAACACAATGTGGTTTATCTAGGAACAAAATAAATCCTTTGATACTCAAATCTTATTTATCAGTGAGTGATTACAGTCAATTAATGATGATGTAGAATAATATTGCATTGATCAACCTTAAATTTAATGAGATACATACCTGAAAAATATGATTCACATGTGATGTATTATTATCATTTTCATAGTTTTATTCAATACATGTTGAAATGTTCAGAAACTATATGCCAGCTCATAGCACTGCAAATCTTCTGTAATTTTTGCTTTTCTTCAGTGAAGAATTATGGTAAAGTTATGAATTGATTTTAGAGTGAATAGCAAGAATAAACCAACAAATAAGCAGAAAAAAACCTGTGATGATTTTACTTCTATTGAACTTTTGAACTTTCTTATTTACTGAATGATTAGGAATTAAATATTTTATGTTCTGAAAAAAATAAGTCTATCATTTATGGATCTTTGTATCTATACATATTTACATGGCCCTGATTTAGGGATAATCTCTTTAATGATCATCACACGAAGAACATGAATTCACAGAAATCAGAGAAAAGAAAGGCCATTGAGATCATTGCATTTATTCACTTGCTGGTGCAGCAAGCTGGATTAGGAAGGCACCAGTAAATTAAATTTCAGGCACATAAGATTTACCACTTCTCATTAATAATTGAGTTTCCAGAGTGTTCCTGCTAGATGTTTCAGAAAACATTCCCTTTTGTTAAGGCAAGAATGTGTTCTCTGATCCAAACCTCAGAAAAATAGCCTTTTATTTACTTATTTGTCTATTTCAGTGCCTTTTGATATTTTTAAGGTAGGTTGTTGTTTGTTTTTTTTCATGGAGGAACCTCAGATGGTCATCAGTCTTTCACACAAACGATGACCTAAAGGACCGAGAAAATGTTGCCTGAAAACCAACATTGTTTACAGACCACCTGTCCTCCCCTTTCATATTTTGTTTTGTTTCCTATGAGTATATGTATGTTCTGAACATTTAGCCATTAATCAGACATTGTATCAGCATAATATCATAATAACTTAAAATACATTCTTTTTTTTTACTTTATTTTCAGTAATTTTTTGAGACATACATGGTATCTGTTCTTATGTCTATATAGAGCAGTGGCTATTTTTTCTTAAATATTTTTGCTTCAACAATACATGTTAAAGTACTTACCCAAAAATTTTCTTTGGCTTTGAGTTCAGCAAACTCAAACTCATGGGTCCGAAAGTGCTGAGTTTTAGACATATTTTAGACACATTAGATTTACCATGCATGAATAAAGCGCCTGTGTGCAACATGTGCTCTCTTAGACATGATGGGTCATGAATGGACAAGCAAAGTGTTTGTTTGTTTGGATCCCTGGAAATTCTGAACAAATCAGCCAAGGGACTATTTTCTGGACAGAAAAATGAAAAAAAGGAAATGGGTATACTGGAAGCTTTCCTCAAGATGTTACTGGAAGATACATGCAAAGATTGAATGCTTTGTTTCCTTGAAGTCACATTTCTGACTGTCTGTCATTGATTGCCTATCTGTTGTAAAGTAGTTCTAAGGAAAGATGAGAATAAAGTCACCCTAAGGGGGAAAAAACTCATAATCCTTCAGCTATAAGGACAGCCCGAAGTGTAAAGAAAACAATAAGATCACAGTCATGGTTCTTAATACCTCTTACTAGATCTCAGTAGTAATAGATGTTGAAGTTCTTACCAATAAAGATAAAAATTCAAAATTGTATACAAATTAAGAAGGCTATAGTATACCTGTGAAGAATGCAGCCTTCTACATTTATTAATTTATCCTAAAGTATATTTAGTACTCAGTTATAGAGAAGTTCAGACAATTTGAGGGAATTTGGGGAGTAAGAGTTAAACTATGACAGGCAAAGGCTAGGATAAACTCTTCTGTAAAGTAGAAGCACTGGAAGGCAGCATTTTGGTCTTCCTCTACTCTTTTCCTCTGTGTTATTCCCTGAATGAGTTATATAATAATAAATTGCTGTGATCTGAGATGATATCTCTCTGCATAAAATGAGAGGTCTATAACTGCAAGGCAGAAATATATTGTGAAAGATGGCTACAGTCCCCTTAGAATAATATTTAAAAAATAAGTGTAAAGATCCTTTATCCAAGACAGCTGTTCAGAAAAAAGATGATCATAAATTCCCTCACACATGAATGCATAGTAATAGAACAATCAGTAATAGAAACTAATCAGAAGACTTCTATTAAGGAAAAAATTCTAATTAAAAGGGACATATTTTTATCTGCAAACAGAAATACATGTTATCATAGCATATGGTAAGTCTACTCACAAGATACTTTTCAATTCAAAGTGTTGTATTTTGTAAGCCCACTAAAGTCTTACAGTTTTAGAAAACACTGGTTTAAATACACTTCAGAATACTTTAAATTATGTCTACTTCATATTTCCTTTTATTGGTGTCATCTTCCCCCTTGAAATGCCTGTGATGAAACACAAAAAACCCTCAGATTGTCTATGTTCAATATAGTGAAGTCATCTGATGCTACAGGTGATTAAAATAGTATTGAGAAAAATTTGTGAGCATAGGATTTATATTAATTGCAGAATTAACACAACCTGTTAATTTCAGCAAGAAAATTGAAAGAGACAATGGGAAGACAAAAAGTCAATGATATTTATAATAAATTCTGAGGTTTGAATAATATTTTTAAAGAACTGTTCATATTTTTAAAGTATTGTGGGGTGGCTTTAAATTGCACCTATTTAAAAACAATAAGCCACAATTGTTGCCTTAGGAAACAGACTGAACAAAAAAGAAAAAAAAAAAATTAGGCAGCAGTCAATTTAAAGATGTTCTGAGAAATTCCAGTTAAAAGAATTAAAACAATTAGAGGTATGACGTAAGGCATTATGTAAGGTGAAATGAGCTGAAGATTTTATTAAGACCAATTTATAAAAGGTACTAGAACAATAAAGGAAAAAAAGCCTTGTTTTTCCTGCATATGAAGGGCAGCTATAAAAACTATACAAATGGTATTTTCTTTCAACTCTTCCTTCATACACCAAATATCACAGTTACTTGTATTCACCTCTGCACCAAAAATAGCTAAAAAACACAGGGTCACTACAGCACAAAAGATTAAGAAATTTTTCAATTCGACACTTGAATCTTATAGTAAATAACTGTAAATATATAAACTCAGGTGAAGTAAATTCTAAATCATTGTTAAAGAATTAAATATAACTCTTCTCAGTGATTACTTGAATGTCTGGGAGCCTTGCACTGTGATTTAAACAACTTGTTCTTTTAGCTACTTCCAGCCTCTCCTGTAAATTTTTTAGTTTCAATATTGCTGAAGACAAAGTATTATTTATTTATCATCCCCAGGGGGAAATTAGATGTAAGAGTTGTTTCAGATAATTTATAGTAGTTGATCTACACATCTCAGGAATATTCCTTTTTTATATTCTCCTGAATACTGAACACCATTGTCATTGGGTTTAGTTATGTCTTCTGTTATTGACTATTTATGAATTGTTAAACTTATCCATGATAAATAGAACAGAAATAATTAATGCATGCATAGTTTTTTTCTCCATTCCTAAGCTTTTACACAATAAAAATATGCACAGTTTATCTCTTCCTGATTTTCACATTTCACATTTTTTAGTAATAAACTTCTTAGGGCTTGTTCTGGAGTGGGCTTAGTCTCAAAAATGCAACTTCTTTGAATAGATCTTTATAAAGAAAAAGCTTGTAGAGATTGAAATGGAACTCTTCACTCTTCATTGTTTACATGCTCTTTTATTAAAACGGTGCATTAATCACAGTTAATAAATTTGATACCAAAATTCAAGGACAGAAAACTTCTTCCAAGATTGGGATAAGTCTACAAATACTCTCAAAGTATTAAGAAACAGAAAAAATGTAAAATGTATCCCATCATTTGTTAGCGAAATAAGTAGCTTTAAACTATGAGAATTTTTTTTTTTACCATGTGCGTGAAAAAAATATTAAAAATGCTACTAGTAAAAAGCAATAGTATCACAAATTTTCCAACAGTTCTCCAATAAGCTCTGATAATCATATTTGTAACAAAACATAAGGTCTTAAGTATGCTCTACATGATATTTTCTTTGAATCAAAACTACTCTTTTCCTGTTCAACTTTCTGGGTTGGGCTTTTTTGGCTTTTAGGTCCTCAGGTTGGTCATATATTAGGGAATATATTGTTCTGTTAAATGTAGAGAGAAAACTCTAATAGCTTGATTGGTATGTATGTACAAAATAGAAGTTGTCTTGTGAAGAATATCAAGCATTTCAACTAGACTAGGAGACTTTTATTTCCATTTTAATGTCACGGGGCATTTAAAGATAGATAAATCTGAGCCAGTCATATATTATTTTAACCAGGGAATTATTTGAAGCAAGTTTTAAATGAATGGTCTAATTCAACATTAGGGAAATTTCAGTAGGAAAATAAGAATTTGGTATTGACAATGCAGCACACTTTGTGTCTCTCAGAAAATGATCTCACTACCTGAAAGACATGTTCAATATTGTACAAGCTCTCTGTGTTCAGGAATGACTTCAAACTTTAAACTAAGGTCTTATTTTGTTTCTTGGCATCTCAGTTACACCTTACTAACTACTTAGCTGTTAGAATTCTAAAGATAACTGACACTGACATAGTTTTTGTTAATAAAGGAAATATGTGAGATACTGGTTTCCATCTTCTTTTGTTTCAAGGAAAATGCAGTCATTAGCAATTGGCAAAGAGAAAACCTGGTCCTGATTGTCTTGTCTCCTGTTACTCCTCTGGTAACCCAGTTTGTGTTCCTGGTGATCCCACCACACATTGCTCTTATCTAATGGGAAGGTCTGAATGGAGGTAGAATGGAAGAAGTTATGATCCAAAGCTCATTTTTCTTTGATGTGTCAACAAAAACAGATCTATTTTATTACAAAATAATTCTGTCCATCAGTTAGAAGTCAAACAAAGGAACTGCTCAGTAGTTAGAAGTTGCGCTATCAGTTTCTTTTTGGAACATTTTCTCTTAAATGTCTGTCCTAGCCTGCACTTACCTTGTGCAGCTGTACTTTATGCCTTTTGCTGCTCATATTTTCCTTTTGCATAGCTAAGTAGACGTGGAGCAAGCAAGTGCAATGGGAAAGAACAAGCTTGCTTCTGCATACCTGCGCTAACATCCTGGATAGCAATTATTGTTTGCAAACACTCTCAGACAGGCTATTCACAAGTGACTGAAGGAGGGTAAAAGGTGCTCAGTCAAGTGAGGAACAGCATCTACTCCAGTCACTGTTTCAATACAGAACAGCATCACTTGAGGTGGCTGAAAATGTCACTGTTTCTCAGCATTCACAACTTTGTGCTAGATCCTTCAGATTACCTAAAAACCCCATATCTGATGAAGCATGCACGGGTTGATCTTGCCTGTAAGAATGTAACAGGTTGGCTCGGTAACATCTATATGAAGTAAGTTGTTAAATTTGTGTTGTGTCATCAAAGTCACCATTTGTTTCCATGTAGGACATTTTCTATTTGGCATCTGTTGAGAATTCTTTATTTTAGCTTGGATCAAAAATCATTCCCTGTCATTTACCTCAATATGTTGTTCTGAAATTCTGAAATTGCTCCAGAGGAATTAAGTTTACATGATGTTCTCTGAATCTTTTTTATAAGACTTAAAAGTTATGTTTATAAGGAAAGACATGGAAAATAATAAAGAATAATAAACAATAATATTTTGATGCACTAATGATGATAAATCTTTAACAGCAAAATTTTTCACTTTCAAAATAGAGGGGAATATGGTTGCAGGTCTCTTTTCAATGTGAAGGAAACATTTGTGCTGAAAATTTTAATCTTCAAATCAAAAATGCTTGCTTTCTGTCACAAGTCACCACAGAATACAGTCTTGAAGAACAGCAATAATGTTTTCACAATATGAAGAAGCAGTGTACTCTGTATTTCTCTTTGGATATTTGGAACATAAATCTAGAGAAATACTGATGAAATGAAGGTGAAGGGAATTTGGAGCAAAGAAGGGTCACCAGACATCACATATTGAGTATTTATTACGGACATTTTATGGTCTTCCGACATAGGTTTCCAATTGTAATTTCCTAAATTTAAACTACCCTATCAGTGGGAATGAAATATCTGCACCCATGCTCTACAGCTACTTTCTTTTAGACAGGTCTAAGTCCTCATTTCTGTAGGCCAAAACTGGAAATGGATGGATCAGGCATATTTGTTAGCTTTTGGTTTCATGTGTATTTTCTGAAAGAAAATTATGAAAGTCTTCATAAAAAATGTGGAAAGTGTATGCTCCATTTCAGGTTTCAGGGAAATGAGTATCTGCCAAAAAATTGCTCTATGACTGACCCTTTTCTCCATAGTCCTCTACTAGACCCTCTGTTTCTCTGCCTAATATCTTCTCCATCCAGGGTTGTCTTCTGTTTTTTCACTCAATTTCCTCCCCTTCCCACTTCATAATTCTCACATTACCATTGACTTCCTCTTAAGGTGCTTTGCTGCAGCCAGACTCTTCACATTTGACGCGAAAAGGGAGGACTGGAGGTTTTCAACAAGGTTGCTGAACGTGGTTTGTGGGGCTTTCATTTCTGTCCTCTTAATGGCAAGAAAGGAAATACATCACCTGTCATACCATCAGAGCTGTTAAACCTGTTTGTGGTGAAACAAAAAATACTGACAAGTATTCTAAGAGACAGCTTCTACCAAAACCATCAGCTTTACAACATTATAATTAACCAGAAGTGGTCTTGTAACAGAAAGCCTCAAGCAGCCTTAACTGTAGGTGGCACTACTGGCTGTGTCTATGAAAAAAAGTTATGGGAAAGCTTCCAAAGGGCCTCATGCTACAAACCTTGCATGTACAGTTCAAATTCTATAGAGCATTCTCAAGAGTAAGGACATATAGCTACATAGTTTTTTAAGTGCGTGCTTTAATTAAATATCCCATGCTTACAAAAGGAACTAATTTACCTTGCTGATTACTGAGGAAATAAAAAGTATACAAAATAATTTGCATTCATATCTATACAACATGAGTTAGAATGCATCAGCTGATCAGAATTAGATGACCTCTTCATACCTTTTTTCCCTAAAAAAATTGATCTTTCCTTCTCAGTTTAAATAATCAGTTTCAGACAGAAATAAGCCTAAAAATTCTCATAGTTAATGGTCTTATATTCAAGTGGTTTTTTTTTCCTTTTTGTATAAAATAGTTTCAGACAGAATGAAAAAGTGACAAAAGGTGACAAAAATACAAAGTTAAAATGGATGTACTTAGCTCCTCTGAGTTTGTTTCAGAACCTTAATCCTATTGTGTATTTGGGTTTGGTTTTTCATCTAAACTAGTTCTAGTCTAATGCAAAACGGTACAGGAATAACTTTATCAAATTTTGTACTGGATGTATATTTTCAGCAAGAACCAATATTACTATTTTGTAGTGCTAAAATATTTGTTAGATAATTAAGCTCTCTGCTGTGCTGGCATCTGCTTCTGCTTTGCATAGCTATGTATTGATATAAAAATAATGTCTGACATGTAAAAAGTAGCTTGCTGCCTGATTTCTAGCAAAGAAGTGAGCAGACTGTTATTTTTTTCAAGCTTTACTAGATGGAAAAAAGATCAGGCCAAACTGGGTCATACAACACTAAGATCTGTTCCAGATCAGTAAAGCCTTTTTATCCAATTTAGTCCCATACTAGAAATATTCCTCACATTTTATATTATGCGTTTCTAATTTCAAAGCCCATGCCATATAATTATTCTGTGTAATCAAACCTAACTGCTGGTTTTCTACACCAAGCTAGTGAATGAATATTCTGTCAGTAAAGCCAGTATTTAACTATTTATTTGAGAAATGTGCAGACCCATAATTGTAGAAATTTGATAAATCTGTAATTAAAATGTGTAATTGTATGTATTTGTTATCAACATTTATGAAAAAGAGCAAAAGAAATAATACACATCAAGCAACAAAAGGAAACCCTGAAAGAGAATGGCATGTTCTGACAAGTTACTGTTTAGTTTTGACCAGAATGCCAAGTCTTGTCTTCTTTCAGTCTGATTATAAATAAGATTATACGTCCATGCTCACAGAATCTGCACTTTCCAGGCAGCAAGCTTCTATCTCATTTGATATTTTATTTTATTTTCCAAAATCAAGCAATACCCAGAAAGTCCTAAGCATTATTTGAGCTCCTGCAGTGTGGTTTTGATGGGATTTCATACCTTCACTTTTTTGTTTTTAACTACCATGACAGAAAATTCTTTAACTCCATCTGTACTGCTATTTTGAAACTGCTATATAATAAGTTATTCTATTTAAAGCTATAGAAAAACAGTTCTGAAATATATATAGTAAACATTTCTTAATTATGCAATTTTTAAAATTCAGAAAAGAATGTCATCATATATTACAGTATTTCCAAAAGACAGAGAAATAAATTCTTGTGCTAAACAAAGTGATCATAATCTGTCAGGATAAGGAGAATCTGTTTTTCTTCATGATTTATTTTTTAAAATAATAACAATTAAACATTAAATATATCTTGTCTGATTTTCTAAATGGCTTCAGAATTCTTAGCCTACGTGCAGATTTGGAGATATTGCAAGGAGATGTAAAAAAAACCTGCGAGATGATTTGGAAAATGATTTTAACAAATTCAGTGGACATAGACATTTGCCAAAGAACATCTGTTGGTGTTTTTAGAATCCATATGTGAAAAAAAGAAGCAAGGAAAACAATTGAAAACAAACTGTTAAAACCCCAAACAAAACCTGTTTTCTGTTATGATAATGCTTCATAGTCAAGCTTGGAACTTGACACATTCTTTTTCTACAACAGATATTTTTTACAGAAAATATTTTTATTTTTTTCTAGTTAAAATTCACACAGTAACAGTGCTGCTAATTAACAGTCAGACATGTCTTCTCTTTCAACATATAAACATGGCTTTAATCTTTTTTTTTTCAAAGCAAACTTCATTGAAGAAAATTGGTGGTATTCCATCTTTTACCGAGAAAAAAACCAGTTTGTATTAGTCATTAAAGTAACCAGTATTTTGCTTTGATCAGAGATCTAAATTCCTCTAGATTTCTTCCAATAGTTCCAAAAATTAGAAATCTACTGGAAGCCTTGATACAATCTAAGTACACAAGCATGAGAGGGCTACTTTCTCTCAGTATTTGGAATACAGGGATATTGCAGAGCCACTTCTGTCCTGGAGATAACCTGTCGCTTGCTACAATGCAGTGGGATGCTTATGCTTGGTTTCCCAAAGTGGCAGGCAGATAAAGAGGTGTGGGTGAATGGGCCTGAGGGACAAAATGTTTTTTAAGAGACAGGCATGAGGTGCTGCAATGCTTCAGGGTGTGGGCATTTCTGTGGGAGTCTTAACACTGGTCTCACTGAGACTTTTAACTTGCACCAGAGTGAAATGAGTAGGTAATAGGTACAGAATTAACATTCCAAAGGAATATTTGTTCCTCATTTTTTCCCCATGGAGAATATGAATTACAGTACTATAAATAAAAAGTATGTTTATATACATTGTAAACTTGAATCTGTGTTTTGTAATGCTGGTTTATATTGTGTAATTGCACAGACCTTCCACACAGCAGGAACTGAAGAGCCAAGTGCTGAAGTACCTTGCTAGGGTAGAACAGCTGTATTTGTGTTCAGCAGTGTCTTCTCTTGCACAGATACACCAGTGCTTAATATTTACTCTTTTTTAGGAGGCAATGTGAGCTACTACCAAGCAATCAATTATTTATCAGTGGAACAAGCCTTAAAGGACTGTTCTTTCTGAAAACAACGCAAGCACATTATCTAGTTGCCTTACAACATCCGAATTTTTCTATTTGTTTTATTAGTACATAGCATGAAAATCATGCTGAAAGACACCACGTGGGCTGGCTCAGGAAAAAGGTCTGTTACAGCAACCTACTCTGTAACTCTGATAGTGGACCATTGGGGAAGTTTTAAGTAGTTCTTGTAAAGAACACTCAGAAATTAGTTCACGGGAATGTCTAATCTGTTTATATTAATATTGCAACATGTGAATTTGATTATATTTGTAGCATATAGGAAAAGTTTGTATAAAAATGCTGAGAGTATCATAAAAAGAGATTTATCTTTGTGGTAGGCAAAGTGTAATAAAAATTTATTTGAACCAATGACCCTAGAGTCTGTTTGAATATTCAATCACTTTTTACATCTGTGGGATTATTTTTTCACAGAATCAATCTTTTGTCTTACCAAATAGGAAACACTGGATACCCCACAAACTTTCTCCTCCGTGCATGTCTTTCTTCTTGCTTTTCATACGTCACAACTAGAGATCCTCTGAGGTGTGCTGCACTTCCATGGTGCCAGGAAGAGCTTGAGCTGCGTTCATGTAGGCATATTTCGTAGGAAAGACAACAGTCATAAGTTCATTCTTTTGCAAAACTTAGATCACTTTGTCTGGCTTTGCAGTAAAGAACTCCTCATATTTTCCTGCATGAGTATTGCTGTTATAAAATGTCTTCGTTTCTTCCTGAAACAAATAGTACAAGTGGGGAAAATTAATTTGCTTTGTGTTCTCTTTGATTCAGAAGTGTCAAACCTGCCAGACAATATCTGCTGCCTTTTGTGTGCACAAGAGTGTGTACATATCTGTATATCCTTTTCCTTTTTCTAGAAAAGACATCACAGAGCAGTAATGGATTATGAATCTGATAACATTTTTGCAAGAGATATTTTACCTCAGTAACCAGAGTAGTAAATTTTAATATGTATAATAATGTGCAAGTGCATTCTCTGGCAAACTTCTAAATCTGGGACCATCATGTAACAATTTTATTCAGATGCCATTGCATGAGAGCAGAAACAAAATTGGGAAAGTACAACCATGAAGTACAGGTGATGACTGAAATTTGTGCATCTATTTGTTAAGACTTGAATTTCATGTTAATTCCAGAGAGTAACTTCTTAAATTTTTATTGAATTTTAACACTGTCAATAAAATATATGAACTCTACAGTTTAAAACCTATACAACTGAGATTTATAATAAACATTTTGGATAATTCCTGTCCTCCTAATCTGAATTGCTGGGATAGTTGTGCTCAGTATTAAACCTTCAACTGATTTTCAAAAGGGAACAGCAAAGAACTTTGTACCATCGCAAGAAAAAGGTTTGTATTTAAGTTAGATGCCTAGAATTGGTACATGCAATAGATAAACTCTGACCACATACCAGGGAGGTCCATAGTCCCAGATAGGATCACAGCAGGAAGTTAGTGATTAATGATCTAGGGTAATTTAGAGCCAAGTTTGTTACAAACTCAATAAATCTTAAAGCCAGGGGAATCTTATCTAAGACTGATAACAAGGAGCAGGAACATTGGCAGGCCAATGGCAGGAAGCTTTAAGAACACACCATGAAGGAGGAACACTGTTTGGCAATACTTAGACTATAATTCTGTAATAATTGAAATAGCTTTGGAGAGCAGGAAATGCATATAGTCTGAGGGAACAACAACAGAAAATGATGTTACACATATTGGAATATTAGTGTCCATATTCAACATTTTCTTAGAAATTTAATGAATTTGTCACATGTGTAAGAGAACTGGATAAAAAAAAAAAGGCTAAACCCAACATAAAGCCCAAACCAGTAGCCAATGCAAACCCCTTTGGCTTCAAACAACAATTAGTCCCTTTGGTACTACGAAAATTCTTTCTATAATTCACTTCTGGAAATCCACAGGGTGAGTTGAAGTCAAACCTAGAGTTGGAACATTGAATACCTTGGCTGTAGGACCTGTCTGACCACTAAGCTATTCATATTTCTGAGAGCTCCTGGCATTGGTTTCTCTGAAGAAAATATACCACAACTGAACAAATCAAACAGTTTAAATCAATTCTGATAACAGGCAGGTTTTGTTTTTCAAAATAATTGCTGCATTTAAAAAAACATTCTCCAATTAATTCTTTTTCTACTTATCAAATAATGATAATGTTTGCAATATGACACGGAGAGGAAGAGGATTTTAAACTATGGATGCTGAAAAGCTTTGGTAGAGAAATCTTTCAGCTTTCTGCAGCATTCTGTGAGAACTTTGCAGCTCTTACAGAAGCTATGAAAACACTGCTATGAGTTCTTGTAAACTAATTGTTTATCTTGCACCTGGGTTTGTTATGCAAGATTGTTATGGTTCTAGCTTTCTGATATTTTATAATAAGTGTCTTAGAGCTTGACCAATCCCCTCAAGAGGTGGATGGCCGAGCACCCAACTGTCTTATGCCATTCAACACACTCTTTGCGAACCCTGTTATAAAAGATCAATTAATTAATTAATAAAGGGTCAGAACTGCTTTCCCTTCTGAACTTACTCGTGACATTCCTTGCCGTCAGTGTCGCTCACAGCGACATCTGGTGACCCGACGTGTACTGCATTAAACTATTACGTATTGGAATTTTTTTACACCAGTAGACTTTCAAAATGAGGAAAATCATCATATTTCACTACATCATGCCCCTTCCACTTGTATCATTTTCACTTTAGTAGGAGTACTTTCTGACCCATCAGCACCTGCTTGGTTAAAGCAAATACCTGGCTAAATTAAATCCCAAGAAGCACACTGGCTGTTGAATTTTATCTGCATTATGTATGGTATATTAGTCAAGTAAGGGTTTTGTATGCAATGCAATCAAATGTTCCCCATATCACCCACAAATCCTACAGTAATGGATTAGATGTTATCCACCTATCTCTACTGGATCAAGGCTTTCTTACAGTTCTGGAAGTCAAGTGGGAGAATGCAACTAAAAAATGATTGAAAAATAACTATCAGCTGTTGTCACTTAAATAACATGAAGCTGTTCTCATATAAAGTGGAGAAGTACAAGTTAGTTATATGCAGAAAGAATCTCTTTTACCTTCTTATCTTCTCGCATGTCTTTTTGTATAAAAGCTTCTACCTTGTTTCAAGTTTGCTCTGTTAATACATCACTTGAGAATCTAACTAACACAGCTTTTCTTATACAGGTTCAACCTCTATATGGTCTTAAAAGGCATACTTGAAGTTAGCACAGATTTTAGAAAAAGAATAGCCTTCCACAGTGCACTAGACTGGAAATGAATAGTGCCAGGATTGGAATGGAAAGCAGCTGCAGACCTGTTTTATTACATGTGTACTTCAGCATCTATCCTTCAGTTCCATAAACTGCTGCTCTGTGCATGTTTGGGTCTCAATATCTGATGGAAACCTTCCTGCATCTAAGAGCAGAAATGTTTACAGTTGGGCTACCATTCTGTCCTCATCTTACTGATTGATACTAAGTGTTAATCTTTTCCTGCTGCAAGGAAAGGTTATGAAGAAACCTCTTGCTTCCCTCTTAGGTGATAGTCCTGGCTAATGGAGCAGCATATTTGACTATTTTATAAATAATTTATGAAACTCCTTAAAGCTCATCTGTTGGAAATATTCACTTTTCTCAGTATGCACACTAGAAGTCACTCATCATAACTGAGATGTAGTCATATTGTCCTGCCTTAAGACAGGAAAGCTTTTTCCTTTTTTCTTAAAATCTAATCAGTGCTGCTGTGGTATGAGAATGCCCTGCAGCTGACCACAGGTCCCTCGCAGCTGCTGAAGTAGCAAACCAGCTGTAATGTGAAACTTTGCTATCTGTATCAGCAGAATAGAAAAAGACTGATGCCCCAAATTTAACAACTGAGCCCCAGACACCATAAAGAAATTAAGAAAGTTCTTAGACTAATGTTCTTAAAGTATCAAGGGGAAATAACACTCCTGTCAGCACTTTGAAAACAAGTTCCTAATTCCCTTCTTCTATCTTGAAAAATTTACTGTGACTGAATGGGTTACCCAAGGATATGCCTGGACACTTGATGTTTTGTAAAATGTTGGTTTTTAGCTTGCCAATGCAGCAGAAGGTCAATATGCAAATTCTCAGTGACAAGTAGACATAGTAGACATACAAAACTACACAGAACTGTGCTTCTTGTACTGTTCAGAGATAGTTCGCTAGATAATTAATCATGCAAGGATTTTTCACTGTAGACAAGCCACTAATGTGAAAAGGAAGGTTTGCCTGTCTTTTTATGTCTTTTTTTTCATATATATCCTGTTCCTTTTCTTTGTTTTGTATTGTTTGTTGTTGTTGTTTTTGTTGCTGTTGTTTTTGTTTTTGTTTTAAACCTTGAACAGAAAAATAAAATTTAGGGCTAAGGAGAAAACTAGAATTATAGCAAAGAATGGCTCAGAACAGAAGTGTGTATCAGGTACATACCAATACAAAAATTAAAACAGTGTATAAAGTACATAGATAAATGCAAACACTAAATACCCTAAGAGTGTGCATATCACAGCAGGCCAAATTCTCCTGGGAATGGCACCTGTAAAGAGAATAATGTCTATAACAACAGAGTTCTTGTAATACTGGTAAACCCTGATTACAAGTCATCTGGACGGAAAAGAAGGCCTCTTCCAGTGAGTACCCAAGAAGTTGTTAAGATTATTCTGAATATTGTCTATAGAAAAGTAGATGCTTTTTGTTGTTTTTAAAACAAATATGAGAGTTCAAGGACCAGCGTACATTATTGATGTTACCTATTAGCCCACAAAATGCTCCATCAAGCACTAAAGGAAGAGGAAAACAAAATAAAATGAATACTATTTTAATCATCAGCAACACTTTTTAGCCTCTTTTCTTTCTTGTAATCCAAGTCCTACTGCTCTTAGCCTGCAGTTAACTCAATTTCCTTGCTTTTCCTGGTTCTTCTTCTGAGTGTGCGTCTCTGTGGGAATAGCATTAATGATTATCTGCTGAATGACTTCTCTTCCTCAAGTATTCATTCAGCAGTTCCTACTCTGTTTACCATATTTAAAATGATAGTATTTACTGCAAAAGCAAAGAAGAGAACTAAAAATTGAGAATGGTTTTGCTATTCTGAGATAATCCTTTTATAAATGTTTCAGGAATCTTCAAGCAATAAGTAGAGATACTGCCTGAAATGACAGGTAGCTCATTCAACTAAAAATTAAGCCACATCTTAAAAGCTCATCTTGCTTTTTTCTTTTCTTGTTTTTTTTTTTTTTTTTTTTTTTTTTTTTTTTTTTTTTTTTTTTTTTTTTTTTTTTTTTTTTTTTTTTTTTGTTTTTTGGTTTGGTTTTGTTTTGTTTTGTTTTGTTTGTTTGTTTGTTTTGTTGCTGTTGTTTGTTTCCTTGTTTTGGTTTTTTTAAAAATTAATATTGCTACTTTTAAGGAAAAAATTGCTCACGTCTTGTTTTTCAAAAAGAAAAATTAATAAGTAAAACCAGAATTTCTAATGTGGTAAATATTCAAAGCAGACAGCTTTTAACTCAAGAACCCTAAGAAAAATATGGAACAATACATACAATATTGCAATTTATGAATAACTTACTTTGACAATTCTGACAGAAAAACTTGATTTTTCACCTCAGAATTAAATTTGTGTATTCTCCTTTGACTTTGTGAAATCAAAAGTTATAAAGATTTCATCAAGTTAAGGAAAGAGGAAATTTGGCTACTGAATCTGAAAAATTCTGTTCAGTGTAAGGTGATTATACAAATTTTATCAAAGTGTATGATCACATTCTTAGATGGATTATTTCAGAGTGTTTAGAAGAGTTCTGCCTTTGTTATTCTGTTTGCCCATGAAATTAAAAAGAAATGGAATGGCATAGATTATTTTTACAGTAACAGAATATGGAGGGATCTACATTTCAGTAATTCCTGTTAAAAAGACAGAGTTCACAGTATGAAAAGAAACTTTTTAAAATTGAATTCATACATTCATCAGTTTTTTAGTTGGATTCATCAATAGCTTATTTGGGGAAATGAGGTATGAAATTGTTCTCCACTGTTGTTTTGCAAGCTCCTTAAAAATATGATAAAATTAAGTTTTAAGGAAAGAGACTACTATTTGTTTGGATTTTGTAAGAATATATGTTAACTGTAAAATGATCTTTAAAGAGAATGTCTGGAAGCACTGTTCTTAAGCATTAAAACTACTGACACTTAAACATAAATCTTCCAGGACTTGATATAAATTTTTATACTGTAGCTTCACTTTCTTGATCCATATTGAAGTAGTTATTCAACAATACCTTCTCTGTGCTGAATATTCCCTAAGGAATACTAATTTTTAGACACAAATATTATTTTCATAAGGCTGAATGTATTTTATTATTCAGAGTGCTTGTATGCTATACGTAATTTGGAAAGTGATGTAGCTAATCCTCGTTAATTGTGTATTCTTAAAATTACTCTTTCAGAAAACTAGAAATGAGATAAACGTATATTTTCTGATGACTGAGTAAATGCACTTCAGCTTGCAAGAAATTATTTCCCTGGGGTGGAAATACATATTTCTTTTTCTTTGTTGTGCCTACAACTATTTCTGTGTTATAAAATATTTGATCCCAAATAATTTGCTGAAGTATTTGAACAAAAATTCATTTACCTTCAGCAGAACTGTGTCTACTCAGATCAGTCTAAAATATTGCTGGTTTCTGGATGCCATTTGTGTCTAATTCACACAGATATTATCCATCCATATGTTTCTTAGTGGAACAGTGAACTCTTAAAATTAGTTTAATATAATTTTCCTAGAGTAATATAGAAAGCGGTTTACAGACAAAAAATATTTTACTTGAAGGGAATGTGTTTGAGGTCACATCAGTCCCAGATGTTGGAACAACATAAGAGCTATGTGAAATTGCAATGAAATTAACTTTCTTGCTATGACTCAATACCAAGGGTGTACCCCAATGCAAAAAAAACCCGCTAGTTAGTACCATTTTATTCCCTTCACCTGCACCCACATTCTGTGGTAACACCAGATGCACAATTTCACTGGTTCCATATATTCAACTACAAGATCAGAACAACATATTGTGCAAATGAGTCACAGCGTAAGTAAAGAGTACGAAGAGTGTGCTGAAACCTGTAAGCAGTTCCTAGTGCCTGTAGGAAAAGAGGATGCTTGGTATCTCATCTACTAAACCCAGTCTTAGAGGGCTAGACTCAGTGAAACTTAGGAGCTCCATTAATCCTGTATGGTAATGATTCATGAATTAAATAAACTGCTCTTTTACTTTAAAGTGATGAAAAATGGAAATAAAGAATTTCTCCCAGTTGTTGCTCATCAGATTCCTGCAATACCACTTTTCCAGTGTTAATTCACTCTTAAAAAAAATTGTAGTGAGCAATTTTCCTTCATCATTTATCCTCATCATTGAACGCGTGATGGTTTGTGTATGGAATGTAGGGCATGGTATTCAGTCCCACTGAAGCATAGGTGGAATTTTCTGAAGCTTTGCATTGTCTTGCACATGAAAAAAGAAATAAAAAAATATAGCGACAATTTAATTTCTATACTACTACTCACAGAAAGGGAATTTAAGTTCATGATTTGTGTGCAACTCTTGTTCCCTGCATGCACATAACTCGCTCCCTACTCTCAGCAAAAATTAATACAGTCTGGAACACATGTACAAAATGATTGACTGAAGGAAGAGGAGAGGTTGAGAAAACTTCTAACATTTAGCTTAGTGATATTAAAACTGAAGTGACAACTAAAATAATTGTTGTCAGTAAACTCAATGAGAAAGAAAGCACTAGGGAGGAACCTAAGGAATATTGCTGGCATGATAACTAATGAGTATAGATGGCCATAAAAAATTAGGGATACAAATAGAAAGCTTAGCTGTTTTTAGAGAGTGAATATGGTGTTGGTGTCTCTACATAGTGTTGGGTGCACTTATTAAATGAATACTTACCCAGAATATTAGGCAATTTCATTCAGTCATCTGGGAAACTTTTTTAGTTCTATTATTGCATTTCCTATTCGAAATTATTTATGCACTGAAAGTAATGATTTTTTTTTGTGCTTTCCTTCCCCAAGAAGAGTTTACACCAGTGTCTGAAACTGGACTTTAGCACTCCATTTGTAGGTAAGCAGAGTGTTGGTTTTGTATTAAAGAACACATTATAACTCTTGAATATGGAGAAAGTCATCTCTCATATTATCAATTCTAATACACTTGGAAACTAAGTATGGTGTCTGACAGGATCATTGTCCTTAACGTAATTTGATAATATTATGTACAGACTAGTTGTTCCCTCTGATCCTATGACTTGAACTGGCATTGACTTGAGCTATGGCATTTAATTATTTAGTCCAAAGGAATTGCAATCCACTTTGCCAGAGAAACCTCACTGATTTATAATATCATGTACAAACCAAAGCTACCATTTTAAAAAATTTTCTTGCCCTCATTTCTGTTAATTTCCAGTTAAATATTCTGAATTACACATCCCTGTATTCCTTAAATGCTATGTCATTCTGACAGTCATGCCTTCGATAGAAAAACTGTATTGTCAATTTTGAGATTATTTTGCAGGTGTAAAAATACATTCCTCTGCATCACTACTAAAGTGTCTAAGGTTAAATTAATCAGTCCTGCCGATTTTTACGCCTACTTGATTTGAAGTTAATGACGTGTTTGCTCTCAGAATTCTCCACTGAGGACACATTTTCAGTTTTGAAAATCAGGAAATAAAGTTTACAGCTTGTGAAAATCCCTAGATTTTCCTGCTTGATTCCACATTCTCCCACTCTCTCAACACTGGCTAAAAAAATCTGCTTTTTCTAATTCAGTTACCTTTTAAAAAAATAATTTTAATATATATATATGTACATATATATATTTCCAGATATGTCAATCTAGTGAGGAACAGAGGTGGCCTTTGGTTTATGTGCACAGTAAAATCTTCAGAAGTGGGTTTTGGTCTATCTTGCTTTGTAAACAGGGTACCCACGCAGTGCTGCTGTTATAAAACTGTAGCATCTGTTTTCAGTGGAACTTTGTGAAGTGAAAAGCTTACCAGCATGCTGCTTCTAGCACCAGTCTCTGCTCACAGACTGGATACATGTGGCTAATAAGCCTTTTTCATGCAGGTTGCAAATCTGGTATGTCTACAGTTTCCAATATTATCTTTGTAAAATTGTTCCATTTTATAGGCTCATGAGCACAGTGCAAGCATCTTAGCTTTTGAATTGCTTCGCTATTCTTCTAATTCAGCTGTGGGATACAACAGCTAATTGCCCCTATTTCTCTGCTTCTGGCCAAGGTCAAGTTGCTTATCAGTACTCTGTTTTCTTGTCTTTCAGTTCATAGTTTTTGCTGGGATAATAACACTCTTCTTTTTGGAAGACTAAACAAGACTGCTTAATTTATTTTGAATGTTTGCACAAGAAAAAGAATTATCTTACTTTACTGTGAAAATGCAGAATTGTTATTTCCTTTTATAAGCTTCTCTTATTTATGCTTATGTTTGCAGAATTCTCCCCTAATTCAGTACGTTGCAAAGTTGTCTTGAAAATGCTTGCTTTTTAAACCTTTATTCGTTAGAATGCCACTGATCAAAAGCATTTAATTTAAGAAAGTGGCTTGAAGATTTTTCAGAAATGAGGTTTGTTTAGAAAATGTCTTAAAAAAAATTCTTCTTGTTGCTAACTGCATAATTTAGATGAGAAACTAGATCTGGATTGTGTTCATAAATGAAGATATTTCAGTTTAAATATTGTTCTTTTCTTATGTGTATTTGGGCTCCTACAAGAACAGGAAACAGTTTTTTACTTTATAAGCATATCAAAACCCTGAAAAACCAGACTATATCAACATAGCAGAAGGAAGAGGGTCAAAAAAATCATCTCATATACCTGAGTTTACTGGCCTGTTGCACTGAAGTTGAAGATAGAACGGAAATTTTATGTTATGAAAATACTTCAGATTACTAAAGCTGTACTAATATTTCACCTGTATTGAAGTGTTCCTCTTGCAGCTTTGCTGTTCTTTGGCCAACGTGGGCATGCACAGAGAGGATATGCATGAACATTGTGGTCCTGCTGTGGATACTGCAAAATCAACCCTTCAGTAACTTGCCATCGAGGCAAAGAAGTTGATCTGCAACTATCCCAAGTTATGTGTTTTCTGGAAAACCAATTTCATGCATGGTGGAGTTCTAATACTAACACTGAGTGTTGAGCCCTTTGCTTCCGTTCATACCAGGAGTAATTTAACTTCTGATTTCTATTGGAAGACTTGATGTTGCCTGACTAATTGGCAAAATTTGGGGGGAAAAAGTCGAATGTATCAATACTTTTGTTTAGCTTTGATCAGGGTATTCTTTTCCAAAGCTTTATTAAAACTTAAATTCTATATTGTATTTTAGGGTTTGGAAAACGTTGGGTTTTTTTCAAGAGGCATCTCTGAAATTAAACTTGACAATAGCAAGAAAAAAACAGCAGCACACTTACAATCCTTTATGAAAGTAACAACAGCAGGTTTCTGGCACAATGGGTATTAGAGCAGAATTGTTTCCATTTTCTCCAGAATTCCATTTGTGTGTCTTTTCAAGTTGGTCTCATTGAAGAAGGATGACCTAGATGGAGGTGACTTACTGTGTAATAGACAGAAGACTGTAGAAGGGAATTGCTTTGAAAATTCCCATGAACTGCTAGGTTTTTAACTAACTGTATCTGAATAAAGTTTGAGTGAAACAAAACATACAAGTGATGCTCTAGTGGTGTGCATTTTCATCTTTTCAGGAAAAAAGGACCAGATTCTCTTGTAGGGAAAAAGCTAACTTGGTATTTGAACTGTGAGATATTATATTTTCAGAAGTTTACTTTTCTTATAATTTTATGTAGAGAAAATTCATATTTTAGGCCATTAAAAATATTTAATACCTCTAACATTCTTGCAAGGTAATAAATGTTTGAATCAAAGTTTTCTGTTTGCATTCTTTTCCTAGATTTCATGTGGATATTATTAAATATATTGGGAAATCTGCTGCTGCCTACTCACCGCAACTTTAGCAGATATTTTCTTTCTCACACCCTCTTATTAAAAAATGGACATTAACATTTTAATGAAGTGGCACCCTGGCACAGACAGAACCTTCCATCAGCTGGAGGGGAGTTGTGAGCCTGGGCAACGTTTCAACAGTTACTTCTTGGTGACTTACGAATGCTTTTAATGGATAAATCTTGTACAGAGAGTATGAGGCAACAGAGGTGGAAGAAGAAGAATGCAAGTTAGAAATATTAAGCATTTTGCCTGAAACTAGTTGAACCCCTACATAAAGTACCTATTGGGACAGATTCCTCATGATTTTCTTCTGGTGCTGTTGGTGAGGGTGAGGTAAAAGGTATACATTCTATCAGCTTACTATTAGGTTTTATGCTAAGTAGCTAGAAGCAGCAAAAAACATTTCTCTCCAGTTAAAAGAAAAGAAAATCAGCAAGATAGTAGAAATGATGGATTTCTCTTACTCTCAGCAAATCCTTTCCCCTCAGCAAGACTTACCGATGAAGAATTTTTTGATGAAGACTTTATTGCAGGTATTTTTTGCAATACAAACCTATACTTCTGGCTGCAGCCTCCACTGGTGTAAGGGTTCAGCCTTCCTTTAAGGCAGTTAGGCACTGACATCCAGAGCAGAACTTGACTTTAAGCAATGTGATTTTAATATGCTAAATTACAGATTCCTTTGCCTGTACAAATCTCTGTTATTACATTTTGGCTTGAGTCAGCACATGAGAAACAATGTCCAGGAAAAGGAATGTATGTTGTGTCTGGAAGGATGATACAGAAAATCAGTATGGGTGCTTCTTCAGTGTAGGGTTTGTACACCAGAAATATCTCACTGGGCTATCCTAGTAACTTCAGGCAGCGCAGTGTCAACCACCAAGTAAAAGAATAGCTGGGGCTGGGAGGGACTTCTGGAAGTCACGTAGTCCAACCCCCCTGTTAATACAGACTCACCTAGAGAAGGTTGCACAGGGTCACATACAGGTGAATTTTAAATATCTCCAGAGAAGGAAAATCCACAACTTCTTTGGGCAGCCTGTAAATCCTTTGGGGACTGTGAAAGTTTGAAATTTTCTGATCAAATGATGCAAGAACAGGAAAATATCTGTGAAATCTGGGCAAAATGCTTTAGAGCTAAGTTTCGAATTTTAAAATTAGTTGAACTGCTACTGGGATTTTTATGGAGAAGTCAGTAGGCTCTCAGAGGCATTTTCTAGTCTTCAGCTGACACAGCTGCTGGGCCTGTTGAAATGTTCTTCACTCATTCAACTCTTCTGTTCTTCACTCCTATACAACCTTGTGAGTACTCATACATCTTTTTGAGTGTGTTGTTGGGATTTTCAAGTTCGGGATTTGAGCTGCAGAGATTATTTGAAGCAGTTTTCCTTATATCTCTGTTGGAAATTATATAAAAAATTAACTTTGCCATACTAACTTTGTCATACAGGCTTGAAAAAATAATGAATATAGAAGAGAATATATATATTGAAGACATTTACACTTTCAGTTCTGATGCTGATTTGCATAGTCAAGATGAAAGTTCCTTGTGTGGCCTGCACCCTCTTGTTGTATTTGGCTTTTGCCCACTTTCCTAGACTAGCTCTAACTCCTGACAAAAATATTTCTAAGCATAAAAATGCTTATTTCTTTGTATCTGATTTTTGAGATCTACCTTCATGTTAGTCCTCAACAATTACAAAGATAGAAGTACTGTTTTATTCATTGCTGCTGAACACATTTAACCAAATGATCATAAAAAGTAGCTGTGAATTTGAATAGGAAATGTAACACTTTATTGTGTAATTCAGCTGAATCAGAAATTTTAAGATGATTTACAGCTCCAGGGTATTTCGTTAGTCTCATCATTATCATATTTGAATGGCCCTTTAAAGTAATGGGAGTGGAAATAAAGCAATTAATTGTTCCAGTGCAGCAAAATATGTATGAAAAAGTCACTGAATTTCTTTACTCCTGCAAGTCCTCTTTGAAATTATCCTTTAAATTATTATTCATTTTTCAAATTACATTAACTTTATAGGTTTTTTTTTTAATACAGAGACAATTAATATTCTAGCATATTTCACATGTAGATATAGCAGCAGTACACTAATTAGTCTGAATATTACCAGAATTTAGATGTGATCCTATTGTGTCATATACTTTTTCCTGACTAAGAAAT
This sequence comes from Struthidea cinerea, assembly GCA_013397865.1. Lineage (NCBI taxonomy): Eukaryota > Metazoa > Chordata > Aves > Passeriformes > Corcoracidae > Struthidea > Struthidea cinerea. The sequence continues at coordinate 699,765 of VZTI01002658.1, forward strand.
GCACTTATTCTGAGTGAACCACTAGAGTCCCATACTGGTTTTGTTTCTTCTACTGTCAGCCCAATGTCAAAACAAGGAACAGTCAAAATAGGCTGTGGTTTACAACTGTATGCTGCAGTAGGAGTTGGATTGCACTGAGTTATCCTAGCTTTTACCTTCAGTCAGCACAGTATCCTTTGGGAATGAAAACTTTTGAAACTATAAAATTCAAGACCATTACAGATTAAACATTTGTTTCAGTATGATGCATGATTTCAAAGGACCTACTTGTATCCGTTCTCTTTTAATCTCTCCAGGTACAAATAAGCATAATTAAAATCTTCTGCCATGAAAAGACACTTGCTTTGTTTCTACACTTAATTGAGTTAAACAAGTATTTTGTGATTCATTTGAAGAGACATTGCCAGGTGCTTTAGATGGCCAGCTACTTGGAAAGACAGTAAGTGAAAATTTAAAATCACTTCATTAACTACTTGCCTTGAAAAAAATATTTCCTGAATGATTACATGTGCTGAATGGATTAAAAAAATCATAAATAGACATAAATGGAATATTTTATTTATTTATTTTTAATTTCAAGGAAGGTTTCAAAAAAAAAGGAAAAATCAATACAAGGATATCTATGAAGTTAAGTTTTGGAAGCATTTGACAGAAGATTTCAGTGAAATAAAAGTGTCTGCTGGTGTCAAATGGGACCATATAAAAATTGCAATAAAAATTGTGAAGGGACCAATATATTCTCTAAATCTGTATGGAACAGGAATCTCAAAAGCAAATCGCAAAATTGCTGTTGATGTCCTATGTGGAAAAGACTTGATGAATGCTTTAGTTGGTGAATCAGAAAGTTTGCTCATAAATAATCAAACAGAGAGGAAGGGGAAGACAGAATAGTTAAGCTTGTGTTGTAAAAGGTGGGTGAAATATTTGTGGCCAAGGTAGAACGTGGACTGAAACAGATCAGAGGAGATGCTTCTACAGTGAGGTTTTCCAGGCACCATTTATATGGCACCAACTGATAAGTGAGAAAATATCAAAATCACTATTAGGTATGAATGACAAGCAGCAGGTGATGGCTATGAAGAGGGAGCTTGCTGTACTCTACATCATTTATTTTGCTATAGGCAGAAGAAAGAAAGTAAACGGACTTTTTTTTTTTTTTTT